>PYXC01000498.1:1457500-1892500 GCA_015244755.2 Tenualosa ilisha
GTTTCTTCACTTTGCTTTTGTGCAAATGTATTCTCAATACATTTCTCTCTGTGTATATCTGTGTTGTCTTACTAATTTGTTAAAAGTTAGTTTAATTATTCAGAACTGTGAAGCATGAAAAAGGTTTGTCGTTTATGATGTGTCCTATGACACAGTGTCAGCTTATGTGCTAGTGCTCAGCCTCGGACAGCCCTACAAAAGAGAATAACATTCAAGCTACAACACAATGAAAGAAACTAACAATGAGTGCATATTGCTAACATAAAATCTGCACTATTTTAAGTTGAAAGCGCAATAGTGTAATAAAAGTGCGGTATAAAAGAGATTAAGTATAAGAGGTTAAGTGCATTCTCAAAATTCAGTATACCTATGTCTATCAATCTACAGTATGTGTATATTGTGTAGGGCTAGACAGATTGGGAGTGCAGAAAGCCTATGGGGAGTTTGGTGTGCATGATCCATAATGAGTAACTTTCTTTCGTCATTTATTCAACAAGTGGCACTCAGTCACTATTATTAGAATACTGCCATATTGCATGAAGATAATGCTTTTGCTAAAGGAATGTGCCAAACCACACATCCGCAGACATAATCATTCTCTCACCCCCTTACCCCTCATTAGAGACCAAGCCACCAAACCCCCAAATCAACACCTTCTCTTGTCAAAACAAACTTGGTGTCACTGCAATCATCCTCCGTGGTTGCCACCTGAAATAACAAGTGCCTTGCTGCACTGACCAGCCTTGTGGTATCCTGGGGGTGGGGGCTGTGTTAGAGTCAGGGCAGCAGCCGTCAGAGGGAGAGCCATGATGTCTTTGGAGGTGGAGGGGCAGGATCACAGTGGTTTCCTCTGGCCCTTCTCCCAGTGCTGCCGGGGAGGCAGATGTGGAGGGCCGCCGCCACAGCAGTACATCTCTCTGGGCTGGCCAAGCCAGGCACAGGAAACGGTAATAAATGATTCAGATGAACTGCTCCGAGGAGATGGTCCGCACCGCGCCGACATAAGCGTCCAAAACAAATAGGCCTGTAAAAATGATTCAGCTGCAGGCGGACAGGCAGGCAGCTGCCGTAGGTGCAGCCGGAGGAAGCGGCCTCAGGGAGGAGGCGTCGGAGGGAAAACACGGGGGCCTGCTGTTCTGACACCGCCAGATCTGTTTGCGATGGCTGTTAACGCCACCAAAAACAGACACAGGCAGGGTGTTTTATGAGGAGAGCTGTGTGTCTGTGCCCCCTCACCACACACCCACTCACGCGCACACACGCGTACACACACACACACACACACACACACACACACACACACACTCTCTCCAATGCATATACACACACACTTGCACAAACAGGATCACCTTAACCATCTCCAGTCAGTACATCCAGCAACAGAGTGTCATTCATTATGTTGTTTGCAAACTATCCATTGCATACATGCAAAGTAAAGTAATACTACAGAAATTGAATGACCTATGCTTTTCTATTATGGAGATAGAGGCATTACCTATGGTTTACCTTTTCCCTGTACTCTAGCCATTTGTCTAGGCTTCTTTTCGGAGTGGTCATCTGTCCGCCTAGATCTTTTTTGCATGCTGTCTGGCCAATCAATCACCCTAGCAGCACATCCTGGCAAACAGGGTTCACGGTCTGCTACAGTAGTTATCGTCCATGTTGAACTAGTGACCCGGATGCCTTTGACAGATCCTACACCCAAGGTGTGTGCCACATCTGCTTTTCAGATCCAACCTCACTGCCTGGTAGTGTCCCTACAGAAAATACAACCTCTGCTGCCACCTGCTGGTCACAGTGACACATTTCCACAAAGCAGCCAATGAAGTACTAGTATGCTATACATGAGGAAGTACTGTATAATAGGAGAGGTTGAATAAGTGGTAGGCTACAGAGAAATGGTGGCAGCTTAGAGTAAAATCCAGCTGATTATATAGCTGGTTATATTTTGTTGTTGCTGATGGAATGCACTTTAAGTGTCACTAGTGTTGCAGTTTGGACTTTTGCCACCACACAGTTGTTATATGGTAAACCACCTCCAAAGTGTGAAAACGGTAGTGTTTATTGACAATCCCTGCTGAAGTCAAACATCTACCAAGATAAATACTTGTTTGTGCCTTTATTTTTCTCAAGTACAAAATACAGTATGTTTGCACCTATACTCATTTTTGGTTTGCCTACAGAAAAACACACACAAAAAAACCCTTACAACACACATGAACACTAAAATAGCAGAGCAATGCACAAATGACTGATTCAATATGAAAGAGATAAAGCACATAATGATTCACTTTTATCACAATCCTGCAGCGATATTTATGAGATCTTTGAATATTTCACCATGACAACGGGCGGACAGCTGCATATGTAATACAACTTCACATTCAGGTACAAATTTATGGCACAAGGTTGTCAGAAATATCTGGAAAACTTTACTCCTCAAGAATGAATGTACGGTATTTTGATCTTAGCTGAGCGGTAAACATGCAAAGAATCTACACAACAAAAACATTCAGATCAGTGCAAAAACTACAGAGGCCATTACAAAATCATCAAGGACAAGTTTAAAGCAGAACCAGGACTAGTAGACTGTGCACATCTTTACATGATCAGCAGTGTAACAGTCAGGCAGCAGTGCTGTGGGCCCAGTGTATAGCCCCACTCACCTCTGATCAGAGAGAGAGAAAGAGAGAAAGAGAGAGAGAGAGAGAGAGAGGCCAAAGAAAGGGAGAGACAGAGATAGAGAGAGAAGGGGGGGGGCAGTGGAGAGGTGCAGGTTGTCTATCTGACACTCTGGGACATGTGCAGTGGAGTCAGCATCTCCTCAAAGATGGCCCCTTTCACGTTGGAGCCCCGCAGATTAGCCTCCTGAAGGTCACAACCGGACAGATCACAGTTCTGCCCGGGGTAGGGGGGTGGGGGGAGAGAGGAAGAGAAGGAAGGATGTGTGAAAAGCACAGTCTTCGAAGAGTGCAATCCAGATAAAAAGACTGATCACACTGCATAATAGTTTGGATTCAAAGTCTACCTCATCTTCACATAAAAAAGCACTTCAACTATAAACTGCTCTGTAGTTCAGCTTGGAAAAAAGGGCTTCACATTGATCACTTGATGAACTTTTACACAATCATGCGACAACTGCAAAAAATGAGGGACCACACACTAGTGCAAATTACTCTGATGCATGTAAAACAGATTCCTCTTGTTTCCACCACTGCGTGGGAAAGGAAATATTGGTATGTTGATTAATGACTATAATTTAACATCAGACCATCTCAACCTCACATCTGTTCCAGATGTGCAAATAGCCATCATGTCTACACACTGTATCAATTTTTGCTATTTTACAAATGGCCTATTTACATGCACACACAGGGATCCGGACCCAACAACTCCTCCTCCTACGCACATGTTCTTTCTTTGTTAGTTAAGATAAAGCTCAGATTTGTCACTGACCTGGACATGATCCCTGTCAATATCCAAAAGTGTGTGAAAAAAACATGTTTCTCTCACCTCAAGATCTGTCCCAGCAAGGGTAGCACCTCGTAGGTTACAGTTCTTCAGCTTGGCATTCTTCAGGGTGGCCACTCGGAGATTGATCCCCGTCATCTGACTGCCCTCCATGTCCACTCCTTTCAAGTTGGCACCTGAGAACATCGGTTACAGTAAATTTTTGGCAAAATTATCTGCAAATACAGGTCAGTTTGCTTGCTTTCAAATGAGTTCTGTATTTCACACACACCTTCCAAATTGGCCTTGAGCCCAGCTGGATCCTCAAAATTGCATCCTTTCAAGGTGGCACCTTCTGCATTGGTGCACAGCATTTTCACACCCTGCAAATTGGCACCCTGGAAATATGCAAGATGAGCAATTAAAATTGCTTGCAGACAAAAATACACAATGTTGCGTCTCACAGAAGTTAAAGGCTCGGGATCTATACCTGCCTGTACAGACTGTATATCCTATATTTTTTCCCATTATGATTTCTAAGTCACGTGTATAGTATTGATTTTAAAACACATCCAATCAGGATGAGATATGAGCTTACATCTAGGTTGGCATAAGACAGATCTGCCCGCTCCAGGTTGGCACCACAGAGGTTGGAGTGAGTGAGGTTGCAGTGGCTGAGGTTGGCCATCTTAAAATTAATGTAGCGCAGATCAAGACGGGAGAGGTCTGCCCCACTGAAATTCAAACCCTGAATAAATATTTGGACAGTTAAACACAATAAAAATGACTATAAAAGGTCTTTCAAAAAAGTTATCTGTGCAGAAGAATTTGATTTCAAATGTTTATACAGTAATTTCCAAAATACGAGCGGCACCAAATATAAATCGGACAGTATGTCAGTATAATTTCAAAAACGAAACGAAACCGTGTATTAACCATCATTGATATACCTAATTATATAGCTAATTATATAGGTAAATAATAAACCATGACAGCTAAAGGCTGATCTGTTCTTGTTAGGCCAGACAAGTTCTTCAACATCAAAGTCACAAAACAATATCTTTATGGACCTGACCTTGCTTTGTGCACATGGGTATAGTCATGCTGTAATTGAAAAGGGCTTCCCCAAATGGCTTCTAAAAAGTCGGAAGTTTACAGTTGTCCAAAATGTCATGATATACTGACACATAATTCTCCTTCACCCAAGCATAAACCCTGAAAAATAACCATTATGCTATTTCTCCTCCACTAACATGACTGTACATAGAACAGAGAGGAACATTACTGACTGCCAGAGAACAGGGTTGTCTAAGGGTTATCTTGACACTTCAAAATCTTGTGGACACCCTTCCAAAAAGTGTGGAAGCTGTTATAGCTTTAAAGGAGTGACCAACTCCTTTTTAATGCTTCTGGACTTAAGGTCCGTTCACAAAAGGAACTATGACTATAAAGATGACCGTAACTATAACGATATTAGTGTCCACACTAACCAACGACAACAAAAGTCTCTCCTCATATCAATAAATGTCTAAAATTCAATAGTTTCTGATTGGCTGCCAGCTTTTATTGTTGTCAAATATTGTCAAATTTGTTCTGAAAGTGATCCCAAAAATATAAGTTGTTGTCTCTGTTATAGTACGCAATGTGTTTGCAATTGCAATGTACAATTGTTTGCCATGTAGTTGTCGTTAGCTATCGCTCTTTATGTGAACTTAGCAGATTACAATACATTCGGGAAATATAGAGTGTGGAAAAATGTTTAGGGTCGTGTTGGGCACAATTCAGCCTGTCATCTTCTTTTAGAACCCATAGGAAATCAACATCCCAGTGTTAGTTCTCTTTACCTGACAGCGTAGCTCAGATTTAGTGGGAGTGGCCAACAGGAAGCGCACTAGCTCTTTGCGGGAGATTGGCGAATGGTCTTCGGGAGGCTGGGAATTCTTGGAGAATGCATAAATATCACATCAAGATGGATGCTACTAGTAGTCACACAATACAGCATTTTTTAACTTGAAGCCATGTACTCACCTTGATTAAGCCTTCAAGCTGCTCAGCAAGCTCCTCCATACCAAAAAAGCGTGCCTCCTCCAAAACACCTGAGTACCAATAGCCAGTTAGTGTTGGTCAGAACAGCTGGTGATATCAGGTGTGGGCTCATATATGTTAATGCCCGCTTAGGAAGTGGTACACTCACCCCGAAGATTAATCCCCTCATTGATAATTAACTGGCCGTGTCTGAGGTAGTTAAGAATAGGCTCAAAGTAGTCTGGACTGCGATCAATGAGGTATGCACCTTGGTTATCTTGTTTATTTCCCCAAACATCTGTACCAAACACAATTAAATGATCAAAACCACAGACCAAAGGCCTTCATTGTGTAAAGGAAGTACAAGCACACTGAATTCACTGGAATGCTCCGCACCATGGTTTACCTTTCTCTCTGAACATATGGGCCAACATACTGTCTGGTTCCTTGCTTACCAAAGTGCTCCTGCAACAAACAAGGGATGTGCAGCATTATATTTTGTGCGTTTAGATATTAACTTATTTTGTTACTAGGTTCAATGTTGAGTCGAAAGCAATTGGCCAAGTTTTTTTTTTATCTAACGGCAATACCCTTTACCTTGTAGTAGTGAAACAACGACCTCCGACATTGAGGGTCAGCCAGTCAGTATGAGCCTGGATGGGGACATCTCCATGATCCTCAGAATCCTCTTGGGGATCTAGAATGTCACACAAAAGGGCAGAATTTTTCATTTATATTACCACAAATTACAAAAATAAAAGGCAATGTTATTGTGAAGATATAAACAAAACAAAAATCTCACCAATAAAACTATCCCCTTCTGACACAAAAAGGACATCATCATCTCTGAAAATAAAATCAATACATATAAGAATGAAGACAACCTTAGAAACGATGTAGAGAGAGGGATGCTATAGGCTACAATGTTACTTCACCTTACGAGAGCTATGTCGTCAATGAGGCCTCCCTTTCCGTTGTAAATGTTTGAAGCTCTGATACCAAGTTTGCTGCTTGCCACTGAGAGCAAGTCGACTAATGTCCCATACACGGCCACGACCTGACAACGGATAATTGAAATGAACCAATAGCTAATTTGTTAGTACAAGGTTAATATGAAGGCGAAGACAGCGCGACTTGTGCATTTTAAGGAAATGACAAATATGGTGCAGACAGCTTATGATCGTTGGTTTCCTCTTTTTCTCTCTCCTGCATAATCGCTCGAGCCCAACATGGCATTTACAAGAACTTATATATGATCGAGATAAACCCGAACAAACGTTCATTATGCATGCTCAGGTAGCCTGTCAAACGTATGTATGTAGCTTTAACTTAAATGTAGGCAAAATGATTATGCGTATTAGTTATTCAAAGAATAGTAAACAGACAAATGTTACACACCTTGCCATTGCTGGAAGTTCCATTTACAAAGAGCGTGACTCTCCGCATCACTTGTGGATTGTCCGTGTTTATTATTAGGCTACAAGCGTCGGCACAAGCTGAAGCTCTTAACATTAACTAAGGGCGAAAGTTTAACATTCATAACCTGAAATAGACTAATACAGTTGATCAAGAACACCTAGCAAGCTAACACTGTTTGCTACTGGGAGTCGCATTGATAGGCCCTGCCCAAAACAACAGAACGAGACACAAAAAGGACATGTTCACCATGATCATGGTTGCGCAGACCTTTTCGTTCTCCTGAAGTCTCTGTTCACCTTAGAGTTGTGTTGTGTTTTCTCTCCGTAGAGATAGAAGGTTGGACGCTTCAGTTGCTTTCGATCAGGATCAATAATTTATTACAATATTGGATTACAATTGTCGATTAGATAAAATAATAAATGACATAACTGAAATAATTGAAATAAAATGAGATGAAGTAGCAGATGTAGAGTAGCTTGTCTCGATCCTTCTCCGACGGGTGAAGGGAAAATGGGCTCTACATATACTCAAAAATCTAATCGTAAATCTGTCTTAAACAGTGGAAAATAACTCGAACAGTTTGTAAGTCAAGACAGGATTCCATATAAGTACAAGGGACACACTCAAGGGTTTAGATTTTAGCAAACAATACAAAGGCCTAATCGGGAACTTACATGCACATACCAAGGCCTTGCACCTGCACTGCACATGATATCAATTACTGATCAAGGCGACCGCTAAAATCAGTCTGTCTCCACCATGCTACACAAGTTATTGACTGAACAGTTTGTACAGACTTTAGCTGAATAGATAACTTGTACACAGATGAGGATTATTCATTTGACAGTCAGAAAGGACTCACAAAAATTATACAAAATTATACAGTCATTAATCGTGAATCGTATTTTATCATCAGTTGTTCGGAACAAGTTGCTCCAATAGTTGTGGATGGGTTAGAATGCTGCAAATGTGTGGTACGCTCTAGAACCTTTGATCAAAAGAACATGTGGCATTCGAGCTAAAGGCCTAAAGGGACTTTGTTGTGCCTAGCCAACGTTTGTATGCTGTAAAAAACAAATGATGATGACTTGCACACATGCTCATGACTGGGCAGATCTTCTACGAAGTGGTTGTCGTGTCTCAGAACCATTCCACTACTTTGTACTTGATATTTTAAATTGTATGAGTAATTGTCTGCAATGTTTTCAAAATAGGTCACATTTTTGCACATGTGACACATGGGTCATCAAACTGTGTGAAAATGAACCTGTGCGTGAGACCGACTCTTAACAATCAGATATTTATTTACTATTTATTTGATTTTGGTTAAACATAGAAAGAGTGGCATGCCACAGGAACAATTAGGTTACATAAAGTAGTATGTATTGGAATGAGAGGGGGTAAGGAAGGCACCAACTCTGCATTTGACAGCCAACACATGGGACTTGATTAGCGGGGACATGACATCACAAGGAGAGTCGGGATCCAAAAAGTGCAGGATACAGAAAGGGGGCGGAGTTCAAAAAGTGTCAGATCCAGAAAGGAGGCATCGTGCATCGTGATGTCGCAAAAGGGGTGGATTTTCACGTGATCATTACGGTGAAGTGAAAAAGGAGCAGGTTTTCACGTGATCATTACAGTGAAGTCATGTGCCTTTGTAATTTCATTTATTGTGGCGGTTTGAGCATGGTAATAATAGAAAATCACTGCCGATTTTAAAGGCATATCAGGCAAGACTGTGATTTTTTATTTCCGGAGCTCCCCTCCACTGATTTCTTGAAAAAATAGCAACAACATTGTACATTCTCACCAATCTATGTGAATTTACTTGCAAACCAAAGAATAGGAGGCAGCGATCATTTTTGTGCGTTACCTTGACTGACAAGCTGTTAATAAATGCAATTTCAATTTCATTCACTTTCAGTTTTGTTTCCTCTGTGTTTCAGATCCTGCAAGCATTGTAACTGTAGAACCTACGCCAGAGGCAGCCGAGAGAGGCTTTATTCAGCCCATAATGAGTCATTTACCGGTAATCATTGAAGTGACCCCGAAGCTAATAAATTGAGCCTGGGGTGTCTTTAAAGTAAATGGGTCATGGTCAGAAGGCGAGATATGACTAAAAACTGACAATAATGGCATTGCAAGTCTGTAGCAACCAGGATTGTTATGAGAGAAAACGGGTTTGTGCATGTGATAATGATGGTTGAAATATTACTGAACTCTATGGAAATTAATTGAAGAATATTTATGAAACCTCAAGATGTTTATTCAAAACATTAAAGCAACAGACTTAACAGGGCATAACTGAGGTTAAATCTCAATGAAATTAGCCAACTGCTAGACTCATCCCATTGAAACTCATAAATTCTATTCCGGAGTTTGCTCTACACAGCCCATTTTACTGTGGCGCAAAATAAAAATTGTCACATGCAGATCAGTAGACTAGTGGTTTTGGGTGCATACTGACACATCCATAAAGCATGATGTCATTAGAAGACATGGCATTCACCCGGAGATAAATGTTTGGTCATATTCATGCACTTGAAGAGATTTTACAACTACTGCTAGTTGACACTGATTTCAAAAAGATCCTGACATTTGGTTAGTGTTTGATGATAAGGAGCCTTTATGGCTTATGGAGCACAACAAGCAAGGTGCGTTTGCCTGACATTATTAGAGGAATTAGGAAATCGGGAAATCATTAGGACATCTGATGGTTGTTAATGGTGGGGTGTGTGTGTGTTAATGGTGGGGTGCACTCAGCAATGTTACATTTTATAAACACATAACACTTTTCAGAACACTAAGTTAACATCTCTTCATAATCCACTACCTCTCCAAGACACCATAAAAAAGATCTACACTCCAAGCACAGAAAACAAGCAATGTGGGGGCAGCCTGTCCCCCAAATAGTACTGTAGGCAGGGGTGAGCATCTTTTCCTTGGTTGAAAAGAAAATAAAGGGTGTGTAGGTCTAAATTTAAACGTACTGTAGACACAAGCCTAAACACATGTGATTTCCTTCAGCATCATTCACTGCTCCTTTAAGCTGATAACAGCCACATAATTTATTAACTGTAAACACTGGCCACTTTAAAGTTTGCAAGTTAAACTGTGACAGACAAGTCAAAAAAGTGATTTGATGCCAGTAGGTCACTCAAGAAAGTATTTATTTTTCTAGCTATGTGTAAATTATTGAAAATAATGATCTAGTATAATTAGTTGGTATGTCACTGTTGACAGATGTCATGTCTGTTGCACAAAAAAAACAGTACAGGTAAATTCAGACAGCAGTCATTAATTTATTTATTATATTGAATTTACAAAATGAAAAGTAAAAGCAACAGTTGAAGAAACAGTTTTGTACATTTTAGTCCTTTCGTGACTTTTTTCTCTCTTTTTTTGAATAGCAATCCACTGTACACAAGGCTAATGAATTGTTTACCTTAAAAAAAAAATACAACAAAGCAATCTTTTGATGTTCCAATGCAGACACCAGAGTAAGGCGAATCTAATTCTGGACAGAATGGGACTGTGAAAAACCTTTTGCTGCACTCCAACAGAAAGCACCCCACATTTCTAAAACAATTTACCCAAACATGTACCCAAGCTCAAGCTAGGCATAGAGACCCAATCAGATACTCACAATATTGTGCTTCCTCAAACTACCCACATGGTGCATCACCTTACAGAAAGCCAACAATCTTCTCTGTGTAAGATTCCATCATCTGCACAAGTGATTTAATAGTGACTTAAATGAATAGGTAACATGTGGCCATACGATCCCCACTGAACCTACTGTAAAGGATGCTAGTGGACATGTCAAATCTGAAAATACTGTAATAGCCAATTAGAGGCAGCCCAACAATTTCAATCTTACATCAAGCCAATGAAGAAGGGGAGACTAATCACAAACTGGAAAATAATGTCAAATTCTCTAAGACAATCTTAACGCCCAGTGGACTGTTGTGGCCAGTTCTGAATTGTGCCACTATTTGAACATTCAGACAAAAAATGGACAGTTTCATGGTTCATCCCTTTTATCACTGATTGTTCAGTCCAAGTTGCTGACATCTACTACATGAGAATCATCATATATCAAATATCCAATTTTGGGAAACCATAAAACCACCAGTGCACCACTGAGGTGAAGCCATTCGAAGTTCAAACTTTTACAAACAGCATGCTCTGCTATGGTAAACAGTACACCTGTTCAAGTTTCTAGAAGCAACGCTACCTACCAACTATGTTATTTCTCATCTCATGCTATTCAGAGGTTCTGAACTGGAGTGGTATCAGCCTTGATACAGTCAAAGAGCGACACAAGGAGAGACATGGCCACATGGCCTCAATAGTGTCCTTTACAGACAACTGGAGCAGTGGAAAACAAATGTTTCTTACTGCAGATTTCTCATTGTTCGTGCACAGTAACCATTTTGACAAGCAAAGTGAAAAGACAAATTTAAACCGACTTCTATTTTAGATATCCACAGGGTGTCATCAAACTGATGACTGGGGAAGAAAACACTGAGAATCCTCTCTATTTTGGAATGAAATTATAATAAGAGCATAAAATATTTGCCTTCATGTTCATTAAACTGGATGATATGATCCTATCTCACAGGGCACAGTACATAGTGTAATAAATACCTTTGCGTAGCGTACAAGCACTGCCCTTGACAAACGGACAAAACAAAAAGTTACCAATATTCACTGATGCCCCTTGAAAGACATTTTTTTAGGTTGATGGTCGTAGATGGGGTGCAGACCTGTCTGAGAATGCAATGCCTGCCCATATCCTTTTCCCAGTCCTGGCAGGAGTCCCAATAAGAGGAGTCAGAGATGGGGCAACAGAAGGCATGCCTAGCTGCGATGAGGGGTCCAGGAATCTCCCCTGACCATGAGGACAAGACGGGAGAGTCTGGGAGTATAAAGCCAGGATGAAGGGAGGGGTGGGGGTGAAACTATAGGCATGAGAGGTGGCTGGGGACTTAGTGCAATTTTTCCTGGTTAAAAGGTCTTCCTATGGATGGCACGGGCACGGTCCTCCTCATACTCCTTCTTGGAGACCCACATCTTCTTGAAAGTGTCCAGCGAAGCAAGGATAGATCCCCTGAAGAGGCATGAAAACAATATAAGGTTATCAAATCATTTGAGATTTTGTGCACAATGCAGATATACACTCCCTACTCACAAGTGCAGTTTCAGTACTGTATTTCATCTTGCAAATGACTAACACCACCTCCCAGAGGAAAATATTTGAGGCGTTAACTACATAATATACCTGGCAAAGGCACTGGCTTCAAAATGTTATTGTAAACTGTGATGAAATCCATAGTGAGTCACTGAAAATATCATAAAAGTGGACCCCTTGACCAATGGAGAGATACTCTGACAGCTTACCCGATCCATGTAGAATACAGTCTCTCCTGTGGTGCTGAGATCTATTGCAAACACATTATTAGTTAACATTACAAGACAAAGAGAAACACAGAACAGGATGCAATCGATATAACTGCATAATCTCCATAATTGAAAGTGATCTTGTGCTTAATTATGTTACTTTACCTTTATTTTTACATCTTTGGGCGCAAGCTTCTTAACTTCACTCAACAACCGGTCCCCAAAACCTGTTCACACATGAATGGCAATAATTAACATTAAAATTCCACGAACACATGTTGAAAATAACTAAAAAGCTATGTCTACATGGATTAACATATCTGAGCTGTCATTTCTTTACCTTTCAGGAGTGTTGAGCCTCCAGACAAGACAATGTTAGAAAACAGTGTGCGTCGAAGGTCCATGTCTGATTTCTGGATAGCAAAGGCCAGCACTTCGTGGATGCCCTCACTTTCATCTCCAATCAGGTCAGGCCGGAACAGGAGCTCAGGAGCACGGAATCTTGCAGGTCCAATCTGGAGCAACACAACACAGGTTTAGAGCTCCTGTAAAGTACCATGACAAAACAGTACAACCAAAATACCATTTAGTGAAACGAGGATAATGACACCGTTACTCACATCCAAAGTGCTCCCATCAGGAAGGGTGTACTGTGCTTTCTCGGTCTCAAGTGTTTCATCTTTCTGGGGGTTCAGGGACAGGTAACAAGCTCTCTGCAATCCAAAACAGATTAACCCTTTTGAAGGTCCTCCGGAAACTTAATAATTATAGAATATTATTAATAGTGTAATGTAGAGGCCATGTATCTCCGAAGCCCAAAACACTGAGCTGACTACGATCCTCTGTACCTCTTTGATGGTGCGCACCACCTCAAACTCTGCTGAAGTGTGGAAGTCATAGCCTTCCTTGCGCAAGAGCAGGCGCAGATAGCGGGAGACATCACGTCCAGCAATATCCACCCGCATAATCGAATGCGGAATGGCAAAACCCTCATAAATGGGCACAGCATGCGTCACGCCATCCCCTGCATCTAACACCACACCAGTTGTTCGTCCTGTGGCATACCTACAAAAAACAGCATAATGACAACATTTTTAAAAATCAAAACGGAACTGTACTCACTTGTCCCGTTTTTAAACTGATTGCATAGTTCTAACATAGTTTTAAAAATGTCTGTTTCCTTTTTCAAACTCACAAGCTGAGGACTGCCTGCATGGAGATGAAAAGGGCTGGGACATTGAAGGTCTCGAAAAACACCTCAGCTGCACGCTCACGGTTTTTACTGGGGTTCAACGGCGCCTCAGTAAGCAGCACAGGATGCTAAAGATGAGAATTAAAAACGTTATTTCAGAAGCCCTGAATGTCTCAATAGTTTCAGTGATGTGTAAAAACAAAATGTGGACAAATGTATAAATAGTGCAGCACTCTTAAAAAAAACACAAACCTCTTCAGAGAAGGTCTGCAGTTGCTCCTTGGAGTAAACATATTGCCAGATGCGTTCCATGTCATTCCAGTCTTTCACAATGCCATGCTCCATGGGATATCTCACAGACAGCAATCCTCTGTGCTCCTGTAACGGTATACAGCTAAGGGTGATCTCAACTTCTACACCAACACCATTGGTGGTCGTGTTCATGATCACAAAAACAGGAATGTTATGAGAAAATGTACACAATGAGCTATTTTAGTCAGATGTATAAAGTGCAGTTACCTCAGCTTTAGGTCCGATAAATATATCCCCCTCCAAGGCACCAGCCATAACCCGAACATGTTTTGGACGTCCCACGCTGAATTTATATACAGCAAAGGACAGAGAGGTTAAGTTGAGCAGTGGCAAAAGAGAGGGTGATTTAGAATAAACTATGGCTGCAGTACATATATCAGAATCAGTTTAATTAGCCTGCATACTTACATACAAAAGGAATTTGCCGTCAGTAGATATATGTATGCATAGAACTTACTAGTTTGGGAAGCAGTATTTGGGAATCTGGTCTCCTGCAAAGCCAGCCTTGACAACACCAGAGCCCTGTTAAAAAAAAAAAAAACACACAGGATGTGACAAAACAGCTGAAAGACACTCTCTGTGCAGCAGCTTAGCCTTCTGAGTTAACACACTTGAACTCCTAAGCCAGTGGTCTCACATTCTAGTCATGAGACAGAGCCTGGGGACAGAGCTGACAACTCAATGCCCTTGCTTGGTAAAATGGCAATAGATCTTGTTGCTTTCCATCACTTACAGATAAGAGTAACTAAACGAATTCCTTTTGGGATTAGAAGCAATAGTAACACATATTCAAATCGAAGGCAGATGAACATTTAGTCTCAAAGGGAAGATCCTGCAAGACATTATTACTTTTATTTTACATTTAAAATATTAGGCCAAAAAATGGGCTACATGACCTACGTCACTGAACAGCATCCAGCCGGTGACTTGATGTAATCAGGTTTCACATTCATTTGTCAAAGCAAAACACCGTGCTAAATGTGCTACGATATATTTTACAAGATTACTCTGACAACAGTTCTGTGAAAAGTGGGAATGTGGCTTTTATCTTGACTTTCAACCATGACAGACAAATGCCTAGGTGGCAAGGCGGGGTTCAGACAGCTACTGACTTGCTAGCAACAATAACAAGTAGCGATATGATGACTGTTAGCTGGACTGACGTTAACGTAAGCTATCATGTTCATGTTAGCTGAGGGACGCTAATGTCCCAGTCACTGGAAAAACACCCACTGTTCCCTAACACCACTGCAGAATCGTTGATGCTGTACCGTTATCTAAGGTTTTATGTCAGTGCAAACTCTCGACTCTTGATTATAACTATCAACTGGTTTGCACAAACACGGATATGTTTGCCTTCACACCAGTTAGACACCCAATTATGTTAGCTATCATAGCTTGCGAAAAAGCGCCTGTCACAGTCTGGCTAGCTGACTTAGCAAGCTAACGGCTTTACTCGCCAAGAGCGCCGGATGACATGAAGCTACAAGAGAACAGAATTGTTGATTAAGCCGATTTCAAATGCCAAGACATAATACTAGTGTCAATGCACACAGTCTACGCGTCCAATAACGACGTTCTGGTGGACTAGGTAGCTAGCAATCCAATCCTGTTTTTTGTAACAATGATCGGTACAATACAATGGTTATTGAGCATGCTAGCGTCGGCTACTTCGGTTGCTAGTAAGGGTGTGGATGGGTGACATCATACTTACATTATCAATCACAACCGGCTGGTTAGCTATAATGTCATAAGACTCCATGGTAGTCCAAATGGGTTGTATATTCCTCGATGAACTTTGAATGCTCAACCAGATTAACGGTTTTATTCATGTAAATTTCACCAACTCTGTTGGACTCGGGCTAGCGGCCAGCGGCTGTCTGGCTGTGTTCTCAACCTAACTACAAGTGCATAGCAAAGGCGGGCGAACCAAGGTTGACAGACAGCGAAAAGAACGAATTGGAGTGCAAGAAAAGAATCCTCACTGCGGAGAACCAATCACCAGGTCAGGTTTTTGGGCAGAGAAACATGATTTTCTGTTTCTGCATTAAAAAAAAAAAAGAACAAATGAATACTAATAATACTAATACGACAACTATTACTACTATAACTACTACTACTACTACTACTACTACTATAATAATAATAATAATAATAATACACTATTATTATTATTATTATTATTATTATTATTGAACAAATCAAATCCGCAAATCAAAATGTACCTGCAATGTCTTTTCGACCACTCCCTACCTAGCATACATGTACAAGTAATTTGTTGGAACACCCAGTAAGTTATAGCAAATAAGTTGATTATTTTTTGCCTAGGGAAGTTTGCCTCACGGCAGAAAACGTGCCTCCTTTTCCTTTAAGACCGTTCAAACCGGAAGCAAAACTGTCAGCCGTGGAGCTCTTCTTTTGCTGTCTATGGTGTAGCTATGTAGCTGGTAAAAGATTGGAAAAGTCCAAGGATTGGTGTACTTCGATGTTTATAAATCAATTCTGCTGAAAAATATCGCGGTGAGGACACTTTACCTTACGTAGGTAGCACTACCATGCTTAATTTGTTGTCGAATTAACCTTTTGTTATAGCTTTACTGAAGGCCAGATTGAAAACTTTGGCCTAAACGCTAGTAAACATTAGCCGGCTAATTGTTTGCTGCCTGTCAATTGGGCTGTCAAACAGTAAAGTTATGTCACATTTCAGGCTTTACAACTTCAGCTTAATCTAAATTGACATTTTTGATAAATGTATAGATTATTGTTGTAGTCTCGGGGAACTATTCTGTCAAATTATCTGTAGGGGCTTACATAAGTAATGCCACAACCAGATAAGGTTCTTGTAAAATAAGTTTGGCTGCTTTGTTTAACGTTATGTCACTTGAAAGTGAAATCACACATCCATGTATCAATTCACATTCAAAATCCTAGTTCTGTGTGGCATAAATTTAAACTGTTTTGAAGCAGTACAGCAGAAATGAATTGTCATATTTTAAGCTATAAGTTATATTATATATGATATTAGTTTATTTTCGGTTTGATACATTCCAGAAGTCGACCTTTAAGGAGAGGTTGGCTTGGCTTTTAGGGACAGTCTTGTCCTAAATGAAGATCACTGTTATGGGTTACACGAACATTTTCTGAAATAGCTGTTTTTCCTCCCCAGACGAATAAAACTTCTTGCGCTGATTGACTCATGTGTCATTTCAAACACCCAAGCTGACACAATATGGCCTGTGCAGAGGAACCTCCAGAGAAGTAAGAGGATATTCTCCCCTTTCTGAGAAGTGAATGCAGGCCTAACACAATTTTCGTGAGGAAATGTTAAAAAGGTTATTTTTATGTATAAGAGAGTGAAGGGGTAATGGTATACTACACTGAAACTGTAGTCTCCTTGGTGTAGGTAGTAATCACTACTATTAGCTTTTTATTTGTCTGTTTGTTTTGATTTGAACACTATTGGCAGCCTGAGTGCTTGCCCACTTGCTTTAACCCTGTCTTTATATTTCACCTGTAGGCACTGCTGGGTATGCTTTGCCACAGAACGAGAGGACCGGGTGGCTGAGTGGGTGAGCCCCTGCCGGTGTAGAGGCTGCACCAAGTGGATCCATCAGAACTGCCTGCAGCGCTGGCTAGATGAAAAGCAGAAGGGCAACAGCGGTGGGGCTGTCAGCTGCCCACAGTGTGGCACCGAATACCGCATTGTCTTCCCCAAAATGGGTACACTCATTAATCAGTTTAACAATTGGATATAAGACACTGAACTACTAGTACTTTGTAAATGTGTAACTTAGGAATTTGAATCTACTGCCCTGTGACAAACCGACTATAATCTTAGCCTCCTGTAGTTGTATGAATTATATTAGAAATTCTTCCGGCAAATATGCCCTTTGAAGTAATGGAACAAAACTAAGAATTAATCCTGTTTTTTGTCTTAGGCCCATTGGTGTACTTCCTGCAGCAGGTCGACAGAGCTCTGTCTAGAGCTAGTCCATTTGCAGCTGCCGGGGTGGTGGTTGGCACTGTCTACTGGTCAGCTGTCACTTATGGAGCAGTCACTGTAATGCAGGTACATACATGCAGTATATGCCGCTATGGCCACAGTCACAATACCAAGCTAAAGTGACTCAAATGTTTTCCCTTGATGAGACACAGATCTGACTCTTTTGGGACTGTATCAGATCTTATCTTTTCTAATCAGATTTGAGTTACTTATATTTTTGTCGTTTTTTTAATTTGCCTATACGCATGCTTCGTTTGCATACCGGGTCGATGGTTGAACGTCTGGTAGTGTTGGGCCCATAGTTAAGTGTTGGTGGCCCATATTTAAGTGGTAAGTGCAGCTCCTCTGCCAGCTTGTTTGTGGCTGACAGGTGACATTGTAGCCAGTTCTTTGAAGAGGGCCCAGTGTGTGCACACATGAGGCTACATGTAGGCTACAATATGATGCAAGCTCTTTCCCATGCTGCGGACCAAAAAATACATAAATGATCAAGTTTTGTGAATTTTTTTCTTATTGATTTTAATGCTGTGTTTCCAGCAACTCAGAATTGGAAGTATCCCTGACAAGGTACAGCGTAACATCACTCAATGATGGATTTTGTTTGGGTTCTCGGTGCAAACCTAATAAGCAGACAAGGACATCTGGGTTCAAAACTTGGAAATGTCATTTCAAATATCCAACATTTTCAGTGACTTGGAATGCAGCATCCACTTCTTGTCACTGGTGGCACATATGACTCATACCAAAACATATCAGTGTGCACAGTCATGGCATGTTAGAAGACAAATGAATTGCCATTAGAGTCAAGTACATATCACTTGTAATTCCAAATGTGAACCATCAACATAAGAAAATCTGATATGAGTTAAAAAAAAACAAAAAACAAAAGAAACGATTGTGAATCATCGTATTTGCTTTTCTCTGTTCTGTGTAGACCCTCTCTGAGATGTGTCTGCTGTATGCCCTGCAGGCAGAAAGCCACAAAAAGACCCTCTCTGTGACTTGTCTGTTTTATGTTGTGCAGGTACTAGGCCACAAAAAGACCCTCTCTGATGTGTCTGTTTTATGTTGTGCAGGTACTAGGCCACAAAAAGACCCTCCCTGTGACTTGTCTGTTTTTTTGGTGTGCAGGTACTAGGCCACAAAAAGACCCTCTCTGAGATGTGTCTGTTTTATGTAATGCAGGCAGTAGGCCACAAAAAAGACCCTCTCTGTGACTTGTCTGTTTTTTTGGTGTGCAGGTAGTAGGCCACAAAAAGGGCTTGGATGTGATGGAGCGTGCTGACCCACTGTTCCTGCTCATGGGTTTGCCCACCATTCCTGTCATGCTGGTCCTGGGCAAAATGATTCGCTGGGAGGACTACGTAGTGCGCATGTGGCAACGGCACTCTGCCAAGCTTAATGGCATTGTCCCTGGTAAGGTTTCTCCCTGTTCACCATAGTTTCACATACTGCCATCATAATTAAACACTCCAGTTACAAACAGAGAGTAGACAGTTTTGGGAATAGTATCATTTATAATAAACAGGAGGTGGATTACTCTAGAAGTTTCTAGTGCTGTTCTTGTATTAGCAGTCAGTCATCAACATTGTCAGTATGCAATATACTTTTCAAGAGTGATCCGATGACTTTGAATTATACCTTTTGCATAATTCTTCTGTGTTTAATAACTTTGTTATGGCACATTGATGTGACAGATGAAACATATTCATGCAGGACTTCAGTGACTTGCAAATATAAGCATACCAACACAAGCAACAGAAATACCACTTAGGAAGACCTAGTTCCCATCAGAGACTGTTTTTCTGTTGTGTGCGGAGGAGACGTATTCAGTGCCATCAATATCCTAGACAGAAGTAATAAATCAAAGGCAAAGTCTGTTGTAGGCAGCTCTCGTCGAGGGGCTGAAAGGTGAATGCATTGTGATCTATATTTGTGAAAGGAGTGGGTGTGGATTGAATAAGGGAGCATTTAAGTCAAGATTAAGTTAGCTGATTGATGGCCACCAAGTAAAACATATCTGTGAAAAATGGAATGAAATTGTCAGCACCTGTAATGAGGTGGCAAACCAGACGCCTCTATGCAGTTGATAAACAGAAGATAAATAGCTCAATCATCTGGTGTTTAATGTTGACATTCATTTTCTGACTGGCAGAAAATAATTACTTTACAAGTGTCTGTGCAGTTACCTGTAATAACATGTTACCAGTTTTATAAATCATGGTTTAAAGGGGTTGAATCAGCTGATGTCAAAGGAACTACTAATTGTTTGGGCACTTCTTATTCTTATTCAAAATTATACTATTTGTCCGTTGGGGATACTGTTCACACTTCTCATGAGGAGCTGTGGTGTGTGTTGTGTTGTCATACCTCTAATGTCTAACTCTGTGTGTGCAGGCCTCGGGCGGGCGCTGCCCCGCATGCCAGCAGATGGAGGCTATGGAGGGGACCACGTGTCCGTGTCACGCACCCTGTGTGGGGCCCTTATCTTCCCCTCCATCGCCAACCTGGTGGGTCGACTCATGTTCCGCAGGGTCACCTCCAACCTCCAGCGCACAATCCTAGTGAGTAGAGAGGGGCAGGAACGTCACGTCAGATCTCAAGGCTGTCTGCTTGTCTGTGTGCTTGTCTGTCTGCTTGTCTGGAAGGGGTTTTGTTGTTGTTTAGAGGCACAGGTTCTGAAGCTTTTGGTGCTCTTGCCTACAGGGAGGCATTGCCTTTGTTGTGATCAAAGGGATGCTGAAGGTATATTTCAAACAACAGCAGTACATCATCCAGGCCAACCGGCACATCTTGAACTACCCAGCTCGGGAGGCCCAAGCAGATGATCACAGCGAGGAAGACAATGAGGACAGCGGGAATGAGTAGGGACAAGAATGCCCCTTCACAGCAGTCTCCTCCAGCTCCTCTCCCTCTGACTCTGCTCGAAAAACTAGACCTCCATTACCATCAGAAACATAAACAATCGAGGAACTGTTTTATTGCAGTATCTTTATTATTAAATGTAAAAGCCCACCAGATGTGATTGCTTATGGCCATTTATGTAGACTGTAGACATAGTACTTAATTAATTTTATTTTGAAATTTGAATTAATAAACTTATTATTGTTGATTGCCTGTTTGACTCATATTTTTCACAATTTAGTTTGTCAAATCATTGTCAATTTGACTGAACTAGATGATTAAGCAATAAATCCTCATATGCAATACCACAATGATCTCAGCAGTGCCACCAGATGGCAGGCGTGGTTTGAAATCAATTTCAGTGGATCAAAAAATCTAGATTAGGTATGAACTTTGTATGTTTTGGGATATTTCCATGCCCTTCTCTGGCTGACATGATTGTTGATTTTCTGTTTTGCACCAAATATAAAAATGCCCTTTTGCTTGTCAGTAGAATATAGGCTCTTAGGGCTTACTTTATAATTATGACAAACAATTATGACAAACAATTTCCATATTAATTGTACTTACAGTTCAATCTGAAGGTCTGCAGCTTCTGTATTATTTGAAACTGTTTCCTTAAGGTTAAAACAAGTGGTGTTCCTGGAAAACATCCAGAGTAAGCTTATATTTGGTATGTGTTATAATGGTGTATACACAGACAATAGGGTAGCTTCAGCGTCAGATAAATATCCACTAATAAGAGAGGGTAAGCTGGAAGGAACCTGCTTTTCAACTTAAAAGTATTATAGATTTTATGACATTTCAAAAGTATTATAGATTTTATGACATTTCTCTCCAGTATTACAATGGGGAGTTTGGACAGGTGCTGCTGTCAGTGCTGTGCTGTTTTTGGCAGTGTTCAAACATATTTTTAAATCACATCTGGACAGCAAGGGAGCACTAACAGTGAGTCACACAAAACTAGAGCAGGCTGAGTAGATGTCTGCCTACTAATATGCCTGCGTTAGAACCATTTTATTCATCTCTTTTCCTATTATCATGGTATGTAAACCAGTCACATAAAATCAGTTACATTTAAGCACACTTGTGATGCCTTCCTATTGCATGCACATTATGATTCTCACACACGTGCACATCAGTCAGCCCTAAAGAAAGATTTAGAAGATTTAGGACATTGCAATCAAAAGTCCAGTGACTGAATATGTTTGCATTTCCACAAAAGTTGATTTGTTGATGCCTGATGGGGAAACTAGGTAAACTATAATATTGGAGGATCTGTTTGTTGATTTATAGCCTTTATGTAACCACCTGGAGTAAACAGAACAAGTCAACTATTTATGTATAGGCATGTGTGACTGAAGTTTGAGAGGGTGTATGTTGAATTGCATTTTAAACAAAGAGCATAACGAGCAGAAGGGAATAATTTAACATGAGTGACCTAAGGTGTCTCTCAAGTGTCTTATTGGTATCTGAATTGACTTGAACTATCCCTTGAGATCTGTCAAGTCATAAATTAGTCAATCATCTTCAGATTGGCTGCATGGTATGACGAAACTCTCTGGCATGACAATTGGGATGCATAATTTGATCCTTAAAATATCGCTCAGCCATAGCCCAAATAAAAAAAAGGTATGTTTAATTCAGAGGGGAAACTCAGAGGGGAGATGCTCTGTAAAAAAGGGTTTATTTGAGAAAGAAAATTAGAATCTTATCACTTTCATTAAACATCTATTGATGCTACTTTAGGAAAATGGCTCATTAACAGCAAGTTACTCTTACAAAGAGTCTATGCAAGCATGAGCATCTCTCTCTAGTGTCTGGTTTACCAATGCTTCAAAGCATTGTCTCCAGGCTATGTGAGCTCTTATCGACACAAAACAAAGAGCCTTGTTTCATAAATTAGAGATGGTAAGTATTGATTAGGAAGCTGCATAAAGCAGAAAGAGACCAGTTTAGGGATGGATTAATTTCAAGTCCAGGTTGAAAGTGTATGCTTAAAGCTCTCTAAATATGATAAACAAAATGCAAACCATTTTCTTCTCAGAGAAAATAGGCTGACCCCCTGGAAACCCAAAGATAAAGAGGAAATTTCCTGGAAGCACTAACGCTGTTAGGAATTACACTTTTCAAGGTAAAAAAAAGCTCTATTAATGAGTGTGAGCAGACCTAGACAGAACCAGGTGTCAAGGAAAAGAAATAACAGACTCTAGGAGAAGGGAATTTTTTGACAAACCAACGGCCTGCTTCATTACAGCCTCCCCTGTCCCTTTTTAAATGAGGAGGAGTGTTTAGAAGCCCCTTACTCTGACATCTGTTTCTGACAAAAAAAGTCCTTCTTCCTTCTCCAGCAGACATCTCCATTCTTTGCCCCTCATTGCCGAGAAGACAATTTAGCACGTCCTGTGCCCACTCCAACACGCTCGCTTTGAAAGCGCAGCCATAGACAAGGGTTGGGAGAAAAACACCCCATAAATAAATGATCAGGATGACACTGCTCTTATCTTTTATTTCATTATTTTTAAGGAGGGGAGAGAAAACAGCATGAATGATGCATGAGCGGACGGATGAGGAACGCAGAGGCCAGAGAGGAGACAGCGGCGAGAGCGGAGAAAGTGAAATTGGTTGTGGCATTTGTGAGCTCCGGCTCATCCCACTTTTGGCCCGTTGAGTAAGATTCTCTTTCATCTCACATTTCATTTACTCTGTTGTGTAGAGGGCAACCAGGAATAACTTCAATATAGAATGGGTTTGCAGAGCATTTAAACAGGAGTCTAATTAATAGTAATAATAGATGAGCTTGTTGGATTTCTTGGCTTCTGGAGCTAGTTTTGATAAAGACAGCTGTTTACCTGTTTTCTTAGATAAGATAAGGATATGAAAAGTGCATATTTGCTGGTGTTGACAAGTTAGCTTATCACCGAAGGGATGTGACTGTGACCCAACCTGCCCGCCACCAAATTAGTATGGGCAGAAGGGGGATGGCTGCCTGGCTAGTGCACAAGGACCCCTCAGAACAGCTGACTCTGGGATTAAGGCCAACTGAGAAAAAAGAGAAAAACCTCAGTTCCTGATGCTTTGCCTAATGTCTTTGACAAAGGGCCAGCTCCCTAAGGGAAAGCAACAATATTCTGTATATGATCTTAATTATATCTTAGGTAGGTTACCTATCCTTCTATATAGGCCTACTATATCTTGGCAAACCCATTTTCATTTCAAAATCCAGATAGCCATATAACTCAGAAGTCTTGAGTGTGCCATTTTTACTGAGCATTATGCAGATCAATTCTGCCTGAATCCCCCCCATGCTTAAACTAATATCCACTGAAAAATGTGTGACACCAAAGAGGCTTAACTGAGTGCTCATTCGCTTGAGAGAAAAAAAAGTAGGAATGACATTTGACATTCACAGAATGACCCACTCTTATGATTCCACGAACTAAGAAAATGGAGATTTGAAGTGGTGCAAAGCTATGGAGTGAAAAAGGCAATCCCTCTGGGACAGTGGTTAACCAGTTTACATAATCCAAAACGGCCCGTCTATCACAGGCAAACCCTCAAGGATTTTGTCCAGTGGATAAACCACTCAAACTCTGGAGTGCCAGAGCTGTCCTTGTCCAGAGTTTCTTGTGAGTTTTTTCCCCCCAGAAACCTTATAAGGGTCCTCAGAGGCCAAATACACCAATCAGGGAAGAAAACAAGGTCACACCACCCCGGAACTTATTCAGTTATTCATCAGCGGTCTGTGACTTACAGTATGTTGGCAGATACAATTTCTTTGACATTGCACTTTGTAATCACAGAGAAATCTACTTGGAGTTCACCTCTAACACCTAACAACCCCTAACACCTTATGAAGGTTACATTCAAAACTAAATCAATTATTTATCCACAAATGTGTATGATTATGTATTACACAATCAACATTAAAGCCGCAACTCTGTCCCTGGATCTTTTTGAGATCACTCAAGGTGAATACTTATGAGATACAATCTCTCTCTCTTTCTGTCTTTCTCTCTCTCACACACACACACACTTCCTGAGTGGCCATGTGTGTTGCCCTTGTTCTATTGTCAATAAAACATGCTCTACCTGGGAAGCCAGCTGACATCTTAATCAAGTGTTGCTCAGGGTGTTAATCATTTTAAGAGGGAATGTTGAGGAAAAATACTTGAGATGGATGCATGCAGAACTGAATGAAAAAGTGGCTGGACACCATCTGTTGGATTAGTTCAGCTCATGATTTGATTCACGAGTGGAAAACAGCCGATAATTGTGTTTAGCGTCAGTTCAACACATGTGTGGCTTACAAAGCTTAGTGGAAAGCCAGAGACAAGCCACAAATCCATCCTTGCCAAAAAAACATTGCAAAATTGAATATTTCACTCACTAAATCCTTTACAAGTTGTGTTATGGTTCTTGCAAAATGACTACATTCCAGCACCACAGAGTAAAGTATTACGTTCATCATTACGTTTTATTGTAGTCTATTAAATACAAATTTAAAATACAATTTCTTGCTGTTCATTCCTTTATGGTTGTAGTTATTTACCATTAAAAAGAGATTTACTAAAGATCTTGAAATGTAGCTTTTGCCGTCTAAAATACATACTGAAATAAATACTGTAAATAAGGCAGAGCAGATTAAAACACAACCAAATATATGTAAATTATTTGTAATATTTCAAGTGTAATGTGAATACTGAATTCTTTGGGACAACAATACAATTTGTTTAGAATACTAATGAAATTGTTAATTATCATCAATTACTTGTTAAAAGAGCTGTTAGCATTATCAGGCACAACTTCATTCTAACATATTCTTTTCACAAAAACACCAAAACAATCACATACTGTGATCACAATACATAAAAAGTACCACATAGGTATACATATATGTATACTGTATACATATTTCCATTTTAAATACAGGATTTCATGTATTGATTGCTACTAGACATTTCAAACCAAGCAAACAAGGACTTTAGAATCAGTACTTTCAGGCTGATGAGAGAACATGATCAGCGCATGGAAGAACCTGGTGCTTTAATCTAAATTCAGTCCAGGCAGCATGATTGTCCTTGGAACTCTAGATTAAAATATTTTCATTGCAGCTTTGCCTAGTAAACATTCAGCACCTTTGTAGGTATTTAAACAGCAAGCCTCAGCTTTACAAAGCTAGATGCACACCCACCTAAAAGCATGAGCTTTGCACTAATATAACAGCATGTACTTTGCACATCCACTGTAAGATGACCTACATACAGGGATTGGGTTTAAGTCAAGAGAATCAAGTGATACAGGAGTTCATATGGCAGTCCTACAGCCTGTCTCTTGGTGAACCACCTCGACTGTTTATCATCTTATAGTGTGTGTTTTTTCTCCTCTTTCTTGTCTGTTCTTCTTCACTGTTTCCACTGTGCTCCCTTTGTTGACTTTTTTTTTTTTTTTAAAGTTCAAACCATCCTCCTTAGCTAAATGCGAGCACTAGTCTCTCCCTTGACAATGAAGGAATCCCTGTGCATGGCAGACAATTTGGTGACGTCCGTGCCCACAGTGGAGAGGGGGAAACTCTCGTAGCTCTCGGGCACGCCCCAGCAGCACCGGCAGCGCTGGAGCATGGCCTTGAGCTCCTTCTGGAAGTTGCTGTTGAGGAAGCCGTAAACCACTGGGTTGACGCAGGTGGACGCCATGGCTGTCAGGTGGCACGCTGAGAAGATGACATCGTGCAGACAGGCGGGCAGCGCCTGGTGGTTCCAGTCGAAGAGCGTGTTGAAGACGTTGAGCGGGAGCCAGCAGAGGGCGAAGGCCACCACGATGGCCACCAGCATCGTGTTGACGCGCTGCGCGTTGCGGGCCTTGCGCTGGCGGGCGTCGCTGGCCTGCTCGCCCATGTCCTTGCGGCGCATGCGTAGCCGCAGGAAGATGCGCAGGTAGCAGAGCAGGATGAGTAGCAGCGGCAGGCAGTACTGGAAGAGCAGCAGTGAGGTGGTGTAGGCCAGCCGGTTGCGCTCCGAAGGCCACAGCTCCATGCAGATGACGTGGTCGCTGAAGGGGTTGAAGGGGATGCTCAGGTTCTGGAAGGGCTCATTGGTGAGGATGCTGAAGGAGAGGAAAGGCAGCGAGATGAAGCACGCCACCATCCATGTGACGGCCACCGCCAGGTAGGAGTGGCCCGCCACTGGTGTCCAGCCCGTGGGGTGGATGATTAGCTGGTGGCGTTCCAGGGCAATGAGCACCAGGGAGAAGATGGAGACGGTGACGGACATGCACTGAACAAAGGGCGTGACCTTGCACAGGGCCTCGCCCAGGATCCAACGGTCCATCAGAGTGTAGATGACAGTGACGGGCAGGCACACCACACACATCAGGATGTCCGAGCAAGAGAGGTTAGCAATGAGGATGTTGGTGACGTTGCGCATTTCCTTCTGCCTAGAGATGATGAAGACCAAGCAGGAGTTGCCAACCAGACCCACTGCGATCACTGTGCTATAGGCCACAATCAGCAGCGTGGTTCCACCCAGGGAGGGCGGGCATGGGTTAGCGTTCACCCACGGCAATTCATCCAAATTAGCCAGGCCGCTGCTGTTGTTGGGCATCGCTAACCACAGGCGTCTCAGTAAGCTATGTGGAGATGAGAACAGGTGTGGACAGGCTCTGATGATCAGGCTCTTCAAAAGGAAACAAGATGTCTGCTCATCATAGGATGATTGGCCAGTGGAATCAAGGCAGGCCGCTTGTTGCTTGATATATCTAGGAGAAAAGGCAACTGAAATCAATGGCAGTAATGTGGAACAACAGCCAGCAGCAATTGCACAAGAAATGCATATATATATATAATGTCAGCATTTACTTCTTCCCCAATTAGAGGTTATCAAATTAGACGAATTAAAAAAACATCTTATCCCACGACATTTTTTATGGCATCAAAGATCAAAGCATCAATCAAAAAAAGCAAACTTGGTGAAAGGACGTGTTTTCTTTGTATACATCAATAAATCCTGTTTGTCTAGGAGAGTGAAGGAAAAACAACACAAGTATTCCCTTATGATGAAATTCTAGTCCCTCTCATCTCTGGTCTGGCAGATGGAGGGCACTCTTGAGAAATCCCTCCTCATCCTCAATCTAAAATAGCCTGTCTTTTTTCACATGAGAATGGCATCGGTGAAAAATCTCAGACAGCAGAAGTGAAGAAATCTCTCTCTCTCTCTGTTACTGCTTCTGTGTATAAAGGATACACATCATTTGCACTCTGATTCACACTTATTCTAATTTGCATGTAAAAAGTGATCATTTAAAAAAAACAAACATTACAACTTTAAAAAGAATGAATAAACTGCATTATTGCTTCACAATGACCCCTACCAAGAAGAGTCACCAAGATAAATACAAAATTTGACCTCACACTTGTCTGACTATATTTTATGCATGAAACAGTCCCTGCCTTGGGTGAGTGAGGCTTTAATTAACCCTGAGGTAATATCCACTTCCCCACCGGCACCACCTAACCAACTGCTTAGAATCTGCCCCTCAGCTCATTACATCACGCAGCCGCCACCGCTGTGCATGTAAGACACAGAAAACCTTCAATAACACTGGCGGACGAGATAAATAAATAACAGTGACAGAGAGAAGACAGTACTGTGTTTCCGGAACACACAAATAGATCTGCTGTCACCAATGACAACTGAGATAACACTGCGGGTGTGCAGATGGAGGAAAGACATGCAGTTGCTGATTTACTCCCCTGTGCTTGGGAGCAATCTGATGAATTGGACCTTACTCAGAGAGCTTTAATGAAAAGAAAGCTAGATGTCTTATCTATTAGCCTGTTTGATAGACTTTGAAATGCTAATGCCTGTCCTCTTCATCTCACTCAACTGGCAATTTGGTGTCGCCATCTCTCAAAGGGGATATATTCTATTTTGGTCAGAAAGGAGTCCCTCTTGTTATGAATGGCTAACACCAGCTCTTACATCATTTGATGGTCAGATTTCTCTGTGCGAGCCAAGCATAAAACAGCCTCCTCCTCTGGGGAGGCAATTTCAACAAATCAGCAGCCTTTGATTGTATGTCTAAGAAGGAGCCTTGGTCTGACTAACTGACTGGGAAATGTCACAGACATGCAAATATGTACCTCTCTGCCTTCCATACAAATATGCCTATATATAGTCCAACACACCTACAATCCTCTACCCAACAAGGCAAAGTTCATATACATGACTTGAAACAGACATAAATGCACACATAATAATAAATAAATGCACACATCCCATTTAATTTTGACAAAGATCAAGTCAATTACAAGACCAATTGGATAAAAATAACCATCTGGAAGAGAATGTTAAGTCAATGGATGTGCTAATGACCAGGCTGTTCCCATTTTCCTCATGGAGTCTGACGGCAGGGGTCTCCCAGCCCCAGCATGCTTTTGGCCTGTGGCTTGGCTTTATTAATCTGCTCTGGACAAACTTGATAATGTCACCTCTGCTACTCCACACACACACACAAACACTCACACACACACACACACACACACACACACACATCCCTCTCACCCTCCTCATAGTTATGGCTATCCTCAACCCCACGTTGTGAGATCTGCCCACAAACAGGTACAAATTAGCCTCTCAAGAGGAAGCTAGGTATTGTGTATATATGCGTCAGCACACACTGCATGCACACGGGCAAGACTCTAGTGTGTCCCTGCACCATTAGCAGGTGGCCTTTTTCTCCCCAAACCATTATGCTCTGATTCACTCTTACTCCTTTATTTTGGCACAGCAGGTGGGCTTGTTGAGCCCTCTTTGCTGGAAGCCAATGTGGTAGCGGCCTTGCATCACCCCAAACCTGAATGAGTCACATCTCTGTTCCATCAGCCCTTGGGTGAGGAGGCCATCTTGTCTCTAAATGACACCAGTCTCTCTCACATCCCAAGATTAAAGACACTCCTAATGGCCTTTCATCCCCCTGTTTCAGTAAAGGGAATACAAAATGAAGTTATTGCCACGCAGCCGACTTCATTTCCAGTCTCTGATTTTGTACCTGACTTTCCAAAAAAAAAAAAACAGAAAAGCAATTTGAGAGCTTCTATGACTACATGTCCCTCTCTTCTCTCCTTGTCATCATGAGATGGGTGGTGGGATAATACATAGCAAAAGTGTGGTGGGAGGACAAAACAGCATGGGAAATGAGAAATGAAGGTGTGGGCCCCCACAGGCCCTGAGAGGAACAGAGAGAGAGGAGAAACTCAGTGTGATATTGGCATGAATGTTGGCAGAACCAGGACTGCAGCACACTGCTGCCTGCAAACCTCTTTCTATGAACATGCCTCAGTCAGCAAAAATAAGAGCAAGAGCACCCAGCAATGACAGAGTTTCTTTTTATACATATATAAAACATGAATAGTAATAAAATACCCAAGAAAGCAGATTCAATTCTAGGTCTTTCATTCTATAACGGTATTATTTATTGTAAAACTATTCCGAAATGTAGCAGTGTGTATGTATCGCTGTCATGTCACAGGATTACTGTTATGGCCCTGAGTCATCTTGAGTTCTCTGACGTCTTAATAACTCTCACCATTTCTAGAAATGACAAAATGGCAGCCAGAGGCTTTCTGATACAGCAAAGAGGATACAACATGTAAAACCTACACACCTCTGTGCTTCTGAGAGTCACCTTGCTGCTGCACCTTGCTATGTTGCTGCACTTCATGAAAACAGGCGAAATGTGTTTTTTGATGTCTTTATTTAGTCCAAAAATATGCTGCCTTTCCCATATTAACATGCTGATTAAGTTTGACAGACTATCACATACTATTAAATTCATCTTCAGAACTAAAAGGTTTCTGCATTTTTAAGTATTGCATAAGGGCCTTCATTAAACCTTTTTTTCAAGAAGGTCTTTTTACTTTACACTTTGCACCGGAACATACGCTTTTCAGAAATTATGTGTAATCTTAGGTCATATGGGGCTGATGTTATTGATTATTTGGAGGTTTCCGGACCAGACACAACCTATGTTTGCATAGGCCAGACTGCTCATTATGTACAATGACAAAAAAACATTGCCAGTTTTATGTTCTTTACAAAACAACTAGTCCTAATATTGCATTAAAATATTGTAAATGTGCTTTACCATATGCAATCTTCTCACTTTCAGTTTTAAACTGTAGTAAGCTATATGACAAAGTGACAAAGTCTATTCAGATCTGTGACCACTCCAGCCATCTTCAAAAGTTATCTCATTGCACCCACTATTTGTACAGTTTTTTGCAGTCCTGTTTGGATACAATAAGGTTTAGTTGTAAATAAATAGCAAATCAGGTTTTGTGCTCATGAAAAGAGGACATTCTTATCAGAGTATATTGGAGCAAAATCAAGTGACTAGGCTACTACAGTTAATTGAAGACAGTCTGCACCTGAAGAATGAATTAATCAATGAATCAATGAATGACAAAATAGGCTACAAAAAAACTACAGGTAACCAAACACATATGGCGTTATGTGAGCAAATTCGGTAAGTTATTATTATAGTTATCAGAATGCCGTCGTTATAATCTCACAATGCCCCAAATTATTAATCATTATAGGCTATTTATTTGTTTACATGCGCTTTTGTTAGGAACATTGAAGTGTTCTCAAAACAATTGTAAGACTGACTGCAATGTTTTGCTTGTCCATGTCTATGCGATGACTTTCATGGAAAGCTCATTATCTGAGCACAATGACCGACAAAGAGTGTTTCAGTTGTGAAATCAGAAGCCTATAAATAAAACATATAATCAAAGTAGACTTAAATACGTAAACCCCAACACAATGTGGTAAACAGTGATCGTGCAAAGCCCTCAACTTTTATTGTCTCCGGACATCATTGTGTCTCCTTCCATCTCAACTGCAGACTACCTGACGGAATTTCCCGCCTGCTTTCGCGTCATTTTTGGAGACTCAAGAAAAATTCTTGGAACACTATCATCACTGCAATCTTTTCCTATGAACCTATATCGACTGTTTTTACCCAACAGACGACGTGACAATGAACGTATCTATCTGTGAATACGTCAAAATACTTCTATTTACATTAAACAGACACCCAAAGAGAGAGATCCGATCTGAAACACCTGTTCCAGCCTCAGTGACAAACAGCAAAAATGACAAGTCACAATAGCCCCACTGTTAGTCATTGGGTCGAAATATGAAGCTTACCTGTGAAGAAAGAAATGCTTTGTTTTGAGGAGAATATCTTGATATGATATATTGTATTTCGTAACCTACCGCCGTGTTGAACTGCTCGCTGTGTGTCATCAGGACTTCAGATATCTCGAATACTTGGCTGGTTTACGATTGCTGTGGGAGGCGGTAGCTAGGGAGGGCTGCGGGAGGGAGTTTGGTGGGGTAGCGGTAGGGGGTGGAGATTGGGTTGGATGCTGCAGCTTTATCCAACTCAACTTCATCCTTTTCAGTCTGAAGTATAAAGTGTGTAAGGTGAAATTAAAATGATCAGTCAATAATTAAATCAGTGTTTTTGTGGCTACACTAACAATCACACAGCTTACATCATTTAATAATACAGATATTGGTTTATGACATAGGAAGACACTGCACATCCTTCTCATTTTAGCACTATTTCCAGACTTATTCACCTCCAAAATGTAAATTTATAATTATATGTTTAATTTATAATATAATATAATATAAATTTAATATGTAATTCTACACTGTAATTTATACGTAGAATTTATACAGAGAATTTATAATTATGCCCCCCCCCCCACACACACACAACACAGCGGCTGCAACAGAGACCAAGAGGACACTGATCATGCTTTTCATTCCAAAAACACCTGCCCAATACAGTCTGGGCCTCTCTGTTTTTTTCTGCTGTGCTTAATGGAATTTTAAAGTGGTCTTAAAGGAGAGGAGGCACAATCACATGGATGGTACAGAGACAGAGCTCGCAGGGACCATCATTATTTTTCAAACCAACAATAGGTTGGTCAGTGGGCTGTCAGATGGAGGCCAATAAAGTGTACTAGCAGGTAGGAATTTAATACAATTTCATAATACCTTGAATATCATTAGGCCTACTTTTCTTGAGACTTAATTTCTCCTCCTATCTTTCATACATTCTCTCTCTATCACTCCCTTTCCTTCTTTTTTCTTACCCTTAGGACATCAATGGTACTTTTAGGTGGAGAAAAATGAGCTCCTTTCAAAGTAACTGAACACAAGCATGACTAATGAACAGCGCTTGTACAGTCAAATATGTATTTATTCCAACTGAGAAAACCTTAAATGGATATATTCTATCTGTGGCCCAGGGTATGATTGGAAGATGAAAGACTGCCCAAAGACAGGATCAAAATGTGGCCTAATTACGTATGTCATCACCCATAGATATATTACAGGAGCAGCATGTCTCCATCATTTGCCCGCAGCCAATATCTCCAATGCAACTGTGCCATCACCAAGCAGGAGGTTGAATATTAGATGGGTAGTATTGTGTACAAAGAGAAGTTCTTCTCGGGAGAAGACTGGGCGCAGCTGGTGGTGTCATGTCTCCTTTGTCTTTGCCGCATTTGTTCAATGAAAAAATAATAGTTGCTGGATGAATGGCTTTGTTTGTTTGAAATAACCTTGTACACAGTCCTGCTTTGAAGTTGTGTTCTGAGGCACTTTGGGGTTCAAATTGGGCTCCAATTTGCTACTGCTGAAGGTGACAGTAAAGTCACTTTAGAACAGCTGAAATGAGAGAAAATTGGGATGCTGCATTGTTCAGAATTGACAATCACATCAATTTGTCTGAATAATGAGTATGGAACCCTTGGAAATGGATTGCTTGTGAAGGGGAGACTGGCTGAAAGTGTGATGCAGGAATGGGACAGAATAAATTGTAGTGGGTTATTAAATAAAATTATGGTGAGTAGTTTGAAGCACAATGAACTGTTGGTTCAGCAGATGCAGAATGGAAGCAGATTCCCTAAGAAGTCGAGAATTATGCAGAGAAAATGAATGTCTTGTTTTGCTGAAGTCCAATACCATTCCAACCTTTTCCAACATTGTCAAGACAGATTGTCAGCTATGGCTTCAACCTCAGTAATAAATGTCTTACCCTCCAGCAAAACTATGAGACAGATGGCAAGAAAGACTGTCATTATCATTTTTTCAGGAAGAATACCCTAACAGTCACACACATACACACTCACTCACATGTGCACTGACACACACACACACACACACACACACACACACACACACACTGTGAAATGTAGGGTTTGCTAGTCTGTGATCCGATCTCTGACATTTCGTCTTTGTTGCAATTCCTTCATTTAGGCTTGCAGTCGGCACTGAAGCCTGTGCTCTCCTTCAAATGTTGTTACTTTCAATCTGTTCAAGGTATTTGTGAAGTTGATCCCTTGATCTCGCTGCAGAGAAGTGGGCAGCAATGGTAGCAAAGCACACAGCTTTCCTGAGAATTAGTTTGAAAGAACTCAATGTCATCGTCTCAGATTGGTTTGGAGAGGGTCTTAGACAGACTAATGACTGCTCCAGCTGCCAATGAGTCCCTGATGCTATTGATTTCTTGGAAACTAAGGGATGGGAAATAATGCACCTTGCAGATAATTTTCATCCACAACCATAAAGCCCGGCAGCACTTAACCTATATGACCATTTAATGAACAGCACTCAACTTTTACACAAATTTTTACTAAGAAGCTTTTTCCGTCTCTTGTGGTTGGCTAAACAACGGTCTCCTTCCCCTGACAAATAAGATTAAACACAATAGGTTTAATTGTGGAAAGATAATCAAAGTTGGAAAGTCTCTGTTATCGTGTCCATTAAATCACTTTGGTCTCCAGCACCCAGCTGAAGGACTCTGCCAATATATCTATATTTGTGTTTTGACATAAGACACAATATGCTCACAAAACAAAACAAACAATAGTCTGTTTCACTCCAAGGGATATCTGTCATTGAGCCAGTAAGTTTTCCACGGCATTCTGCCCACAGTTTGGCTTTGTGAAGGACACATATATCTATATATGCATCATATAGAGAGTGAATAAAAGATTCATTTAATAATATTTACATTATTTATATTTTGCTATTTGTTTGTTATCTGTATTCTGTATCATCTATTTATATTTGCTGGTTGCTGTGGTAAAGGTGAACGATTTTGGCAAGCAGACAGCTGAATGGAAAAATTATACAGCGGTCAGTCAGTCAGTGAAGAGAGTGCAGGGCAGCTTAGCAGAATTGGAGAAAACAAACCACAACTCCTGGAGGACATCTTTGAGAAGAGGCTGTCTAATTACAATTCAGACTTGAGCACAGCCCTTTTGGGAGGAGCAGTGGAGGCCTCAGTGCTTCCAATTTGTCTCCAGAGAGAAACTAGAGAGCGGAAATGTTTATGATGGCTTGATATTGTCCCCATGCTGCACTGCAAAGTCAGGCAGAGATGAACTTGATGTGAGGCCAATGTTACCCAAGAACCCAGAGTTCCTGCTTAAAATCAATCTTGTGTGAGATTTGAGAGGCCCCTCTCGCCATTGTTCCCTCCACAATGACCTGCTTTCTGTTAAGGATCTGAAAGAACTAATCAAAGTCACCCTCACTCTTTTTATGACTTAATAACAGTAACGGCAATGTCTTCCCTACCTGCAGCTCGTCAGTAGCTCCACTGCAGCTTGATAGTTTAAAAGCAATGGTGTGCCTGTGTGGCTGAGCTTTATCTTCCCAATCGTCAGTGCTGTTATTGTAACATGAAGGTCACAGGCGAAGGTTTACTTGGAGATTGAATATCTATATATAAAATAGAAATGTCATCTAGGCAAAGTTAAATGTAATGATCACTTGGAGAAAAATCCACAAACACTAGCCACAGGTACCACTTACAGATGATCAATAATTGAACTCTTCATAAAAGTATACAGTTAAAAAAAATCCATTGATGATGACATTTTGTAAGTGTGGCAAAGAGAGAGATCAGTCTATCAACTCTGATCTATTAGGCAGCCAGATGGCAGAGTCTGCTGGTGGGCAGAGTGCCAGCTGCCAGCAGAGGAGGAGAGAGGACACAAGATGAGGATGTGTCTCTAGGAGCCTTATCCGGGGCGGCAGAACCCACGCCAGTGCAGCGTCAGAGTTGCAAACGATCTCTCCAGTGCCAGCTGATGATGTCACTACATGTTGTTGACAAGCTGTCCCACATTCATTAATAAGCTGTGATGTTAGACCAGACTTGTTTCCACGCCAAGCAGCCCATTTCCCTACCTGAAAAGGAGGCCCTGGTGCATATTTTCTCCAATTCAACTGTAATGTTACTTTGAGTCATGTTTACATCATGGGTAGAGTGTTAAGTTTAGAGTGACTCTTTTCATGACTGCATCAGTCGTTATGCAAGGCTTAGTGTTGCCTTGTTGTTCACAATTATAATGAATCTCCAGTCAGTCACATCAAATCTATTTCTCATAGGTAGGCAATGGATTTTGGTGTTCTTATAGTCAGTTGAAATCAATCAAACAATCATGTCATCAATCATTTCAAGAATTAGAAATTCACATGTCCTGAGTGCTGAATCCTGTCACTGTCACCTCAGTATAAACAAACAAGGCTGGCATATGATCTAAAACAAGGACTTTTGAAAAGTATTCTCAACATTTCTGTATTAATGTGATAGATAATTATTTTGATAATCAGTCAATATTAAATTGTGAATAATTAAATTAATAATTTTTCAGATTTCATAATGCACACCTCAGTGGTTACTGGATACTGGATACTTCTCCTTCTAAAACCTTGCTTTCTTTATGTTAGTAAGGTCAAACTAGATAACCTTTGACAAAATCAAGTCCAAAATATGTAAAAATGTGTTACTCTGATTGACAGTAACCTTCAAAGCAAACCGGCACACAGGGCAATAGCATGTACCATTTAAAGGAAATAATCTATTCATAACCTGAAGAGAATCTGATTAATAATAACCTTGATAGGCTTGCTGGGAGAAAAGCAAGGCCAGTAACTAGTCATTATGCTTGACATTTAGAAGCACATGGAAAAGTGGGGGAGGAACCAGTCATTACTGTACAACCTTTGCTAACTAAAGCAATTCTATACATAAATAACAAACAACCATGTTATTTCTTATCTCTAAGGCTTTTTCAACTGACATTACTGCATGTTCATTCATCTCTAGATGTCAGGGTCATGAGTTGCATGAGCCAGTATTTTAATGGATCATGACTACAATTTCAGGCATATGCTATGCCAGCTCAGTGTCTCACTCATTTCAGTAGCTCTTTACTGTGTAGGGAGGTTTTAAAGCGGTTTTAAATGACAGGGCAAATTACTGCAAATTCCTGTAAGGTTTGCACTTCTGGTATATGTCAGATTAATCCAGTCTTGCTGTGCCATATTTCTTGGTGTCTTTGCATGGGTCTAATTAGTCCTGATTCAAACATTATGTCAGTGTAACCGAAGTGTTATTAATGTTAGTGCTTCTATGTTGTTTTACATGTTGGTGTTAATGTCTTTGGGCCTCTGTGGCCTTACATTTCTAATGCTCTATTGATCGATTAGTACACATGTTGGCAAACTATCTCCCTGTTTCAACAAAACTGTGTCACTTGACACTCGTATGGAGTAAACATGAATCTTGCTGGTAACAAATGACTTGGATATGTATCAGATAAAGTCCACTAATCAGATTTAAATGATGTTAATGCCTCAGTATTAATCTGTTTGCTTCTTCCAGCTGTTCTCCTCTTCATTCCAAATTAGGAGGCTTACCCAACCAAACAGACCTCTCTGGTCTGTATGATGGCAAATCGCAGAGGAGTTTTCCCCTCAACTTGAGGTAAAAAAGCGAGGCAAAGTTGAGAGAGATTTTGGCCTTGGGGAAGAGCCGGGCTGAGGCAGCGGAGTGAAGTGATGAGCTGCTGCTGCTGCTGCTCCTTCTTCTGCTCCAGGAGGAGCACTGCTCTCTATCGCGCTCGCACACACACACACACACACACACACACACACACACACACACACACACCACTGTATCTCCCCAGGGCCTTATCTCGCTCTGTGATCTCGCCTCCTTTTTTATCGCTGCTTCCTCCGTCGGCCAGATGTGCCTGACTGGTCTCTCCTCCATGCTGTTGTCAAATCTCCTAAAAGCAATCCGGCAGGCTTTGGCAGCGACTGATAGGCGGTGAATCAGTGCCTCGGCCTGAAAAGCCTCATTTATCTGCGCCACAAGAGGGCAATCCCTGCTGAAATACACTTTAGCCTCAGGTGAACCAGCCGTGCTGGTCGCTGCTATCTACCACTCCCTCGTCTCAGGGGCCTCTCCACAGTCTGCAATTTCACATTATGAAAGGGAATGTGTGTGTATGTGTGTGTATGTGTGTGTGTGTGTGTGTCAGTGTGACACAGAGAGTGTAAGCATGCATGTGTGGTTATGCGGTAGTGTCGACAGAGAGTGGAAGAGGTGGACCATGTGAGTATGTGGGAGAGAGAGAAGTTGAGACAACCACGGATAAAGGTCGTCCAGCCATGACTGCGTTTGGTCAGATGTGGGGGAGACGACACCTTGAAAGCGCCCCATTTTGGCCTGATTAAATGCAGATGCGGTACCATTACCCTCTCCTGAAAGTCAAACGGAGCTCTCAGTGGTGCGATAACAGATCACATCCACAGGTCACAGTGCTGGGGCATTATCATATATTATCTCACAAGCTTGCACACAACAACTTCCAGCAAATGACAATGCGTCCCCCTCCTCTTGGGCCAGTAAAGCAGTTAGGTGGATGGCAGATCGTGGTGCATTTCAAAATGCAACCGGGGTCTAGACTTCAGGCAGATTGGTTACCATGGAGACCGAGCCCCTGCAGATTGCTAATGGCAGCCAGCAACGCAGTAGATGTGTGCTAATCACAAAGCATTGTTCTCAGATGCGTCATGCTGTCCTGAGGGTCTGCGCTACTCAGCCCTGCTCCCACACCACTGGAGTAATTACACATGGGTCCCACTCCAAACCACTTCCAAGCCTGCGATCCCTCACAACATTCATATTATGAACTGTAAGCACAGTAAGAGGAAAGAGAGAAAAATGACTGTATGTCCACACTTCAAATGATTTCAACCTAGTTGATCAATACTACTGGATCACAGTGCAAAATATTATATAGAGGCACGTGAAGCATGACCTCCAATGCATTCACACCTCTATAAGTCTGACATATGTCTGATACCGTGGAAACGAATAGTAATATTACCTGTCTGACTTTATGGATTTTATAATTTATATAACACAGCTAATTACAGTGTTTCATTTGGCAATTGTATGATGATCGAGGGAATGGATGTGTGTTATGACCTTTTGGTTCAGCTTAATGCTCCACGTAAAGCACACATTACAAATTCCTTGCATGTGTGTAGGGCAATTTTGTCAGAATGGCCTTTTTCTAATAATTAGGTATAAATAAGCTCAGAAAATAAAGGTTATTCACTTATTCATACAATCAAATAATCAGTGAAAACACAGTAGATTTTGAGAGAGGACTGTTTGCACTTCTTGGTCTTAGGATGCTTGCTCTACTTTCTGACTGCTTTATTTTCAGGTTGAATAATGGTGGAAGCCCTGTGTGTCATTCATGTCTTTAGCCTGTCTGTCACCTGTCATGCATGTCTTGTAGATTTAGCAAGTAATTTCCTTTGTCACAGTAATACTTTGACTCTTTTCACAAGGTCGAAAGTGTGGCTTCACTGACATGAGAACAAAAGCATGCACTGCTGTGCCTGTCTGGTAGCTACAGTGGTTTCTCTCTGATTACTGAAAGTGAGGATATCACATTTAAATTGATTTCAGATTTCAGATTTGAATTTACTTGCAGAGGATATATGGAGGTCTTGTTTGCTGTCACATCTGGATATTAAAGCTCTGAGCCTGAGAAGAGTTAAAGCAGTTTTGTGGCAACATTGTGAGGATGTTAAAATCAAGCATTTCCACATAAATCAAATACATAATTTGTCTGTTATATGTTTATTTGAAGAGTTTGGTTTCAAAACACTATATCCACCATTTTAATTTATTTTTTATTTATTTTCTATTTTTCAGATATATCATTTGATTAACATTTGAATTGGTTTTACTAGATTTATTTGCACATAATAAAATCAATACAATTTAAGTTTGATCCATGAGTACTGAAATACACAATTAAAAAACATGACTTGAATATGTATGGCATTTTGGAACTCTTAATTTTGCTTTAGTCAGTCTCTAAGTTTAGTCTACAAATTAAGAACAAACAAACAAAAAACAATGAAGCATTCAAATCAGAGTCACAGAACAATGCCAAAAGGTGTTCTTTGGTATATGTGTTCATGGCAGTTGAATGCCTAATAGGTATGAGGATGCTTAGATTTTCACTTAAAACAGGTTTATACCAACCACTTCAGACTCTGTCAGTGCATAATTGCATGGTGATTGGCTAACACACAACCCAACAAAGATGATGTTTGTACGCACGTTTCAGAATCTTTGAAAAGCCACTGAATTTGGCTGAATATTGAATGAGGAGCATGACTACACATACTTGTCATTAAAGCATTTCCCTTAGGTCCTTTACCGCTAAAAGCATCGCAATGTGAAGGACAGGAAAATATGGACACCACCACTCCAGAGGACATGTTGCACTCATTAAAGGATGCCCTGGGTTCAAACCAGTTCAAATTATTTCATTATTCACATATTATTTTCTAAGTAAATCTGCAATCACTATTACTGTGGCTTTATGGGGCTTAGAGATTGTTTGTGTCCGAAGGCATTTAATCAGTGAGAAAGGTTGCTCAGAAAATAAAATCTTAAATGTCTTAAATGTGATGTTCGAACTGTATTGGAACAAATTATTGAATGTCTTGAGTTAAAGGAGAATTGTGATTGAGTTGTGATTCAATCCATGGACCTGTTTTTCAAGGTCACTGAGTGCTGTCTCTAGGGAGAGAATTTGATACAACCTAGACCAAATAGTGAACCGACCGTTAACACTAACTGAATGGGGCATAGAAACTCACTTTCAATTCCTTTTTCGTCTTTTCAGTTAATGTTAACTGCTGGTTTGCTATTTGGTCTATGTCATGTCAAATTTTCTCATTCTTTTTCCTGTAGACAGCAGTCAATGACCTCAAACATCAGGGCAATTGATTGAATCGTAATTCATTGTTATGGGTGAGGTTTCAGTACGGTTTTTTTTCGTTAGCCACACCAAGCCATTTTCAGCTGGTTGCTGTTGATGCTGAGCCAAGTTTTTTTGAGCTGAATACATAGGATTATTTTCTTGGCTCCAAATGAAAGTAATCAGCGATTAAGACACATTGCCCCTCAAGCAATATGGTATCTCTGGTTTCAGTTCATTTGTGTAGTGTCTATAGCTGAGACAATTACTGTGGCTTGCATGGCCTTCAGTCACTCATTTCTGCTCTCCATGTCTTTCAAATAGTTAACTCCCAGAGTTTCCATTTCCAGAGTTTACTATTCACATAAAATGGAGTGAATGGGTTCCCACTCTTTTTAAGGACATTTCCAGGCCTTCCGCAAATGCAAAGATTCAACACAAAATGTTTCTAGGCACAGATTGAGGTGAAGTCTTACCAAAACAAAGTCAAAGTCACTTTTATTGTCAATTTCTTCACATGTACTTGACATACAAAGGAATCGAAATTACGTTTCCCCCTATCCCATGCGTGTACGTGGACAACAGTAAAGTGCAGATGCACAACAGGCAATTCTAATCCTAAGGTTGTATAAATAAATAAATAAAGTGCAAGTAGCTTAAGGCTACTTTTGCCTAGTACTACTTACCTAACATAACAGGTATGACAGGACAAGACATAGAGTACCCTAAGTACACTACCAATGTAGCAGGGCATGACAAGACATGAGGTGAAGTTCACTGAGTGTTCCAGCTTTGTGCATTTAGAGGTAGTTGTTGTAATTTTAGTGCAAAAGTGCAATGTGCAAATGTCAATAGGCAGTACTTGCTGCAGTAGTAGTAATGATAATAATAAATAAGTGGTGCAAATATAAATATAAAAACAGAACAATTAGCAGCAGATGTGTGCAATTTGCATATGCATAGTCTCAGTTGGGGGTGAGTCCAGTGTCTTCCTAGACTCCTGCCGGCCTGGTGCCTCTGCTGGCTGGGGCTGAGAGTGGGGAAGGGATAGAGTTCAGCAGTCTCACAGCCTGGTGGATGAAGCTGTTGGCGAGTCTGGTAGTGCGGGAGCAGAGGCGCCTGTACCTCTTTCCAGAGGGCAGGAGACTGAACAGACTGTGTGCTGGGTTACTTGCATCTCTGACAATTGTGATGGCTTTTCGGGTGAGGCGGGTGGTGTACAGGTCTTGGAGGGAGGGGAGTGATGCACCAATGATCCTCTCAGCTGTGGGTTGGGGTGCAGTCATGCATCAGCAGGGTGAAGAGGATTGGACTGAGTACACAGCCTTGTGGGGCCCCTGTGCTCAGGGTAATGCTGTTGGAGATGATGTTGCCAACACGCACTGCTTGCAGCCTCTGGCTGAGGAAATCCAGCAGCCAGTTGCAGAGGGAGGTGCTGAGGCCCAGTTTGTCCAGCTTGCAGATGAGTTGCTGTGGTATTATGGTATTGAATGCTGAGCTGACGTCTATGAACAGCATTCTCACATATGAGTCTTTCTTGTCCAGGTGGGTGAGGGCTGGGTGTAGAGCAGAGCAGATTGCATCCTCTGTAGATCGTTTCGCTCTGTACGCGAACTGGTACGGGTCCAGGCTGGCGGGTTGGATTTGATGTGTGAAAGGACTAGTCGTTCAAAGCACTTCATGATGATGGGTGTCAGTGCCACAGGACGGTAGTCGTTGAAGCAGGATACAGCCCTGGTGCTATTGGATATGCATTAGGACATACCTAACTACAGATACAGCGGTGGTTGGCTTTGTTAACATCTAAGCCAATGATGTGGTTTCCACTCTCATTATGGCTTGCTTTAATTTCATTTATGATGGTGAGTATATTGTATGAGATACAGCGACTAAGCCAAGTCAAGGTGGCACGCCGATCCCTGGGCTTTGAAAAGTGTGCCCAAGAGGAAGCCCTCGCTTCCCCATCAAACCAACTAAACCATCAAAAAAGTCATGCCAAAACACACCTTGATCAAGCTAGCCAGTCAAACATTTTAATCATTTTATGCTGATCAAGAAGTTTTTTTCAGCTTTGATGTTTTAGCTGGTTGAACCAATGGCTAGATATGCTTCATAAGATTGTTACATGTATAGCTGGTCAAACTGAACATTGTTGGAAGAGCCTGATTATGCTGGTGTGGAAGCTGAAAATTGCTGATATATGGCCAGAGAAACCCGCTAGAGTGACCATCATAGATTAGTCAAACCAGCCAAACCATCAAAACTCATGCAAAATCACAAGCTGGTAAAAACTAGTTGGTCCAACCAGCTTCAACCATCTTAAACCACCTTACGGCAGGTAGACAATTTAATGTTGGTCAAGCTATAATCTTTGCAGGGAAGACATCATACTTTTGAAATATCAGGGATGCGGATACAATGAAGTAGACCTATTCCACCACCGCCTCCCAACAAAACCAACTACTTTAAAAATCTCTGGACATGCTGAATGTGAATTTAAATTTTAACATTGAACATTTTGGGATGCGCTACCTGTTTCTCCATGAATAGCCGTCAACTCCAAAGTCAGTGTTTTGACGACATTTAATTCTATTAAACTGACACAACTATATATAACCCATGCTGTGGAGGATATCTCAATGCATGTTAAATCACATATAGAGGTTATAGACTTCCAGATAATTGATAGTTTTGTTGGGAGGTGTGTGTGTGTGTGTGTGTGTGAGAGGAGGGGGGGGGGGGTTATATAAGTCTATCTGGCCCGTGGCCTTCAATCAGCATGCCATCGCAGTACTCCATTGCACCTACATCCTTGAAATTCAAAAAGTAAGGGAAAGTTTTGAAATGATTTCTTTTTGAGATTCTGAAAGCCAAATCCCTTCTTTCATGCAGTTTCAGATTGTCCCCACAGGGGTTTAGGATACAGTAGGTGTATATTGTATACTATCTGAATGAGGGGGGCTAAATTATAATTTCCAGAACATTTTCACATTTGAGTCAATTTCCAGGTGTTTTCCATGACTGGAAAAGCCACCTCTAATATTCCTGGTTTTCCAGGAGGCGTGGGAATCCTGAGTGATCCATTTCTGTTCTAAAATAAATAGTAACAGTACATTTCTCAAATTACTAAAGCTTGCACAAATACAATGTTTTAGGCAATATCAAAGAGATGCTGAATGACTTCACCAATGGACAATTTAAATGAAAATCTTAATTTCACAGCATAAATTACATGTTCTCATAAGTCCTATAGGAAACAACAATTTGCATGCATAAAAACTCTGTCATATGCAGTTACACAGTGACACCTATTGGCATTTTCCTGAACACACACCAGTGCTAAATCACACCGATTTGTAATTCTGTCATCTTTGCAAACCCCTCACTCTATAACCCACCAGAAATTTGTTTAAACAAAAACACAAGACAAGGAATTATTTAATATTTTAATATTCTGGGGGATCACATGTATATTTAGCAAATACATGCAAGTGAGCACTGAGATGAGGATGATACATCCACAACTATTGATTGAGGCTTTTCTTATTGACTGTGTGTAAACTGATGTGAACACTTAATCATTTAATTCTGGGAGACTTACTGCTATATACACACACACTAATATTTTAATGGGGAAGCTCGTGGGAGACAAGCTTGTAATGAGACCCACAGGATGGGCAGCGCTGGGCCTCTCCAGCATGGAGCCAGAACCACACCACAGCTGTGTTGTCCTCCTCACCTAACAGAGGGCATACAAATGGTAACATTACTCAGGGGTCAAGCCTCAGCATATCACAGATAAAGCTAGTAGCCTGCAGCCTGCAGACATCATATGACAAGAACTGGCATCAACAACAAACTGATCAAAAACTATAGTTAATGCAGTTACGCAGTTCTGGTCCTTTTTATATGTTAACAGACCAGAGCTATTAACAAATGAACTCAGACTACTTACACACACATCCGACAATCCTCTTATTTGTAACTGAAGGGACAAGGTGTGGATCCTCCTTGGAGCCTGCATATTCCTTGGGCTTCAACATGCTGTACGGATCCTGTAAACAAACATTCAGATTTCACAAACAGATTTCACAGCGCACTAACGCATCTCTGAAAACATCTTACACGAAAGTTGTTTGATCGAATGCTAGCATATTTTTTGAAAACACTGTAACAACAGGCCACAAGTGAATGTTACTCAATATCCCTTCAAACTCTTTCCCGAGAACAACTTACCGTGCCCTCTCGCAATGCGTGCATTACGATTTTTTCCATCCCCGTAGCCTGCTCCTCGTCGGTTGGAATACCTGTCCAACAAAAGTTTCCTTAAGTTAGACACTTATATTTTATTCCTACGTTCACATTTCTGATGTTGACCGCCGCAAGATTATTACCGTTGTCAACTAGCTTATACCTTGTTAGCCAACTACAATGCTAACTTCAGTGGATACGTAACATCTGACACAAAATGTTTCACCCAATATCTTCAACGGCATTTTAACGACTATCTGTAAAACCTACTTGAAATAATGTGAACGTGAATAATAAAACACATTTGGTTTGGTTTTACACTATATGTCCAAAAAAACGTAATTCACATTACTAGCTAACTAGCTACTTCCTTACGTTAGCTAAGAGGCTACTGAGGCATCTGCCATGGCGTGCCATTGACTGCCCTTGGCCGTGTTTCAATTTGATGCTGTTAGTGATGCTAAGTACATCTGCGGTCAGTTGTGTCCAAGCACATATAATACCTCCAGCAGCCATTCCACGGGCAAGAGTCTTCACCGGGGTAACCCGGGCTGTTGTTGCGGCCCGAACAGCGGTGCGAAAAAGTAACCTTGCAGCCATCTTCTCTCAGCGCTTCTTCCCCAATGTATAGCTTGATGACGTTACAACAAACGTACGTCCCCTATTTCCTATTTCCCCGTCGCTTATATGTGACGTCAGGTATATGTGTTGAAGATTGACCTGTGACCTCGGTTAAGTTATGTTAGGATGTCTATGCTTGCGACCTTAACCCCTTCAGACCTGGCGTCCATTGAAATGGACATAACATATTTCTTGGTCTAAACCAATAAAAAATCTCTGATTTCATTATTTGAATAATGCTTATTACTGATTAGTTCCTGATTATCCAATCACAACGGAGAAATGACTTTTAACTTGATCTGGGGGAGCTCCAGACATTAGACAAGACAAGCATGGCTCTGAAGCTCGAGAGAGGGAGGAGTAAGTGTCTATTTTTCATTAAAAATGTTAATTTATGTTCATGCTAGCCTAATAAATTTTTTCTCAGCACAATATTAACAATTTAAAGTATCAATATTTCAAGGTGTTGTGAAAATATTTTACTTAGTTAAGTTACAGGATTTTTTTAAAGTTTAATGTCCATCTCAATGGACATTGGGAGTCAAGAGATATTAGCCAGCACAGTTAGTAAGTGCCACCATGCAAAGAAACAAAATACTTAGAAACATTTCACAGCTAAACTATGACTTTATAATAGATGTACTTTATGAATAATGTTTTCCACAATGTTCTTGTAGAGTATAAAGTCATCGACTTTCTCGAACACCTTGTAAATGGGGAGTTATCTGAACTTGACTGCTTGGATTCAGGAAATGAGGCAGATGAGAATGAGGGTAAGTGTAGGTGTATATAGTATAAGGTTTTATGCAATAATATGTAAATTGCCAAAAAATGCACATGAGATCATGATTTAGAATATTGAAGAGGAGTTGTACATGTGATTGTTTTGTTATTGGATAGGAGGAGCGACAGAGAAAAGGGACAGAGGAGAGGTTGAGGTGGAAGAACTTGAGGTGGCAGCTGAGGTTGAGGTAGAAGAAAGTGTAGTGACAGAGGATCAGGAAGAAATTACAGTGGACAGCAAGGAAGATGATCAGGAGCAGATGACAGTAACCAAGAGGCATGACATTAAGTGGCGCCATAGGCCATTCACCACAATCATTGATAGTTCCTTTGAGAATCATCTGATTTATGACCGAGATCCCATAAGCCCATATGAATACTTCAAACAGTATGTACCAGATGAGCTCTTCAATCTAATGTCTGACAGCACCAACATCTACGCCATGCAAAGTGGCACACTGGGTTTCAAACCCACCAGTCCAGGGGAAATTAGAACCCTCATTGGTCTCCACCTTGCTATGGGTGTGCTGAAAATGCCAAGAGTCTCCATGTACTGGGAAGCTGGGATGGACATTGGTATTTTTAGAAACACCATGTGCCGTGACAGATTCTTCCAGCTTCGTTCACATTTGCATTTGGTCAACAATCTGGAGAGGCCGGCAGAGAACAGAGATGTGTTTTATAAGGTACGTCCTCTCTATGATGTAATTCGTAGAAGATGCTTGGAGCTTCCACTAGAGGAAAACCTTTGTGTTGATGAACAAATGGTGCCATTTCGTGGATCTCTCTCTCTGTTAAACAATATGTCAAAGGCAAGCCACACCCTTGGGGGGTGAAAATATACTTCCTTTGTGGGAAAAGTGGCATGGCCTATGATTTCTTGCTGCATCAGGGAGCTACAATGGAACTGTCAGAGCAGTTTAAGACGCAGCTAGGACTTGGAGCTGGAGTGGTGTACCATCTCAGCCAGCGCATCACAGAGGCCAACCACAAGTTGTACTTTGACAATTACTTCACATCGTACAATCTTCTGGAACTGTTGGCTGAGAAGAAAATTCATGCTGCTGGAACAGCCAGGGTCTGTCGCTTTGTCAACCCTCCCCTAAAGTCCGACAAAGTAATGGCAAAAATGCCACGAGGAAGCTGTGATGAAGCTGTAAGCTGTGATGGTAAGGTCGCTCTGGTGAAATGGTTTGACAGCAGATCGGTCATCATGGCCTCCAACTTTGTTGGTGTTGGCAGGATGGATGAAGTGCAGCGGTGGGATAAAAAGCAGAAACAGTTTTTGAAGGTGTCCCGTCCGGAAGTGGTCAAGCTGTACAATGAAGCAATGGGAGGTGTTGACTTACTCGATCAGCTTGTCAGTCTGTACCGAACAGAAATTCGGTCAAAAAAGTGGACCCTGAGAATGATCACACATGCTTTTGATTTGGCTGTGGTGAACAGTTGGCAGGAGTACAGGCTGGATGCCAAGAGGGCCAAACTCCAGGCAAAAGAGACCCTGGATCTCCTTCATTTCAAGATGAATGTGGCCCAGTGTCTGGTGAGTGTCCATAAACCAGTGGCAGTAAAACGTGGAAGACCCAGTATGTCTCTAGAACCCCAACCACATGCCCACAGACCACGGATTCAGGATGCAAGGCCTCTACCTGAAGTGCAGTATGATATGGTTGACCACATGCCAAATTATGACGAGAAGACAGAGGCCACCAGATGCAAGAGGCCATACTGCACAGGGAAAACACATGTATTCTGTGACAAATGTCACATCCACCTTTGCTTTGTGCCACACCGAAACTGCTTCAAGGCTGCTCATCGCAAATGAGAGACTATGGGAAGATCCAGCAGATGCATTTTATTATTTTCCATTTGTTTAGTAGCGATCTGTTATTATTAAACAATATTTACAATGTTAAAAGAAAAGCAATGCGTTTGGAACTATGCAGACATCCAGTTTCAGCTGTCTGAATAATGTTTGATGAGATGTTAAAAGATTCCTATGTTGAAAAAATGGCCTTTTAAATTCTAAGTTTTCATTGCGTTTCACGTTCATTTAGTCGTGCCGTCCATTGTAATGGACATGAAAATATACCAATAAAAACATGAGTTATCAAAAAAGTTTTTTTTCCCCTTTATTTCTATGCTGCAAAGGAGTAAAAATCACCAGGGAAAAAATTTTTTTGCTCAGCAGAAAAAAATCAGGTCTGAAGGGGTTAAAAAGAGCATGTTTAAATATTTAATTTTAACAGTAAACCGTCTTTATTTGGGGTCCATATTAGACCGAGGTGCTGCTGAGAGGGCTTTTTTCTTTCCTTCTTTTCTAAGCGAAATACATATTCTTGGAAAGTTTTTTTTTTTGCTTTTTGAAATATTTCAAAATTCAAGATTCAAGTCTTTATTACATATCTCATGATACTAGTATAAGAGAGTAAAATTCTTGTGTTTTTGCTCCTCAAAAATAACTAATAAATTAAATAATAATAAATGTTCAGAGAGAGAGAAAGAGAGAGAGTGTGTGTGTGTGTGTGTGTATGTGTGTGTGTGTGTGTGTGTGTGTGTGTGTGTGTGTAAGTGAGGGAAAAATGAAAAGTATTATAGTGAAAAGGCTGGCAGGCACAAGCTTAGGCTGTCATTGTTTCAGTGTTTATAAGCCTTGTCGCTTGGTGGAAAAAACTGTTCTGGAGTCTGGTGGTTCAAGCCTTAAGACTACAATATCGCTTGCCAGATGGTAGCAGCTGAAACAGTCAATGACAAGGATGGCTGGGGTCCTTACTGATTCTTATGGCCTTCCCGATGCACTGCCTCTTACACAAGTCCTGGATGGAGTGCAGATCACATCCACAGATGCATTGTGCTGTGCACACAACTCTTTGCAGTGCCTTTCGTTTGGTAACAGAGCAACTTCCAAACCATGCAGTGTTGCTTTTGGTCATGATGCTCTCTGAGGTGCCTCTATAAAAGGCCTTTAGGATGTTTGTTTGCATACCAAACTTCCTTAGTCGTCTGAGGTGGCAGAGACATTGCTGAGCTTTTTAACAATCTGGTCAGTGTGGCTATCCCAGGTAAGGTCTTCTGTGATGATCTGTGACCAAGAAACTCTAAGTTGTGCATCTTTTCCAATATAGAACCATTGTTGATACTGGGATCTAATTGATCTTTCTTCCTGAAGTTTATTATCAGCTCCTTGATCTGAAGTTGTTGACTTCACTCCTGTAGGCTCTCATCATTGTTGGTAATCAGGCAGTCAATACAGTGGTGTCATCAGCAAACTTAATGACCATATCATAATGATCATATTTCAACCTGCTGCCAACCCTACATGTTTTCAAAGGACTGATTCTTTCTGTGAAACAGGGACGGGACAGAGCATGACCTCCTGTAGGGTTAGGAGGCCATTTGCCTCTGGCCAAAAAATAAGAAACAATGGGCAAAAATATATACTCCCCTTTTGCGCCATTTTTTCCCTATAGCCTAATCCCTACAACAAGAAGGCTATAATATGCAGGGAATGCATTTTGGATATGAAAAACTGGCCTACACTATTGCACCTTGTTTGTTTGTTGTCCCATAACTGCATTTTATTTCTTTGTAAGGGAAAGTTTGAGGTGTGAGGTTTGGCTGACCAGACCACAACAATACTGAACAGTTTAGACTAAAGATCATCATTTTATGATTTTGTGGCTTTGACTGAAATCCAGCTATGATTGAGGGCCATGTCTGCACAAGATTTCAGCTAGATAACATTAGCCATGCATATGTGGTTTACAAATTTGGGACCAGATCAGTTTTCCACCACTTAACCGACTGAATTTCGATGACAACAGTGGAATTGTGCAAGTTCTGGATAGCCAAAAACAATGACAAAAGTATTTGTCAGTGTAGTTTCCTTTCCCTCTGGCTTTAAGTATTAGATGTGTACATTTTAGTCTTTATATAGATCTAGATAGTTGGGAAAATAGCCTATAGCATTATGGCGTCAATGGAGCCATCTGATGTATAAAAAATCCGCGCCATATCCAATAAGTGGAAGTGTTAGATATCTAACAGAGAACTAGTGCTAACCCCCATCTGCCACTGATGCAGACCCACACCAATTCTGCAGCAATGTGCGTTTGGACTCTGGAATGGGTTCATATTGCAGATCTAGGCTGCATCAGATGGTGATCCACCCCAGAGTGGTTTTGCCGTCTATGTGCCCCTATGTCTGCAACTATCTGCAAGGTACCTTGCCTCCAGCTCTTCACAATTACATATGCAATGGAGAGGCATGTGACAGATTTGAATAGTTTGGGGATGTCACAGGGAATGTTTTGCAAGTAGCAACATCATCCAAGAATAACCCTTTCCTAAGCAAAAAAGGGAGGAAGGAGCTGTTGCTGGAAAATATTTTGTGGTGAAGACAGTTCAGATTCTCTAAATGCTTAGGAAAGGTGCTTCAATGCTTCCTTTCAAAGTTCCTTCAACATAGTGTACACTGATGGTTCCTATGATGCGAAATGAGGCACAGACAGCTGCACAAATCCTTGCACTATGAAACAACCACCAATCAACCTGTCACAGATAACATCTGTGGATTCGGATTCTCTTCTACTGGTAAATGATGTCTTTGAGAAGTCCTACTTTATGAAGTCCTACTGAATTCATCTTTTTATCTTTCCTCAATGCCATGACGTTTTCCAACAAGGTCAAGGTAAAGTGGATAGAGAATATTCATTAGAGTCCTGAAGCAAAGGGTGAACCACACTAACTAAAATGCTTTTCATTAGTTTCCACCATTTCTCTAGATTTTCATTTTTATTGGCTGAGCCATGAGCACAATCATTACCAGGAAACCAGAGGTCTGAGATTTTCATAATCAAAGTGTATGTTTATTATTCAAGTGGTCATAATGATCTCTTTTATACAATCCAAAACAACAATCCCCTGATTTGCAAGACATAATATTGATCTGCTGATTTAAAATATGCTTTTAGATGCCTTCTTTCTTGCTGTAATTTTGTGCCATATGTGACATTACAATGTCATGTCACGCCAGTTCTTACTGCAGTAATTCAACATAATTGGCAGGGAACATTCCATAGTGCCCATCAGGGGCATATCCTCGCCACCATCCTTCATCAATCATCTCAATTCCAGTGATGATGTCATCAGGGTCAAAGGTAATCTCTGTATCATCCACTGTTGAGAGAAGAGAACCAGTCATGAAACCTTCTACTACACCCATTGTTTTGCATATCTGCATGTCTACAGTCCAAATAGTGTCCATGGGACAGTGAAGGGGAATGATGGAAGTAGTAGTTATCCCTCAGCTCATACTCACCAGCCTGATAGTCATACAGAGCCCTAGCCCTGATGGAGCTTCCAGACTCCTGCCCCATTGCAGTGGAATCATACCTTTCTTGGGCATCCTAAAAAAAGGGTTTCAGGCATTAAGCCGTTTTTATTCACGACAACATGCTCATTTAGAACCAAACCTTTCTCAAATTCTTTTTTAGGTATAGTAGTGTACAACATTACTTTTCTGGTGTACTTTGTACAAAAAAATCAATTTTGTACCCATTTTTTATACAAAAACAAGTCCAAAATGAACAAAGTCTCACTTGGGTGCCATCATCACTGATTTCAGCTACAGTCTCATAGAGCTGTTCTTCATGCGGTGCATAAGGTTGCACTTCCACACCATCACCACCTGCGTCTGATCCTTCTGAATCTACAAAGCAACATCATTACATCATTGTCATCATTACAGAAAAAGGCATGCGGATGTGTAGTGCAATGGTGCACTTTCACTCTCACATTATGCTCCTTCCATGAAATTGCATTTTAATACACTTTCAAATATTCACATATTGACATCCATAAAAAAATAAGGCACTGCCAGCAACTGATGGGGATTTCAGTCTGACTAACTTCATGCTAATTTAATAAGCCTTGTCACTCTTCCCACACCACATGATGTAATTTGTATTCAGAAGTAGCTGATAGAGTGACCTATATCTAAATAGATCTAAAACTATTCACGTCATGCCCTCATCCACTCATCAGTAGAAGTCAGTAGAACTGAACTGAACTAAAGTGAAGTTTATCACATTGATGAATGTGATATTTACATTGTGTGAATACATGACGGCATGAATGCTCAATATTAGGCACTGAAAGACTAATGACAGACCAACATTCAAATGCAACGTAAAAGGAAGTGTGAGTCAAAGGATAAACTAGATGTTTGCTTACTAGCATATCGCAACAGCTCACACACTCTCACCAGACAAATTCAAGGCCTTGAAAACAACCAAGCCAGTTTAAACATCCATGTCGCTCAATGATACTTCAGTGTATCAAAGTGTTGAAGTCTGTTGCTTTGAGTACACCTTTTAAAGGAAAAAAGAGAGTTCTAACTCAAGTCATTCCTCATGGGCCTGGGAGCAGTTGGCAGAATCAAGTATGGACAGCAAGCATAGATCCAGAAGATGCAGTGAAGCAGCTGAAACAAAGATTGGTTCTACACATTCCAATGTGTCCATTTCTCCCTACTGATATTCTTGGTGGGGTACCATTCCACTCATAGATGAGTTTAAAACAGGTCAGTTATTAATGGGAGGTGACAGAGAAATTTCTCACTCATTGTGTCACACACACTCCCCTTGAGCACACAGGTCCAGATAAGACCGTGGTAATCAGGCTAAGACAAGCACACTACTAGTTCTCTTCACCTTACTCTCTGTCCAAGTGAAGATTGTGTATATTGTGTGTATATTTACTATATTATACAAGTATAAACTCCAATGTTTTTCTTTAAATGTAAACCCCAAAGATACCTTGCCATTCATCATCAAATTCCTCCACATGATCAAAAGTAGACTGATGATCCTCTATAACAGGCTCCTGGACAGGTTCTGGATCAGATTCAGGCTCTGTAAACAAATCAGATGATTGATGACTGAGTAACAGCACCTTGCTTAGTGACCAACACTACACCTTGACAGACAGGTAAGGTGCTGGTCACAGACAGCCATATGTTTTGAATTGAGTGAAGGTGAAGGAGGTAGACTGTGGTTAACAGACAGGAGAGAGTTTAGGACCAGTGTATATGTATTTATGATGTTGGCGATGTATTCTTTGTAGAGTATTTAAAAACAGACATGACATGACATAAAACCTCCTCATACCTTTAACTAAGGTGGGATGAGACATGGCAGAATAGGATACTTTGGATTGATCGGTTATCAGTACAAAAGTTTGATATGGAAAGGCATTCGTACCATATGGTGTATCTTTTTCTTCAACAAGGAATCCAACAGGGTCAGGTGTTTTTGTACACATTGGCTGGGGGGAAAGGGTTCTCTCTTCACTGGGCTGTTTTGACAGGAACGGGCTTTTCAAGCGCCCTGCAGAAAGCAGACAGGCAAAAGTGAATTATCCGGCAGAGCGGACAAAGGCCATGATAGCCAGGCTATAGGCCTTCACTGGGAGGGGTAGGGGAACTGATGTTGTCTGCTTACCTGGCTGGTAGACAGATGAGTCCCCGTTGCTCACAGACGAGCCCCTCTCCATCTGTTTAAACAAATCCCTGGGGTTGACGGATCGCTGGGAGATAAGGGACGCAGCCTCCTGAAAGAGATTTCAGGTCAATAAACCCTCTTCACCAAATAGCTCTGTGTTTAATGTCTCACAACCTTACCAACCCCGACCCTAGTCATATATTCACTCACATTGGCTTTCTGAACAGACTCAGTGCTCTTTATTCCTCTTCTCTCTGAAGCCTCACTCTGCCTCCTCTGCTCCTCCTGAGAAAACATTTGGATGATTAAACAGATCCTGACATTTTTCATATTCATTCATTCACTCATTCACAGTGATGCTTGAGGTGATCTTAATGAAACATTCACAACTAATACAATGCAGTGGTCAGTGTGAAGCCTGAAAACATGTGTGATTATCAAATTCTCAAAAAAGTGCATCAGAGTTTGCGTATCTATGTAAATCTAAACAAAATGTATCAGATTGCACAGCATGATCTCCTGAGGGAGGTGCAGTCAGCAAAGAGAGGTAAAAGTCAACGTCACCAGCTGTTGCCGCTCTTTTTCTTTTTCAGCCTCCAGTTTCTTTTCAAATTGTCTGACAAAACAGAAAAATGATGATGAGGACATCCTTTAATAACTTTTTTTTATGACTTTTACTCTCAGAAATAATAATCAAAAAGGCAAAGTATTCTCCTAAAGTTAAGGCCCGTCCCTAATACCTTTGTTGGTCAATTTGACTGGCTCTCTCCTTCTCTCGCCGCTCGCGTTCACCAGCCTCCTTCATGTCCTGCTCTTTCCTTTCTCTCTCCAGGCGCTGGCGTTCCTCATTCACCCTCTTGCGCTCCTCCAGACGACGACTCTTCTCATCTTGCTAAACCAAACAGGAGCATATAGAAATACATATTTGAAAGAGAAAGAAAACCAGTCAACATAGTACTAAAAATAATTGCTATATACTAGTCATGTCATTAATTGGAGTATGATTTATCTCACCTCTGCCTGGGCCCAGAAATTGTCCTTGTTTATACCTTTGATCTCATCGATAGCGCTGGTCTTCTGGTAGACTGAGCCCTGAAGAAACATCAGTGTTTTTAATCAATAATAATCAATCAGTTTAAGGCAATGCCATTTCTTTCTACGGTTATGGTAATGACTTTGAAGATATCAAATTTTACACTTGTGATTTCTGTTTCCTGAAGAATGGTGATACATTAATTTATCCTCAACATTAAACCCACCAGTAAAAAAAAATAAGATGGTCTGTTCATTATTTATATACTACTAAGGCTTAGTCTCACCACAGGAAGTCTAGGACCAGAGTCACTGTATTTGCTGTTGGAATTGGACTCTTTGTGGATGCTGTAGTTTATGCCCGCAGCCTTGGCCACCTTCTGCATGATTGCCTCTGGATCAACATCGTCCTCTGACCGAGCATTGATGGTCACGTGGGCACCCTATAATTGTACACAAGTTCAGAAGATCTAGAAAGATGTTCTCTGATCTCTTTTGCTTATGTGTTAAAACGGTTTGCATTTTACAACACAAGTGCTGTACTGTGTCTAGATGTTCGGTCCACACAGGGATCTCACCCTCAGGAAATTGGCCATTGAATGGACATGATTGGCACAAGTTCCTTTTCGGACTTCTTTGACGCCTTCACCAGTCTGAAACACAATATAAGTGATTTAATAATAGATATAATAATAGAAATATTCTTACAGTAAAATACAGGTCAGAGTAATGATACACACATGGTCAGTAATATTGCTGAGGACTTGAGGAGAGAGGACAGCCAATGTAAGACAGACTCTAGATGATAGAAGACTGTAGGATGGAATACTTGCCCAATTAATCAGGACATATTTCGGCACTCCAGAGTTGGCATCCAGGATCTGGCAGAAGGCATACATCACTTTCCCACTGTTAAGTTCTTCCACCATCTCCTCCAGTCCACCATCTAGAGTATGACATTACATGCAAGAACACACATGCCCGTTACCCACACAGGCCTTTACAGTACTCCCCCCACCTCCACACTGTACACATTAATGTCACTGATCTGTAATCACTAATGGTATGCACTACGCATTGTGACTTAACATATATTGTGCTGTGACTTGTGAGATGCCACAGGTCATTTAGAGCATTGGTTCTCAAACTGGGGTGCAGGGACCCCCAGGGGTCCGCGGCACATTTCCAGGGGGACCGTGAAAAACTTTGCCACAAAATAACATATAACTGAACAAATAGATACAAGCCTGTATGGTTAAATTTGTGTTGTGGTTATGAGGGGTCCTTTCTGCTCCATGAGGGGTCCCGGTCCAATATAATTTGAGAATCCCTGCTTTAAAGCAATTATCATGAAGTAAAAACAAAGAAAGTGCCTCAGTTACCCCCTTTTCCTGCAACTCGGATGTCATTTGTGTTCCCTTCATATGTAAACAGCGCCCTGTTGGATGAAAAAAAGACTATGATAAAAAGCACATAACCTCTGTAATTAAATAATTATCTTTAGCCTGCCCCACACCATAACCACACCCTCTGCGTGCCCATGCTAGCCTTAACGTTACACACACAAACGTTAGAACTCTCCTAGCTGCTTGCACAAAGATTCAGACATTTTAACTAACACGCTAGAGAACAATTTTAGAGAATTTTGCGCAAAACGACTGGCAACGTAGCCCATTCCAAATCTCCTCAAAAAAGTTGCTGGAACTAAACTTTTTACAGTGTAAAGTTCAAACTCTACAATTCAGATCTCATAGGCTTAACGAACAAAAAATAAATAAACGTTTCTTACCAGTTTGTGCTACTTTTCACATCTCGAACTTCATCATAAGCGGCTGAAAGCTCCGTACCATTTTTACTCAGATTGACTGACATTGTGATATTCTTCAAAGTCAAGAAGTATTAAATGTTTTCGGACAGATTAAATTAACACTGCCACATCCCCATCGGTTAAATTGCCAAGGCCTACAAAAAAACAACGCCAAACCCACAAGACTGAATTAGCCTCAACATATAAGACCTTGTCAGTGAGACAATGAGAGACCAGCCTACAGAAATCTGGTTCGACGAGTCGCAAAGATTTGCAACACGGAAGATCTGCCACTGACACAAATAGGCTCACTACACCGCAGCAGAACTGGCTCGGAGTAGCATATCAAATATGGTAGTACCTCAAACCACAGTGAGATTCACTAAGCAAATGTCAAAAGAAAAGCTTGGAAAACTGTATCAGTATGCATGGCATGCTTTTGCGTGCATTAGATGTCTAACATATTTAGAAGACAGATAACTACTGGTGGAAAAGTAGGCCTACAAAGAATTTTAGGAGGTGTAATATCTTTCAACGTTCTGTTCACATGAATTCTTTATACCACGGGCAGCAGTCTGAACCCTGTAAGAGCAACTTTATCTTGCGAATTTGAATTAATAACTAACGGAGGAAATAAACTTCTATACTTGATAAGACATGATTGCAGTAGGCTACTATTGAAACGGAGACAAAAAGAACACGAGAAACTAGCTAGACAAGATTGGTTACATTTTTGGTAGCAACATCTGACTTGAATAGAAGACATTCTTTTAGAGGTAAGCAGGAACACTATTAAAATCAGCGTCTTCATCGGAAAAAGATGTAACCTGATAGATCCACGCTGTAGGAATTCTATGCAAAACTATTAATGTATATATTTTCCTATTTGCACTTTTGTTCAGTACGACGCCACCACCTGGGGCCTGTACCACTAAACAAGGTTACTGGTTAACCCGGGTAGCTTTGCGAGTTACCACTGATCTCTAAAAGAACACACCATTGAGCATCAGTTGTTTCTGAAGTGACATGTTGTTTTTAGATCAGCAGTTACTCCAGAAGTTACCCTGTTTAGCCAGTAACCTGGCTTCATAGTACACCCCCTGGTGTCTCACGTACTGTTCAGCATATTACCTCAGGTATTAGGGCTATAAGGCTGTACCAGTTTAGCCTATCTTTATTTCAAGTCACCCCCTCTCCACTCCACACACACACATTATAATTGGCCTCCGATCACAATCTGAACATGCAGTTAAAACTATGATGTCATCAGTAGGCCTACTGGTACTATTGGAGTCCACCTAATGCTTCAATGGGCTGTGCACATGTTAAATGATAATTAAAAAGCTCTGGGAGTTTCCTGATTGGTCAATGCAGTTGGGCTACATGGAAATGTGTAGTTGCTCAGTCCACAGGCATTTCTCTAGCATGTGAATATGGTAGTTGGTTAAGAGGAGTAGCTCTATTTCTGACCCTACATTACAATGTTACAGATGAAACTAGTATCACATTATGAAACTAACAGAATACTTGCTGTAGCCAATGTAGGTATGCATGGGGTTCAGCAAAGCATTGTTCACTGACCCAAGTTACAATTAATGTATATTTTAGGCCTATGTGAAGTCATTTTTTATCTTTGCCACTAAAGAAATTGAATGTTTCTCTTTCTCTCTTGTCAGTGCATTAAATTGCTGCTAAATGTGAAAACCACAGTGATGTTTAAAGTTGGCTACTGAAGTTAAAAAGTGATACATTTATGTTTCTGTTTGAGGCTCTTTTTCCTCATGCCCTTATGGCCATGTTGTTTGCAGTTTAGCCATGAGAGGGCGCTCTCGGAAAACATTACACTCTGATACCATTTGCCTCGGATTGAGGGCAATGGGTAAATGGGTACAACTTCCCACCAGATTCTGCAATGGTTGTTAACTTATCTATTTTGGCTGTTACTGTATAGATGACACTAATCTTTTGTGGTTGTAGAAGTAATACTAGGTACACATGATGTCACATAATGTAGATATTTGTCAGTAAATGTTAAATAACTGAAATGTATTGACCCTTGCAGTCTGAGAAGATGGGTGAAATTTATTTTTTACTGATTCTCACTCAACATAGAAAATGCCATTGTACTAAATGGCTGTACATGGACTCTGCACTGTGCCACTATCACTGGTCACAGCATAGGATTGTTGCAGCTCTAGCCTTAGTCACCAGCCTCTGGGCAGGTTCCGGCATTGGACTGTTAAGCTGCAAAGCCTTTGTCTGCCTGAGACAGACCTGGTTTCTTCCGTTCTCAGGTTACATGGTCTTCCCCCTTTGCCGAAACTCTGCGGTTGTCTCTGTCGAGCTCGAGCCTTGTTGACAGGTATGATATAGAGAGCGTCTGCCCCCTTGGCCTCTTGCACACTGCAGACAATTGAGTGCAGGGGCTGTAACTGGAGTGTAAGCCCTGAAGGCCGTCTCAGAGTCAGGGCAGGGCAGTGCTCCCATGTCACGTCCTTCACGATGTCAAGGTTTGACTTTATGAGCTGCAGCCTTCCCCTCTACCCCATGACAAACACAGTGCTGGTCCCCTCTCTCTCTCTCTCTCTCTCTGTCTCTTTATCTCTCTATAGTAGCAATAACTTCTCCTAAGGGGAGGTTCATAAACAATATTAAGCAATCCAAGCCAACTAATTTCTGTAAAGCAAAGACAAAAGAGGGATTTTGTGAGGGTTTAGACAAAACTAAGGGTTTTCAATAATCAGATCCAGTCCTGCGCTTCTTCCCACTTTGTACTGACATTGAAGGAGGTTGACAAAACTTTGTAGAGTATGCTACCCACATGGGTGATGGAAAGCGATTCTCTACAAGGTACATTTCCTTGCTTTTTGAAATACTTTATGAGAAATACATCTAAATCCCATTTAGAGTTATTGTTCCATAGAGTTCAAAAAAGTAGAAATGCATGTCCTCTCTGCATAGGCCCCTGTTGTAATTTGTGATGTTGAAAATGTCAGTCCCCTCATTATGATAATGACTTTACAGAGGGTATTGGTTATTTACTATTTCCATTTGCCATTTTCTTTATTTGATTAAATGTCTGAACCAATTTGTCCCACATTGTCATCAGTGCAGAATCCACACTGTCTTTGCTAAGACCTATAGATCCCATTGGACTTCCTAATTTAGGTGCAGCATTATCCTGTGTGTAAACATTATTTCAAGGCCCATTTCCTCCAGTCTGGGTTAAGTCTGCGAGTAAACATTAGCAGTCAACTGGTGGCCCTGTCAGCATGCAACTGTGAGAACTCAGAACAGATAATCCAAATAGACCAAAAACTGAAGTGTGTAGCGTTAAATGTAGAGTTTAGCAATGACAGCAGTATTTCTTTGATTTCATAGGTGTGTCATGTCTTCACTCTAGTCTTGTGAATGTATACTTTGATCCTTTGATCAGAAGTGAAAGTGAACTCAAAATTGGGAGATTATAAGGGATCCTTTATTGTCTCCAAGTCTAACAGTAGTTTCCCTTGGATAAATTTACCTTACAGAGTTGCATGGCTCCTCCCATGAAACACATAAACACCCCCACCCCCAAACACCCTTTCCACTAACATCTGTTTTAACATAAAAATGCTGTTAGTAAATGAGTCAATAGCTAAAATGTGTGTGATTTAATCCCTCTATACACACCCTGACCCCAGCTGAGCCAATCGACAGACTGCAACCCAAGTGCAAACACTTCCCTGGGGCTGGTCATTATAACCCCCCCTTTTACCCGCATATCATCCCCCCCATCCCCTTTTTCTACTCACTCTGCTCTTTTCTCTCTCTTCCCTATCTCCCTGCATATGACTGCCAATCACCATGCACTTGCTTTATCACCTTATCAGCCTCATCCTTAATTAGGGCCCATTAACATTCCTCCTTACACCTTCCATTGAGCAGGGCCTGCTCTACGGGTGCCATGGCCCCCACTGCCAGGCTTGAATGGGCCAGTCAGGCCATGCGCACATCCATTCACTGACCAGATGCAGCCTGCTGGCCCCAAGCAGTGTGGAGCCAACCCCCTTATTTGTACGCACGTGTAGAGAGAGAGTGATGAACTGAGAGAGACAGAGACAGAGAGAGTCTGTGAAAGAGTTACTGGGAACAGGACTTCAGAGAATCTGCATGGATGAAAAGCATGTCACAACATACACGCTCGTGTGTGTGTGTGTGTGCGTGCGTGCATGCACGTGTGCTGTTGTTATTATTTGCAATGTTAGGAAAATATGTCTCTATCTAAAAAAATCACATTCATCTGATATCTACATTTCGCTTTGCATGCCTGTCTGTACCATCAAATGCACTGGAGAACAAGCAGGCATTGTTACACAGAGATGTCTCTCAATGACCTACTATTAAAGGGCCTGTAAGTGATAGCTTTTTACAGTACTCCTGCGAGCTATCTTTACATTCTTGGAGCCAGCTCTTATGGCTGCCAGGGGGGAAATGACTCTGTGACCCTCTAAAGGCTTCAGTCAGCGACAACAAAAAAAAAATCACCTTGTGATTTTCTTAATCAATTAAGAAACAGTCAAAGAGACGGGTATTCCTGGAAGATAAGTATGTTGTATTGTGTTGTGCTCTCCTCATTTAGTTTGATGGCTGGTGGTTAAGACTGGCAGAAGCCAGAAGTGGTAATGTCATTTACAGGAGCTTTAAGTTCCCCTCACACAATCAAATGAAATGAATAGTTGGGGAATGTTTTCTTTTAGCTGTTTCATTGTTATGATTGCCATTTTTCTCACTTATGGTTTCAAGGCTTTTATGTATTGACAGTTTGACTGTTTGCTTGATGAGTTGCTCCTTGGGTGTTGCTGTGACTTACTCTGGCACTATTCAGTGGCGACTTTTACAGCACTGTGGACGTGGTGGGCTAAATGACATTGTTTGTTTTGCCTGTGGTTAGTGCAATCCCCACAGCGTTTCATTGCCGCTTGGGTGAGAAGCCAAGGAGGGACCGTTTAGATGGAGCTGCTGTTTTAACAGCAAGACTTTCTGCTTAATAGTACCTCATTTCCTTTCCACACTGTGGCGTCTGTAACAGTACAGAGCTTCTGTCCAAGTCAAACAAATCCCTCTCAAAAGTCACTCAGACCTTTACTTAAACAAAGATCTTGTGAAATATACCCTCATGGTATATGCAGCAGCAAGTTTATGCTCCCTGTTTGTCACAAATGTGTTTTGCATTATATTGAGAAGTCTGTTTGAAATAGTTTGGAAACAGAGAGTAAGTGATAATCATGTATTCTTTAGAGAACCTAAGCTGCCTGACATGAGTGTTTGTGACTGTGTCAACATATCCCAAATTCAAAGCCCAAATTAAAACATGAAACAGTATCCACATCAAAACCAAATATTATCACACGTTCGCCTTGAATAATTCAGAACACAACGCATGAAAAATGCATCAAAAAAAATCATGATAAATTAGTTCTGATCCTGTGTTCCTTTTGAACAAGTGTCTACATACAGAGAGTCATGGCTGTAGAGGAGGTTAGCTCCTGGGGAGGCCAAATGAAACCTGTGCTGCCCTCATGCTGGTGGCCAGGGCTGTGTCTATTGTGGCCAACAGGATTACGCCAGTGGGCTCCCTGAGGAGTTTGACATGGTGGCAATTAGACGGCCCAGCCCCCTTCTCCTCTTCTAATACAATAAGTGCTTAGCTGTTGGAAAGCTGGCCTCATCCACCACTGTTTAACAATCCAACAACAGCGCCCCCCCTCACCCCAATGCATGACAAAGAAGCTAAAGGACATTTTTTTAAACAAATGAGAAAAATCTAACACATATCTGAGTGAAAAGCTGAGGAGTCCATTTTTACTCCAGAGATGAGAAGAGTTTGGAAATGTGTGTTGGTTGGAGGGTAACTTTTCTTGGATTCCAATGTGTTTTTTTCCCTTTGGACTCAACAGCTCAAGATGTCCCTGTCCAAACAGGTTTATCACCAAAGGATTGGCAGGCTCTTCCCAGCTGTTTGAAATACCATGACACGTCCTTCCGCTTCTACCCTTCATTGGAGTTTCCTTGAGGAACAAAAGAGGGATTTCCTCCCCTCCTGATATATGCCACTGCTCAACAAACACTGTCTGGAATCACAAGCCAGAAAATGAGATATTAAAAATAGCCTGCAAAATTCAAAGCTGTCTTTTGCCAACATAAGGCCAGTGGTGTTTTGGGGTCACGAACATCTACTAAGTACACCACGTCAACTTCTTTGTTTGCATGCTGTGTTTTACAAGATTATTGGACACATAATTCCAAAACAAGACATAATTGATGTTACTGCCTGTCACCGTATTCATTTTTAGACCTGATGTGGAGGGTTAATTGCAGAGCATAAGCCTCAGCATGTTCCCTACGAAATCTGGGGCACATGCAGCAGAGTGATATACCAGACAAGGAGTCTGCACAGGACCTCAACAACCCCCCCCCCCCCAACACACACACACACACCCGCCTACCCCCCCACACCTCCCCCAAGCCTCCTTCTTACCCTCTCTCTTGGTCATTACGCGTGTACATGTAGCAGTGGTACCCATCAAGTAATCCCCCACTTTTGTCCCTGCTTCCTGTAGCCTGCACTCTTTAGGTGGGGGTGTTGGGGGTGGTGAAGGGATTGAGGGGAGATGGGTCCTGAACAGACAATGATAGACATGCCCAACAGCTCTGCCAGATACATACACACGCTATGATGAGAAGGGCTAGGATGGGGGTGGGGTAGGACGGGTCCTGTGTATAAATTGGCTCCATGCCAAAATACCTTATCCTCCCTCAAGACAGCAACCATTTGTTACCATATGCAGTAGAGAGTTTCCCCCTCATGTCAGCAGGCACACACTCTCTCTCTCTCTCTCTCTATCTCTGAGCTACCCATCATCTGCTTTTCTTCAATGATGAATTTAGCTCAAGCACCAACATTTCTGATTAAACTGTCATACTTTAAGAGAAATAGCCGCTCTCCATTCAGCTAGTACACGAGTCTCACTAAAAATACTAAAATATGCTGAATCATATTTTATCATTTTATCAGTAACTTCTTTTTTAAGAGTGACACTTGTCAATTGCTATTTATCCCTTGTTCATGACCTCTTTTAGGGCCAAGGAGGGCTTTGATCCAACACTATTTTAGCACTGTGTTGTATTGTCGCATCAATACTATGAAATTACGTCAATATCACTTTTACTGCTCAGTGCTGTCTGTTCTGTCTAACACAGACAGTAACAGATTTCAAAGGTGTCACTGGGAGTGGCCAGTCACCATATAATCAGAATAATACACTTCCTGGTCGCCTACACAACCTTTTCTATTTGCCTGTTTGCATAGGGTTTTTTTCTGTCTTGGCTTGGGGTTTCTTTGTTTGTCTGTGAGCACCACAGAGCACAGACTTCCCTGGAAAAAAGTAAGAAAGCACTTTCCCACAAATGTATGTTTTTTCATTGCTGAATCAGGCTTCCTACCCATTACTGGTATGGAAATAAACTGAAGCAATGCAAAAATAAACAGCCGAATGGACACGACGCTATTAAGTTAATATCGAGAAAATTATGAACAGGATGGGCTTCCCATCTTTCATATCTCGAAGGCCACTTTTAAACCATGCGCACAAGCCAGTGGATTAAAAACAAAAAGTGTTCAAGCTTTTTTGGTAATTTACATGTGCCTAGGGACGTCATGGCTAAAATCTGTTCATTCATATCACCGTCCCGGAGTACACCCATAATTAACTCCAAGACTGAGATTTTATGGACTATGTCACTGGAGGTTAGTGGTAATGTCTTCATTTTTCAACACTAATTAACATTCTCCTGGTCAATGTAAAAGTGATCTCAAGAGAATTATAGTTGAAATGCAAAACCGTCACTGTGTGAGTTGGTTTGACACAAAGTTAATTACAAAATGACACTGAAAGCGTTAATCAGTATAAGCTGGGAATGGACACTTTCACTTCAATGGTCTTAGAAAGTTGAGTATTTGAACACCATAATCACATTCAAAAGCAGTTTAGTTCACAGAAATTTGGCTCAAATCATGTGTTCCTTAGTCCAAAGTCCTTGTAAAATTTCAATGTCTGTACCTTTTCACTGCCCAAACTGTAGAATCAATGCTGAATTCCTGAGTTTGCATTGGATTTTTCCAGAATCCCCAGAACTCATCAACATCAACATAAGCCCATTAGGATTCAGTGCTCCACTCAGAGACTAGACACATGTGGGGACATTTATCATTCAGTCAGACTAATAGGACTTCTGCTGACTTGTATTGTCTCACCTCAAGACTGATGACAGGAATCTGAGATGAGGGAGAATTCTGTTCCTTATTTATGAGGTTAAAAACTTCACCTGAAACTGAGTTCAGCAATCAGCATCATGATGCATTCTGTTGCAATATTGTGCACACATCAAACTATTCAGATTCATGAAAGGGATCATAAGAAATCAGCCAGAATGAGTCTTTGCCTTAGGCCTACTTTCAGAGAACTATTTTTAATAGTCGTTTTTTAACAGTTGCTACCCCTCAAAAGTTTGGGGGTTTGAGACTGGAAGGGGGGGGGGGGGGGGGACTGTGGATTAACATTCTCTTCTCACACAGCTCTTAACCAGCTGTGTCAGTTTGTGTATAAGAGCCAACTGCAGCTGCACAAAGTATTGTCAAGAGGGAAGTCATGGCTGGACAGTTCCTTCCATTTGCCTTAAGCTAACGGATTGCCTACTGATTGCCTACTGCTCGGGAGTAAGTGTGAGAGTTTATTTTGCTTATTTCAACAGATGGTCAATGGTGTTTTTGGGGTAAGACTTTTTTGAAAGTGCCACCCCATTGTATTTGAAGCCAATTCACTATGGCAATAAAAAGCACTGCCAAACCTCATCAAGATTGTAATATTATTTACAGCAATGCTGTCAAGGAAAATTATCCTTAAAAAACTGATGATCAGTTAGTGTGTTATTTTGTCCCAGTTACTGAGACAAATGCTCAGCCTTGTGACAGGGTGGAACAGAGACAGGAGGCTGTAGCTTGTTAAGGTGTAGGAACACATCACTGATTGGAGCTATCATCAAGATGAATCCCTTGTGTTCCCGAGGGCAGGGAGTCCCACAGACTGATACCCTCTGCGATGTTTGCGCAATGTTGTGAAACTTAAAAAATGCCTCAGGGGTGTTACAAGAGTGTCAGGCGTTAGATATATGTGAAAGATGTGTTTGTAAGAGGAGTCAAAAGAGAGGAATGAGAGTCTGTCACAGCTGTCTGACCTCAGGTGTGTAGGTATTATTATTATTATTATTATTATTATTATTATTATTATTGTTGTTGTTGTTGTTGTTGTTGTTCTAAACCTCTTCAAGGTGCTTGAGCAGAAAAGTGGGCTGTGCAACACATTCCATTTAACATGCTTGAGCTAAGAGGAATCAAACACACCAAGGAATCAACACGTCCCCTCATCACCTAATCTCTTGTCCTCTCTCACCTTTCAGCGGTATAATTCCACAGTGTATCGCAAACACAAGCCTGAAAGGATCTTGTTTTTCTTTGGCTGGTTGGGTTTTAGCAAAACTACGTTCTTACACACACACAACGCCTTCCTTCTCTGCACTAAAAATAACAGAAAATGATATAATCTTGAGCTGGACCTTGCAAAATGTTTTCCCTTGACTTATTAAGTGTTTTTATTAGGGCCTACGAGAAAAACATTAAATAATGTTGAAGTCGGCTCCACACCCAAAAAATGTGGTACGCACAGAAAAGGGAGTAAGCAGCAACAGATATAGATGTTCACTGTTAGTTATGTTGTAATTTTATGTTACAAACTTTTACAAGCCAGCACATAAAAAGTGATTGTCAGACTCGGTTCCTCACAGCTCCAATAAAAAGTGAGCAAAAAGGTGAAACTGCCAAAAGAAAGTGAGAAAAAAAATCTTTCTAATGTATTTACTTACAGTATGTACCATTTTACATGCTAATATTTTGAGTGTGTCGCATAGTTCTCTTTCCCTTGTTTTCTCTCTTACTTTGTAAAGGAGAGAGAGAAAAAAAAACACTGCTGAGGGTGACAGATGATATGTGTAATTTATGGAAAGGCAGAGAGCAAGAACAGACACCACTTCTTAATGTTATGATAAAGGCCCATTATGATTGTTATGGCTTGGGCCAACCACCTGTACCAGCCCCTGCCCAAAAGGACCTCCCAAAACAATAAGCACAGCACAGTGCTGCACCTCAACAATACATGCACAATATTTACTGGCTTCAACATCAACAGGGCATATTTTGGGGTGGGGTGGGGATGGTGGGGGCTTTAATGAGGATATCTTGACTGGAGGAGACTGAATTCACATAGGGCCCTCATAGACTGAGACAAAGGAAGAATTCTTCCCCAGCAGAGCCACGGCTGGAGGAAGTGGTGCAGATGCCAGTGTAGATAAGCTCGCTCCGGGTCGGGTTACCGCCAGCTGGCTGCGCATAGTTTTTCTTGCATGTGGAATTCACATATAGTGCAAACTATCCCGTACGTGTCTATGGCCGGTAGCAGTCCACTGCAACAGAAGCCACTGCTTTTCCATGTTTCCCATGTAGAGTGCAGAAGCTCTTACATTCTAACTTTCTAAACACACACACACACACACACACCTGATGTCTGAGTCACTCAGACTGAATGTGGCTTTCCCTCTCCAGGATGAGGTCTCCTGGCAGACTAACTGACCATCTGATCCAACATAAAGACTGAACTGAGCACACCGAGCTGAAATCTACGAGAAGAACACATGTATATGCACTCAGGCGACATTTATGAGGGAAATGTGCTGTTAAACCTCATGAGTAGTCAGACATCCATCTTTGAGTCTCGAGTCTTGGATTCAAAGAGTTGTGATGCGTCCAATGCTTTGTCCTATTATACATTTTTTGCCTCTGTATTGACCAAAGAACTTTGCATTTACTTTCAAAAAAAGCATCAAACTGCCCCACAATCAACCTCCTTGAGATTTTGATTTCAAAGAAATGGATTGGGAAACTGAAATTCCAAAAATTCGCCTCACATGATAGAACAGACCTACCTGTGGGTGCTGTGTGTGTGTGTGTGTGTGTGTGTGTGTGTGTGTGTGTGTGTGTGTGTGTGTACAAAGCCTGCTGGTGGGATATCCCAACCCAATTCTTTTAAATGGAATGGTTTTAATCTACTTTGTGCCTGTAATGTGGACTTTACCCACCTATCCTAAGCCAATTAAAAAGATCCCATTTCACAGGCGGTTAGACATTGTGTATTTAAATCATTTAAAAATGGAAAATGAAATGAACAGGAGACTTTGCATTCACACTTTAAAAATCTATATTTAAGCAAAAATTGCAAATGCCCATTAACACAAGATGCATTTGAGAGACGTAAATTTTCAGGTGGTCTGTTTTGTGACCTGGTACCTCATGGTACATGGGATTTGCAAAAGGCACTGAAGTGTAAAAACATCTGACAATTGGAGTGAGTGCAGATATTAATACGGATAAACAAGGCCTCAACAACTCATTGAAGTAAAGCTATCTGGGCCATATGGGGATACAGTATTATGCACTGCACATGAATGGAATCCTAGTAGGTGTACATTAAAACAAGTTATGTTGTAAAGCAGACTAGGAGGAACAGAGAAAGCATACAGGGGAACTTCTGATGCCCTCATTTCAAATGGTACGCTAAGCAGTTTTCCTGTTTTAAATACGTTGAACGCAGGTATAGATCAAAGACAGGAGAAGTGCAAGTTTAAATTAAATTATTTACCAAAATGGAAAAAATATCCTGTTCACCCACAAAGCCCCCGGCACTTTCTCAAGTACGGTAGCACTTTAGCGTCCTAAAGTTTACACACACATTTCACCCCACTGTTTCCTCAGTCGGCTTGCACATTATACTCTTTAGCTAACGAAAACATGTACAGATGTGATGAATAAAAAAATCCTTTGGCATCCTGTCTGTTTTTCATAAATTTTACAGCTCTGGGTTTTTTAATGTCCTGTTCAGGTGAAACTACAATCCATTATTTATAGTGCTCTTATAAAATGTGCCTGCTCCCACGAGCTGCTGAAAGTTTTATTGTGTTAATTATACATTGGAGCTAGTCTGGGGGCCTCTCTCTGGCTCCCATGAACGTGAAGGTAATTATGTCAATTGGGAGGCTATGCACAGGAACAAATCCTGAGCACGTGCATGTGCTTAGAACAGACTGCTGTATTTTATCACACATACGGCTTGTTTACATTCAGTCCCCTCAGTTTCTCATGGCATGGTATTAGTCAGAGAGACTGATGGATGAGGATCTTGTCATGGTGTGACCTGCTCGGACTGATAAGGACCCTTCATTGGAACTGTGTAGTAAAAAAAAATCCTGAGGCCCAATGAGGTGGCCCCTCCTCTTGCCAGACTCTGCAGCAACCCAGTTTGTTTGAATGTATTGCTAAAACACACCACACACACACACACACACACACACACACACACACACACAAATACACTTTCTCTCGCATACACACATGCATGCGCATGCAGACACATACATACACACACTCACTCAAATGCATGCAGCCAGTCACACAAACAGACTCGCATTGAACTAGTGAGGGTTTAATGAGGCCCATGGAGATTCAGGACTGACAGTCAATTGGTGTCATGCTGACAAGCCATCAACAATCAATAGGAGGCTGACTGCTGCCTGCACACTACAGGCAAATTCATATCTTCCACACTTGATGTGACTTCTGGAAAAAAAACCCAGATAGGATAAAAATTGTGACTGTTTGAGTCATTATGGGAGTGTTGTACCTGTGAACGAAAACTACCTTCTGCCAAGTTCCCGAAGAAGATGGTGTGTGTGAGAAGTCAGCGAGGGAGGCCTGTTCAGGGCTGTGGACTGACCTTTCATACTTTAAGGAAGGAGAAAGCCTTGTTTCATTGTGACTTAACTACAATCGCCAGTTCCTCATCTAGCTCCCGATTTACTCATAATAAAGTGTAAGGTGGCATGGGAAAGTTAGCCATTCTCTGACATGTATATCTGTCCTTGTTTGACAGAATTTGTCACACTCTATTTCAGTGAAATTAAACAAATGCTATATTCATCCCTAACAGAAGTGCTCTGCTTGAGATTCACAAGCATGAATGCTCATCTCATCTCGGTGAAAGTAGGGTAGGGCGAAGGAGAGAGTCAGAAATGGCAGGTAATGCAATATTCATGCGTACTGTGGCAGACGTCCTCTTGGTTCTAATGATTAGAGAGGAGGCTGCTTTTCCAAGTTGTCCCTGGAACACGACTGATGCTGTGTCTGTGTGCCAAGCTGTTGTGGGGGATGCTTCTGGAGGCACGAGAAGTGTTACTTCACACAGCAAAGCCTCAACACTTTTGCTTCACCTTTGATCTGGCACAATCGGTATCTGTGGTTAACCCAGCGCACACAGCACTTTTCCTGTTACCTGAAGGTTCCTCCACAACCAGAGCGATGCCGATAAACAACAGTAAATCATAAACCTGCATGTATAAAATAAACAAGCTGCATCTGTCTAAAACAAAAAATACAATAGCGCTGATTTCTTAGTGTGCACCAACAGAAATAATTCATCAGCTGCATTTTTGTTCCTCCAGGTTAACGGCATCTAAGTTGCCAGAGGCCTCTTGACAGCCTGTATATATTGTATTCTGGAGCTGTGCCAGTCACCGGTCTGTCCATGAATCTTCTTTATTACAGTGGTGGAAGAGTGGAACTGTTTTAACATGCACCTGTTCGCAACAATGTTGTTTTATTGATGTGTTCCCTTTGTAATTTATTCATAATTTTGTTGGGAGAGGCTGGATTTGAAGAGTGCTGGATATGTTATTTATCTCTGGCCAACAGGGAAGGAAATGGTGGGTGAAATTCCCATGTTATAGATAACCACAAAGTCAACATGTCAATAATTCATCATTCATATGATTTAATATATCAACACATGAATAATGCATCCCTCCCTGTACCTCTCTCTCTCTCTCTCACACACACACTCTTACTCCCTCCTTCCCTGATATTCATTTCATTTTTTAAGCCATGGATATGGTTGAGTTCTATACACCCAAGTTTCCCATACTCCTCTCTAAAATATGAAGCAAGAATGCAAATAACAGCCAAAACAAAATTAAGGATGATTTTAGATACATTGGTTTACTCAAACTGACAAAAAATGATGAAATGTGGAGGACACACTTTTTGCCACAGTACATGGTAACAGTGGTATAGAGTCAGTGTTACCTATAAATCAATGAAGAATTCAGTCTTTCAAATTAAGGCAATTATCGAGCAATTATTATAGTGAAAAGGTGTTATATCATGGCTAATTATATTACTATTTGACAGCAATAGTTTAGCCACTTAAGTGCTTTGGTGCTGCTGGAAGCTGTGTGGGGATCTTTGCTGGAGAAAATACCTCAGGGAGTTTGAGTCATCCTCTATTGTCAGAAACTTTTCTCAGACCTCTCATCAAGCTCCCTGCTAAAGAGGCATGAATGGAACTACACCCGAGGGAATTCTATGAGTGCAAAGATCAAGACCAAACAATTAATTCATGATGACATCTAACAATAGGAGGGGAATGCAAAGGATGGGGGCAGGGACAGAGAAGACACAAATGGCCCGAGATCATTACTCTCTCACTTCAGAGCCCAGGAGTGTTTCAGTGCCATTCTTTGTGTTCTTTTTCTCTTAGGTAAAAGACAGAGAAAATTATGCATCCTGTCCCTCATTATTTTTTTTAGGTTAATGTGTACCTGATGGATTGTCAAATCACACTGTAAGGCAACAATACAACTGAGAACTCCTTTAGCCAGATGGACATGGACTGCAAGGGCATCATCCCAGTTGTGCCCGTAGGCTACAGAGGGTGCTTGGTGAGGGCAAGCTGCAGCAGCCATCCCATTGTTCAGGCTCCGCAGACCAACGTGCAATTAGACTCCAGTGCTCTCATTATTATCGCTATGGTGAAGAGCACCCAGACACAGGAGGTGGCAGAGATGCCAGTGTCTGCAGACAAACAGAGGTCGGGGGGGGGGGGGGGGGGGGCTAAAACAGACAGTGCTACAACACGCATGTTGGGCGAGAGGAGGAGAGTTGTGTAAGTGTGTGTGTGAGTTGTGTAAGTGCTGCGTGTGTGGGGGGGGGGGGGGGGGGGGCAGGGGGTAGTGGAGTACAGAGCATTCACAGACTTATGTTTCAGCCACTGGAATTAAAATATCAAATTGTAGCCTTAAAACCCAATGTCCTGAGAGTATCATGAAATCATACACTAGACTGAAAAATAATTTTATGCGCACACATTACAATTTGTTTTTTATTTGGGAGACATTACTTGCAGTTACTTGATATAAAGATATATCCACAATACACGGACAATGTGAAAATAACATTTATGTTTTGATGATTTGTCACATACAGTGATCAGAGTGGTGATTTCAGAGGAGGGCCTGTACCTTTAAGGGTACAGCTAGTTTGTCAGTGGTGAATGGAGTGTCGGTTTTCAGCTCTAACTCCTCCTCTGTATTCTAATGAGGGGGCCTCTTCCTTCCACTTCATTTCAGCTAACCAAGTATACTTACAGCCCCTTTCTTACCCCTAGGTTAAAGGGGCTATTTTTCCCCAAGACAAAAAAACAAACCTTGCGGAAATCTAACAAGCAGAATCTTGAAAGCGTAAAAATGGATCAGCATCCCGAAAACAAGGCCTAAGTTTGTGGATGTATCTTACGGTCGTGCAGGTTCCATGTGAATCAACAAGTAAATGATTGGAGCACAGCAGCACTGAAACTTTTTGGACAGGGACGCCAAGACTTAACGGCAGCACAACAGACGGACAGAAAACTTTTCGGAGGAGATATCTGCTTTTGCAGAGGTGCCAAATCGAGACGCTCGTATGGATTTCAAAAGATGACTTTTCACTTGCTCGGTTTTTTCAACGCACAGAGTCCCAACTACCTCCTAAAGACGCAAAGAACACGGAGGAGGCACAATTCCGTATGTTCTCCAAACACAACCTGAAGGTGTTCTGCGAAGTGCGTATTAGTGTAAAGTCGTAGCGAGCTATTCTTTTTAATTTTCTGACTTAAAATGATCATGTTTGGAATTCTGAATCTGTAGGTTTGGGATACCGAATTTTGGGAGCGTTTCAATACGGATCGTAACATTTCGAGAACTCCATAAAAAGGTTCGGATTGTCTCATATCAAAATGCCACAACTTAATGGTGGTGGAGGAGATGATCTTGGAGCAAATGACGAACTTATATCCTTTAAAGACGAGGGTGAACAGGAGGAAAAAATATCTGAAAATGTATCATCGGAGAGGGACTTGGACGACGTGAAGTCCTCTCTTGTGAATGAGTCCGAAAACACCAGCAGCTCATCAGATTCTGAGGTAAGATTTTTGAGGACAACTTTTAAAGTTTTAACATCACGTGGTTGTCCAGAAATTATACAAGTTTGATTTCATTGTGGTATAACAATTTCTTGTTGTGTTGTGTGCATCAGCAAACGGACAGGCGCCCACTGCCAAGACCAGAGCTAGAAAGTTACGAGAAACACAGAGAGTACTTGGCAGAAGGTAATGCTCTTGCCTTGTCGCTTGTTACATTTAGTTGAGTTTTGTACCCTAACTTTTCTGTCTTGCCTTACTAATAATCTGTCTACTGTCCTTATAGCTTTGAGAAGACAGCAAGATGGAGGCTTTTTCAAGGGCCACCCTTACCCTAGCTATCCGTTTTTAATGATCCCAGACCTCACCAACCCATACATTTCCAACGGATCCCTGTCACCAAGTGCACGGACGGTAAGTGTCCGTTATTGCTGTCATTTCTAACTCACTCACACTCCAGCGATTTTAAGTGGATATTTACAGCTGCTGTCAGACATGCTCTTCAGCCACGCGATAAAAAGTTGTCAATGTAGCGCCAAGCTGTGCGCCATATTCCCTTCAAGTGGCCTCTTAGGAGCAGCCCTTTGTTTCTTCGAGGTGACAGAAACCTCAACGAGACATGCTCTTGTTTTTTGACTTGGCCGGCGCCAACATTTCGCTTACTGTAAACGAAAATGGGCACAAAATAATTTGGAGAGGTTTATATCATGAATAGTCACCGCATCGCTTGTTGAAATCTGTATACATCAGACATCCCATTACCCATGTTTATTTCTCGAAGTTTGCATGGAGAAGTTTTTGTCTGACTCTCTTTCGCGCTGTAGTATAAATGGGTGTTGAGCACGAGTGTTTCCTACAGTGTCCCATGCAGCCACTATTAACAATCCTCTATTATTGTTATAACAAAACTAATAGGCTGAGCCTCGCGCTGGTGACAAGTCCAGACAGATATGATTCATCCATCCTGTGGAAACTGGAATGCGTCTCGAGCGCTTTTGTTTCTGCCTGCTACAATGTTTCTGCTTGTTTAGATGATTGCACTGTTGTGAACATTATCACGTTTCAGTGGGTAGATTGACTTGGCCAAATGTGGTGTGTGGTTCTAGGTATAGATTTTCAATTAAGATGCTGAAGTCTGATTGGACAGTGTGTCAGTTCTTCCCATGACTCCCAGTAATTGGCATATGTTTGTTTGTAAATGCCTACCAAGAGATTATGATATGTAGGCTATTATTCCTGTTAAATGTAGTATTAGTACTATTTTGGTGAAACTTATTCAGTACAGGTTTAGTTAGACTGAATGTGATTTGTGATGCAGGCTAATCTCATTTGTAAACCATAAATGATTCAGTTCCAGTATTCTGACCCACACTCACCATTTATTCCAGAGGACCATTGTTGGTCCTGATTGGGAGTCAGGATCATTATTGCTCTCAAGGTCAGAAATGTGTGCTACTGTGACAGCACAAAATGCATTCCTTTTCTAATGAAATATAGTTTCACAGATGATGGTGTTCCAGGTCCATTTTTCATTATCAAAATGAATCATTCAGGCTGATGTGACTGTTGAAAGTTGCATCTCAGGGCAAAAATAGTCAACATGCTGAATCAATGCAACTGAAGAGCAGGATGATCTATTAAATTTGTCAATCTGTGTTTTGTTGAAATGATAAACCTTGTATTTGTGTGGATGATTGTAAGGCAGTTTTGAATTGTACAGTTGTGCAGTTTGATAATAAATGTTGAGAGCAGTGTAACTGTAACAGTGGTAGTGTAACACTCTCTATTCTTAACACTGGGACTTGGAGGCCATTATTTCTGTTGATTGATTTTGCAACATTAGCACAGTTGACAGTGAAAGACTCAGGTTGAGTGGATGTTTGGTCTGACCACAGATCTAAAGAAAAGGTTAGCTTGCTGAAACCCTTAGCAAGGTGATTGCTTTCCACTTGGCCTTCTGCAGCCTTGGCTCTGATGTCAGGGAAAGCCCAAAGCAACAACATAAACCACGTCTTCCTCATTGTACAATGGAAAGGCTGTGTACATTAAAACATTCAAGCAAGCAAGCATGTTTTTGAAGCGCCACTTGGTCTTTTAGAGAGGTAAACATGCAGTGCTACTGAACCATAACAAAAAATGTTTATACTACCCCTTGGCTCTCAATACAGAGCATAAACATAACCTGCAGTTGAAAAGTGTTTTCCAGGTCTTGTCCTTTTCCCCCGCTGGTATTGCTAAGACTTGAACACAGCCTGGAAATGTACTGAAAATGTTATCAGCCTCTTCTTTTGTCAAGTCAAGATGATATTGGGTGCGCAGTTGACTGCCAGACGAGCAGACCCAGTGCAAAAACTGTGCGTCCATTTACTCACTTATTAAACCAACTACAGTGGCTGGTCAAAGAACATAGGCCTCCTGATATTTTTATAATGCTAGCCATAACCCTAGGTTATGGTAATATCTGCTGAGGGAGTTCTTTCGCTCTCTCACTGTCCTCTTTTAGCACATGCAGATCCAGCAATTTTTTACTTCTGCATCTCTCTCCGTTTCATCTATTTTTGACCGATAAAGTGCCGTGGAGACCCTTTTCAGCGTGATTTTTGAGGGCGCAGAGTTTGACATACTTCTGGGAGTTTACCTTTCTAAACAAGCCCAAAATGTTTTAATTTTTCCCTTATTGTGAAAACATGTCTTATGATGTTAAGGGCACATTCTATTACTAAACTAAAAAAAAACTGTTCTCAATATGCCGAAGGTAGTGACCTCGTGCATACATGCCTTTACGACATTAGTTAGCAGACATGATGACTCTTCATTGGCCATCGGCATGACCGCTATAGGCTCCTTAATGGCTATGGTTTCACAGCCTACAAAGTTGCTGAGCAACATACTGGGATGGGCCTCAAAATACAAATACAGAAAGGCACGTTTGAATGTTCTGAAGAAAGCTTAGCTGGGATTAGTGTGTGTGATTTGTAAAACTTCAGTTTGGTCACAATCTGTCCTGGAATGATATGACTTTAAGTCCAAGCTGTGGATATTTGCCCTCATCTGGTGAATTAATGTTTGCTTGGCCCCTCGTTCACCTTTGTTTTGTTATGAACAGTTTGTTTCACTGAAGAGCCAGGCATCAGCTGTGATAATCTTGTGATGTTATTGGAATGAAGTGCTCTGATTGGAATGAGTATCTTCAGTGACAGTGAAGTGAAGAGCGATTGCATAGTAATTCTGTTGGAACATGTAGTTGTTCTTTGGCTCACAACTCTCCTTCTCTCTTTTCACTCATTCTCAAGTCCTTCCCTCTCACCTCTCTCTCTCACTCAACTGATTGTCTCTCATTCTCTCAACTCTCTCTCTTTCTCTCTCTCTCTCTCAGCTCCATACACTGCTATGGTATTTTAAGACCTCCGAGACAATATAAAGTAAACAGCGGAATTGTCCTGCGTACTAGAGGGGCCTCATTTTACATAAACAAACAGTGCTCAGGAGAGCGGTCCTGTCAACAGGCTGGGCCTTTTCCACACACTCAGCACTCGGAGAAGGGTGGGGTGGAGAGAGGCGAAGAGGGAGGGAGTGCCCCCCCTCCACCTCAGCCACAGAGGGGACATTGTCCAGGCCTTTAAGTTAGGGCAACATTCCCGCAGTGCAAGACGGTAAAGGAAACCTAAAAGCTAGTGCATGAATGTTTGGACAAATGACCAAGTAAACATAGCTTTACATTTTTATCCAGGTTTAATGTGTTATGGGAAGAGTGTTTTTTTGCCTGTGAAGCTAAACTCAACAAATCCAGATTAATTGGATTGCATTTATCCTTATTTTTATTTCTATATTTCAATGCAATTTTACCATCAGTACCGTTTTAGTAATTTGCATGGCATATGTATACATGGAACATAAGCAAAATTCCAGGGAGGGAAGTTAAAAGGCACATAGGCTGATGGCTTGAGTTGTTTGTTGTTTATATTCTACCATCATGCTAGTTGCAGATTTATGCCTATCTTCGTGGCTTAATTAGAAACACAAGCCCAAGTTAATATTGCAAACCATATTTTCTGACAGTTGCATCATTGCAGAGTTTGTGTGTGGAACAAAAACATCTTTTTTTTTTTCTTAATCTTTTATGAGTCAGGAGAACAATTTGATTGATTAGCTGTCAGTGTATCATTTTAGTGTACCCACATTGGACACAAAAGAGTTGGATATGTTTGGTAGATTGTGTTTTGGAGTATCAGACAAGATATGGCAATCAGAATGAAGAATAGTCTAAAAAGTAAAAAAATACATGGCAAGATACCATGTTGGAAAAAATCCTTTTACTCTAAACCACACTCTACTGTAGTTTGTGGAAGAAGAATTCTTGCAAAATCATATGGCAAGACCCACCATTGTTAAACAGCAAGCTAATGTTAAATTAGCTGAACGTTTGACCTCAGATTGGCTTCATTAAAAGATTCAAAAGAAAAATGACAAAACAATCCATCATGGAGAGTTGTATATCCATAGAGGAATTTGAAAGGCTCTATTTTGTGGCTTGGCTTAGTTCTGATCCCTGTATTCGCTTGTCATACCCATGGCTGTGAACTCAAAGCAACACTCCTCATGCAGAAAACACACACATACACACACATGCAAATCTGGAATGGGATATAAGTAAATGTTTGTTGTAGGGAGCAAACCTCTGCGAGAGCATTTGCCGAATGGCTCAGCAGTTGGCAGCATTGTAAGGAACATGGCTGTGTTTTCTTTAGAGCAAAGCTGACTGGAGCCTGCCTGAAGTCTCTGTGTTAGTTCAGCCCCCACGTGTGAATGAGGGCCGAGTCTCTGACCTCATTCTCTATTGATAAGGCTCTTTTTGTGTTGGCAGATGATAGAGATGGGGCTGGGCCTCTTCCACCATTTTTCTTTTTCTTTTTCTTCTTCATGTGTGGTTGCATGTGTGTTGGTGCTGTTTTTCATTCCCCCTCCAGAGAACATGGCAACACTTGGCGTTCGAAGCCACATACTGACTTCATGCATCAATCCATGCTAATAAAACCTGATTGTGCAAGGGATAAAGTGGAGTTGGTGGGTGGGTGGGTGGGGATGGGGGTGAATGGGGCTTCAGGCTTCATCAGTCTGGTATTTTTAACAGCTGTTTTCAGTTATAGCCTCACAGTCAGAGCTTCCTGGGGCCTCTGGAGGGGGTTGGGGTGGGGGGCTAGGGATATGGGGGTGCGGGTGTGTGGGAAAAACTGGAGGAGGACGCTTTGGGGGTGGGTGGGGGTAGTGGGGAGAGAAGGAGGGTGGGTAGGTGGGTGGGGGGTAATCATGGGGGGGGGATGGGGCATGGGAGGGGCATTGGCGTAGGTGCCAGGTGGGCAAGGGACGGGCAAGTGTCCATCAGCAGATGTTTTTTGTCTGCTTGGCCGCACTCCAGTCCACAAAGCCTGTGCTGCTGTTTGTCTCGTCTGCACCTCTTGTGCCCTGACAGAGATGGGCTCTGTCTTCTGCCTTGCCAATTCATGCCAAGTCAAAGGCTGAAGGACACCTGATATCAGACATAATCAAGATTTTCTTGTTGAGGGAGACTTGAGCTCACCCATCGTCAGCTTGTACTGACGATCAAGATATTCTTTTGTTGTTCTCTGAGAGTAAGGAAGGCCAAAGAGCGTGAACCTGCCAACTCAACGTGCAGATTCTGCAAGGCCGATTGTTCTCCCTCGTCTTTTCACGTTAAATGGAGCCATACTTGTTTTCAGTGAGCACTGCCAGGAAAATACTTGCCGTTTGATAAAGACAGTGAGCAGTGTTTCCTGTTGCACGCTGGTGGATGGTGGATGATCCTATTTAACCAACTTCCCCCCCTGCTACTGTTGGACTTTCAGACCTCGTCTGTCTCTCTTTGTGACGATAATGTGAAAGGACTGGCCCTGCTCACTGCACCTTGAGATGTCCAAACAAAACAGAACAAAAAAGCTAGAGATTTGCTTTGTGGTCTTGCTCTCACTTTGGCTTCACCCTCTGTGTGTGTTCTGCTCCACTACATTCAATATGGCAGCTGGCTTAAACTTATCAGGTCCTGTTCTGGCATTTTAAAAAAATGACCTTGAAACGGTTCAGTAAAATCTGATTTGCTCAAAATCAGCAGCATCTATTTTCCGTCTTGCGTTTCTGTTTTTACTACCAGTCCTGCAGCATTATCTTAGGCCCGGTGAAGCAGCACGCCAGCTTTGCCTTTTGCCGTGAGAGAGCTTTGAGAGTAGATGCCTCATACATCTAGTATGAGTCCCCATAATGCCCCAGCCATTCCTTGTTTTTTTGTGACGTTATTGACATGTTGCCTGTGTGGTGGGCTGAGCAGACTCAGGCCCTGTCTTAAGAGGCCAGTAGTAAAGAGCCCCCCCCCTCCCTTTGTGGGCAAGAGCTGGGGGTGGGCTGTCCGTCCCGGTTCTCATGTGAAATGAGGGATGTTCTATAGTGACTCTTGGCCGAGGCGACAGGGAGTGTATGGGAGTGTGCATGAAAGGGGCCTTTCAGGAGTTCAGTATAGCTTGAAAGGCCGGACAAAAGCCTAGAGGGTGGTGACGGAGGGCAGAGCGGCTTGGCCCAGAGAATACTTCCCTTTGCGCTCCGCCAATCTCCTAATCCCCACCATTTAGGATGGTTTCAGATACTGTAAAACATTCGTAATGAGCCGTGCCAAAGGTGCAGATCCACACACAGAAACAAACTCCCTCAGCCCCCTCATGTAATATTTTTATTGCTTGAGAAGTAATTTAAAAAACCATTTGTCACAATTATTGTTCTGTTTATTTTTTAAGGGTTTCATTGTGACCCGTTTTTTTTAAACGTTGTTGCCAGAAACAGGTTTGACAAGCCCCACTCACTCAGGGCAGAGAGAGACACCTCACAGCATTGTTTCAGTCTTGGGGTGAAAGGTTAAGGTTCAGGGCCTGTTGACGTGACTCACAGATGAGTGGGCACCAAAGCTCCCGGATTCTTAGAGGGGGGTCACCGCTGTCTCCCTCTCTCTCTCTCTCTCTCTCTCTCTCTCTCTCTCTCTCTCTCTGCCTCTCTCCCTCTCTCTCGGGTTGGTGGCCTTTCCCAGCTCCCCCTGTTCGAGTTCTCCATTAGAGGCTGACTCTAAGCTGTCAGACAGCTTGCACAAAACAGACGCAACGCGCCCCCACCCCCTTTTCCATCCTTACCCGACACACACACACACACACACACACACACACACAATACTCACAGACCCTCTCCCGAGTCCTTTTCAGAAAGTGTGTTCGAAGGCGTAATGATTAATTAGAAAAGAGGAACAAAAAAGCGAAAAAAAAGTAGAAAAAATGCTCCAGTTTTCCCCCAACAGACTTTCATTCACTGTGCCGAGTCCTGCACATTCAGCCTGGTGAAGTGGAAGTGACATAACTGCTGGCACAAAAGCTCGGCCAGCGTGATTGGTCAGGAGCCTCGCATTGTGTGTCGTCGGGGAGCCAGTCCTGTCCAGCACTGGGAGAAGCCCCTATTTTGACCGCCGGTAAAGCAGTGCATTAGGAGGACTCTATTGTCACATGATGTGTATTCAGTGGAAAACTAGGCCTTGTGTTGTAGTGTAGTCTGCCCCCCCATCCACCCCCCCCCATCCCCCCCAAGTCCTCACACACACGCACACACAGTTTAGTGTGAGTGTATTTCTTATCCAGCTGGGTCTTGTCGGTCAAGGCATGAAGCACCCCTCCCCGGCCACAGCTGCAGCCGTGGCCCAGAGGCGCAGTGGAGGCCTTGTGAAAACCCCCAGAGCTCTTCCCCATTGCTCCAGATGAGTGCTTCATTGTGATGGACTGAGCAGGAGAGGGCCTTTTTCCCCTTGCAGGGGAGTGGGGCTTTTCAATCCCCCCCACTGCCTTTCAGTTCAACGTCTAATTTTTTTTGTATGTATGTGCCTGAAGAAACAGAACTCTCCTTGTTTTTTAAGATGTCAATATCATTTTTTTTTCATTCTCCATTGAAAATATGCAGTTCTGGGAAGAAACAGCCTAGTTTGATTAAATATTCATGTTTTCAATTTGCAGCGATGGCGCCAGTTTACATGTAGTTTAAGTTTGACGCTCCTTGTAAACAATTGTAAACAATTCTCAGCAGGGCTGGATATGTGAAAAGGGGCTCAGTTTGTCAGGACCCCAGCACTCTATCTGACACGTTTGGCTCTCCTGGCCCAACCTTGTGCTAACCGCAATGGCAGCCTGGGCCGCACTGCTCTTAACCAGGCTCATCTGCTGAGCCCCTACTTCCAGCTGCAAGCAGTCAAATCTGGCTTGTGTTAGCCCCATACACTGTGATTTATAAATTGTTTCTCAGACCATAAATTCCCACAATAATTGCACTCCAAGCCCCCCACCCCTACCCCCCCTGCCTTTCTCTCACCCCATGTACTCACACCCACACTCCTCTCTCTGTCTCTCTCTCACTCTCTCCATCTCTCCCCACCCCCCCTTCTCATGTCTGTTCTCCCCTCAGCTCCTAGTGCAGTCACACATGCTCAAGCTCATGCTCACGCTTGCGCCCGCACTTTAACAGTGCTTGGGCTGACACTAATTGTTTGCAGGAGGGAACTGGTTTGACGAGGTGGCTGTTCTTTTTTTCCCCCCCCTTATCATCAGGGTGGAGGGATACAGGGTGTAGCTGTTATGTTGCAATGCATTGTAGGCACGTAGTAGAGAAATCTGAGAAATCCTTGTGGAGTTTTTTTTTTCTTGAGATTGACAATTCACACCCTGTTGTAGTACAGGGGTGAAGTTGGACAGTGACACAAAATTGAGGGTCAAATTGAGGGTCTGATTTCTTAAGATAAAAAGATAAGCATAAGTATAGATTCCTTTCTTAGAAGAGGTTCTGGCATGATCATACACTCAAAGGGGACAACTAGTAGCAAATATTTTCTATATTGAAAACATATGACAAAGTTGACTAATATTTAGCAGACTCTTGTATCCAAAGTAACATGGATTTGCAATGTGGTTTTGGCATATGAATGCAGGCCAGCTGATGGCCACCAACGTCACTCAGTGACGGTACTGCTGCTCGACCACGCCCTTGCATAGTCCATTGCAATACTGTGAATCAAAAACTTTACCAGTATTTATTTCGTTTTTAAGTTTGAAATCTGAGATTTGGCTACTTTGCTCTTCTCCATCTCACTCACTCTGAAACACACTCTTGTATTACTGCTTGTGTAAATGACGAATCGTTGAAAGAACGTGCTTTTGCTAATCTGTATGCTCTCCTAATGGCTTTCTTTTCCTTGGCAATACTGTTGGCCATCCAGCACAATCACTTAGTGTTCTTTTGCAAATGTTTCGCAGGTCCTAATAATTGCTTAAAAAATTGGATCAGTTTGAGGGGAGTTGCTAATTTCTGGTTATAGCTATAGAAACCAGCCAGAGAATGATTCTCAGCACACTCAGTATTCAGCACACATATTATCTCTAATTGGAGCTGGTGTTTCTAATATGTTGATGAATATCCAGTGTGTGGAATTACTTTCTATGGCTGTTATGTGCACTGTTGTTCCCTCATCTCTCTGGGCCCCTACAGTCTGTCGTGGCTGTTTTGCGCTTGTATCAGGCCCTAATGGAAAAACGATAAACCAAAACGCTGTCATAAGCCTGGGCCAAATCCAGCACGACTCCAAAAGGTCACCCGAGTAGCACTGATGTGTCATGTTGACTACTCCCCTTAACCCCCCAGCCAGGGTGGGACGTGCTGCATGTTGGGTAGTGCAGTCGTCAGTTAGGCTTGTTTTATTTGCTACAAGGAGAATGAACAGGGGGGTTTAGGGGTGTGTGTGTGTCTGTGTCTGTGTGTGTGTGTGTCTGTGTCTGTGTGTGTGTGTCTGTGTGTCTGTGTTTGAGTGTGCGTGTGTGTGGGTTGGGGTGTCTAGAGAAAACAATAAGCCCATTGTTTTCATTATGCGTTGCACTAGTATGAGGCTGCTAAGGCTCTCTGTTCTTTCCTTGTCTTCTTACAAACTGCCTTATTCTTACAAAATGCTGTCTTTATACACATGTAAAATTATTTTTTTGAAAGATGACATTTTTTTTCACATCCCATTCCGTGCCATTACAGCAATCACAGTGCAAAGTGACAAAAATATAAAACCGATAATGAAAAAAGCAGATTCTTTTTTGTACAGAGGTAAGGATGTCGATAAAGTGTCATTTATGAGGAGTGGTGCATTTGTATTGTTCAGATTTGAGGTTGAGGAAGTATGCATCTGTGAGCTGCGTAGTTAACCTGTGCACAGCTCACAGTTTCAGAACTGTAACCAGATACCAAAATACTGGAAACCGCATAACTGACTTGTAATTGACTTTAAGGAGGATGGCTGTCTTTTCCTAGCGCAGGAAAACAGAACTCTTTCCAGGCGCCTTATTACTTTCTTGTGGTCCTAATTGCGCGCTCGGTTTTATTTGACCTACCGTTTTGTCTCGCAGCACAATAGCTCTCTTATTCCTCAATACTTCCCTTTTTGTCTCCTCTCTATTACTGTCTGTATGTCTGTGCCTTGGTGTGTCCAGCCTGTCTACAAGAGTATCCATGAGCATAGATCACTATTGTTGAGGATTAGTTGAGTCAAAAGTTCTTTTGGGTTGTATTTATTTGTTCCCATGATTACATGTCTCTTTACAAATTGGATGCTGTTGCACCTAAAAAAGGCCCCATTGCTTGTGTCTGTGTGAAATACCGTTGACTAGAACCAGTACTGTAGTTCCATTTTATCTCCGCTTTCTGCCTGCTGGGCTTTGGGGCCTAGGGGTGTAACTGGTGTGTGTGTGTGTGTGTGCGTGCGTGTGTGTGTGCGTGTGTGTAGGGAGGGGGTTGCTCTCCTCTGACTTTTTTTTTTTTTTTTGAAGACCTTTACATTACGAGCTGTTTGCTGAATAAGAACTGGCCAAGGGCCCCTGCGCTCATCCTAAATGGGCCACAATGCCATGGAAACCCTTGCTCTTGGGATGGCTGACCTTTGAACCAGTTCTTTTGCTGGCCCGTGAATGAAGGAGCCATGTTATCAGTGAGGTCACAATGGTATCCAAGGGAACTCGGGGTGGTTGTGGAGGGAAAGGAGTGTCAGTCATGAGCCCCTCCTCCTTTGAGAGTGAACCAGGGGCTTGTGTGGAGCCCCAGTACTGTCACGGAGGGAGGGAGGGAGGGAGTGCCACTTTAAGACACAAATGTCTGTGAGTTTACCCTTCTCCCTCTGGCCAGAGCCACTGATGGCAGGAACAAACACAGCCACAGCATTTACTGCCACTCATCCCCCAAGTCTCCCGTCAACAGTGATTTATTTAGATGTCACTCATTGATCATGCTCTAAGTGGGCCTTCCATGCACACTCTCTCTCTCTCTCTCACACACACACACACACACACACACACACACACACTCACTTTCCCTCTTTCTCTGTAGAAAAGGCTTTCTTTGTACTTTGTGGTCTTCTACTCCGAAGTTGCTGGGGAAACAAAGACTTACTTTTATGTTCTTTGCTGCAACATGCAGTTAATCCCAGTATTCATCTGGTTGTTCTGACCACTTGGATCTTAGTCAGATGAACTCAGGATTTTCCTTCACTTTACGGCTAATGTGATTATATTTGTCAATAGGAGATTTGTGGGCATTTCATGGAGGCTTTACTTGTTGCCTCATTAAGAATTGCCCACTCCCTAATACCAGCATAACCCATGCAAGTGAACTCTCCCTTCAAGCTGCCTGACCTCTGATACACTGACATGCAGCATGCTGTTGCTAGCTTTGTTATGGATGTGTGCAATGACACCGAGCTCCTCATACAGGCTGTTTTTGTTGTTTTGCACTCTGACTCCATTCGGGATCAGCGCAAGCCGCAGGACAGGAAAGAGCTGCCTCGCAGTTGCAGCGTGTCTCCTGTCCGGCCCCCCAACCCCACACCATCAGCACGCACGCACACACACACACACACACGCACACACACACTCTTGTGTTCTCTTTTGCGGATTTCGCACAGCACACAGCCCATGGCCAGGAATGCCGGCTCAGGAAAACTCCCCTAGTCCCCTCCGTCTCTCTCTCTCTCTCTCTCTCTCCCTCCCTCTCACTCCTGCTCTCTCTCTCCCATCATATTAATTTCCAATTAGCACAGCGACGGGTGTCGTTTGCTGAGGAATTGTTTACTTAATTATGGGAAACTCTCCCAGCGCTAAACAAACAATGGGCCTGAATGGGCAGCCTGGGGAGCGGGAGGGCTGGAAAACGGCTGGGGGCCCATTGTGTCGTCCCCCCCGCCAGCCGCCTGAGAAGAGAGCAGCCAGAGGTGTCAGGCGCATAAATAAATAAGCCAGGTGAGGCCAGCCCCTCCTCTGCTGTGCCAGTTTGTTTGAGCGTGCCCTGTAGGCATACATGGAAGTAATCTCCAGGCCTTTGTCTGCCATCAACTACTCATGTGGAGAGCGGAGAGGGAGGGGGGAGCATGAATCTCTATTGTGCTCTCTTTCTCTCTCTCTCTCTCTCTCTCTCCCACAGCAGTTTCTATATCTTTTTGTGTCTTGTTTGTAGGTGTGTTTGGAAAGGGTGGTGTTGGTGGTTGTTGGAAAAAAAAGTAAGAAATGGGATTGTGCCGAGTGTTTTTAGGCTTAGTGTGAGTGATTGATATGACCCACTTGGCTCCACCCGACGGACGGAGGCCTTGGGAACTTGAGCTCGTTCCGAGGTGAGGTGAGCCGAGTGCAGTAAGCGCCTGTGTGATGATAAGCGCTGAGTCGCCTTATGACTTAGTGTGACAGTGTCACTGTGGTTTTGTTTTCTCAGAACAGGAATGAACCCCTCCAAAACCCACGGCTGTTTGCAGATTTGTGAAGACATAATGGCTGAAGATGATCTCCATACAGGTTCCGTCAGGGCCATTGTGTGGCAGTCTGAGAGGCGAACAAAGCCCGACCTGTCGGCTTGCGTGTTCAACCGGAGACTTAGTATGTTCACTATGCTGATGTAGTGATTTGATACGTGCTGGGTTATCACGACCAGGTTTTGAGATTCCAGAGTTTCAGCAGAGCTGTGTGGGATCCTGACAAGTATTTAATCTCACTCCTGACCTTGAGGCCGCTCCGTTTCCTTGACAATTTGCTGGGACGGGCCAATGCAAAAGCGCTCCTCCCTGCATTAACAAATCATTATCTCCCTCAACCATGAGCTTATTGCCTCAAAGAATTTCAACACCTGACTTCATCTGCGCTTCTCTTGCCTGACCAGGCAGGCTGTCAGTTGTTTACTCTCTTTTTTTTTTTTTCTTTTTTTTCCAAATCTCCACCCCCCCACCACACACACTACTTGGTATGTAGCACCTGTCGCTGAAGAATGCGGGTTGTAGTTTAGAGTACAAGTCCTCGTTTGTGGCACTTCTCTTTTGCACAGTGACCAGCAAGCAGTGGTGATGGTGAAATTTCTCTGAAGCATCAGTGTGAAGGAGGAATGCGTGTCCACTGCCGCCAGCCTTAATATGGAGTCAGTCACGTACAGTCAAGTGTAGACCAAGTGTAGACAATTTTACATTCAAATGCCCTGACTCCTGTGCTATTTATTTTGGCCTCTGTCGCCAGAAAAACAGGGAACATATCCGCATTTGAATGTGTGTTAGTGTGTCCGTATGGGGCCAAAAATTTATTGCCCTTCAAGATAAGGGCATGCAAAAGATTCCGCCGAAAGGCGTGGTGAAAGAGACAAATTTGTCGGAGTGTGGGCAGTAGTGGCAGATCATCTGTGTTTGACACCCATGAGAACAGCCGTCGTCGTTTAGAGGCCACACAGACACACGCAGTGAGATTGGCCTGCGATTTGGCATGTGGGATAGGAGGCCATTGTGCAGGGCTGTGTGTGCACGGTAAGCCGGGCCCTGTGGAAATGATCAGAACTCGCCCAGATGACTGAATGGGAGAGCGGCCTCCCCGTCTCAGTCGTAAGATTAGGTTGCAGGCTCGCCGTGCATTCCTCCCTGTGCGCTTGTGTTTGCTCCCTGCCATAATAACTCCAGCAAGACTTGTTCACAGGAAGGTGAAAGCAACCTCCACAAGACACTTTTTTTGTCTTTATAGCAATATTGCAACTAAGGGCGGTATGGACTTGCCAAATCCTGCCATCTGTGAGGAAACAATACTGGTATTGGCGTCCATACTCACTTTGTTTTTTCCCTCTCGACTGACACCCCTACCCCTCCCCCCACTCCCACTCCATCAGGCCCATAATGTCTTTTCCATTTTTAGACCTGGAGTCTTATCCAAACTTCCTTCCTCACTGCAATCCCACTTGTGATGAATGAAGTTTTAAGGACCTCTTCGAGACATTATTAACCCATTGCAAACCTGCGTATGCTAGTATGCGTAATATGGTAAGACTAGTTTGTCACTCCTCCCAAATAGTGCCAAAACTCTGGTGTAACACTCAGCACATTTTGTTGCAAGTTTTATTCGTCCTGTGTTTTATAGGCTAGATTTTTCTATGGACTCAAATAGCCCAATTGTCTGCAGACTCTTGTCTTTGGAATTGGTTAGGCTTTGGGAGATGGGCCATGCCCAGGAGTAGCCGGTCCAGTATTCTTGTCAGACACACAAACCAGATGTTTGCATGCTAACCGCCCGAGAGTGAAGCATTTATCAAATGACTCACTGGGAGGTGAACACACAAAAACAAACAGAAGACATGTAAGACACTGTAAGCAGAAATGCAGCACACCCTGACAGATGTATAGAGAACAATGGAGCGCTTAAGAGTGAGCCATCCACTCAGTCTTTCGCTCACTCCCTCTTCTCACCCTTGGCTTCCAGTCACTCATGCTCTCTCTCTCTTCGTCCATTCCCCTCTCTCTCTCTCTCCCTCATCCCTCACTACATAACTCTTCTTCTCTCCTTTCACTGGCTCATTTGTTCAGTGCAAGTCAATAGACCTGTGTGTGTGTGTGTGCGTGTGCGTGCGTGCGTGTGTGTGCGTGTGCGTGTGTGTGTGTGTGTGTGTGTGTGCGCATGCTTGTACGTGTGTGCGTAGAGGGGCACCATACTGTACCATGGTCTCTGCTGGCTCCTGTCCCACTCAGCCTGCCCCCTGCCTTCCTCTTCTCCCAGTGCCTTATGGGACTTCCTTTTCTCCCAGTGCCTTATGGGACTTCCTCACAGCTGTTCCACCCCCTCTTTCCTTGACACACACTAGACATTTTTTCCCCCTCCATTTTCTCCCCTTCTGCTGGCTTTTGGCTTCTGCAGAGCCCTGTATCGCTGTCCCACCCCATGTGGATATTTACCCCCCACCCCCCCTTGCAAACCTGTGCACTCAAGTGTTTCTGAGCAGCTGTGCAGACTGATGCGTCTCACACTTACTTTTTTGTCTGTCTTATCCAGAATATCTGCATTACTGCACTTAGCCACTTCAGAAATAGCCTCTGCTCCACGGCTCCAGCCTGTGTGCATTAAAAAGACTTCCTGAAAGACACTGAAGAGAAGAGTAGTGCACGACTGAATCCATAAGCACCTTCTGATCCACTGTGTTTTCTGTCTGTGTCTCTATCGGATTTCTCATCTGCCTTGTTCTCTCGTTTCTCTCTCGTTTCAGTACCTGCAAATGAAATGGCCTCTCCTAGACGTCCCCGGGACTGCGGCCCTCAAAGACTCCAGATCTCCCACCCCAGGGCACTTAGTAAGTACCCCTGCCCTCCCGATGCCATCGTACAACTGATCCACACGACCGCTCCATGCAACCCCAACATCATTTGGAGAACAAGTCTCTCATGAATGTCTGGCACTTAATCATCTCCACTTTAAAAATGGGGGTCTTAATTAGAGTGTTCCAGAATGCATTATCAGGAACTGTGGTATAACTGGACAAGCCTAATAGAATCCTAGATGTGTTTGCCCAGGGTCAGATTAGGAGTAAATGGATGTCAGGGCAGTGAATCTGCACTGGTTGACAGGATGGGGTGGGGAGGGGGGGTGAGGTTGGGGTTGGAAGTGAAGGGTGGGGGTTGGGGTTGAGGCATGGAGAGAGGCATGCTGTTAAATCTGTGTTTAATTTTGCCCACACAAGCACGGGGCTTTTAGCTTTAGTCCCACAGAGGCCGAGGGCTTAGGCCTGTCGCTCAGAGTGTCAACAAGCGGCAGACTTATTTTCACACACACACACACACGGCCCATCCCCCACACCAGCTCCCCGCCACTCATGCGACCCAACTCTTGACCTACATCACCCCCTCCAGACACCACGGCGGAGAACCTCAGGAATGCCTCGCTCCAAATGGCGACTAATCCATTCCGGAGACACTCACTCAAACACACACACACACACTCTTACTTTTTTTTTCTCCAAACGTTGAGTTGTCGGCTGAACGATTGTGTCCATGCCATGGTGACAATGTGATCATTGACTCTGGCCCTGGTCAAGGCAGATTAAACCCAGAGGATTCCAGAATGGCCCCGCAGGTCACCTGAGGGCTGCCAGGGAATCCAATTTAGAGGCTTTATTACAATGAGTGCTAACCACCAGCCTGTGCCCAAGTCACAGAGTGACCAGTGTTTATGCCTGAAAGTCTCTTCACATAGTCTTACCCTTGGGTATATCAGATTACTGCTTTGAATATGCTTTTAAAGAAAGACTCTAAGTGATGAGACGACAAGCCAACTGCTTTTGCTGGTTGACATGGAAACAGCTTCTGCGATGATGATGATCATCATCTTTCGTCAGTCAGAAGGAATGCTTCAGTCATTTAAATGGGGTATGCTCTGAATGCTCTGGCCTTGAATTAGTCTCACCAAAGTGCTGAAAAAGTAGGCCCCATCAAATCTACTTGACTGCTGAAAAACTCTCTGCTAGCATCTTTGCCTTGTGGGTGCTCGTCGTTGCGTAAATCTTATTGGCATGGGGAGGGCGGATGAGTAAAAAATGTGCCTGGGATGCATGTGGAGTGAGTGAGCAAGCGAGCAAGTGCTGTGGCAACCTGTCCTGTGTCTGTGCAGATTGGGTCCAGACGGCAGGCATGCTAATAAGGTGAGACAGCGAGGTCCGAACCACTTAATTATTCAGGAGACAGGTTTGTTTAGCATTCGGCTGGCATCAGCGTGCCATGAGTGTGTGTGTGTGTGTGTGTGTGTGTGTGTGTGTGTGTGTGTGTGTGTGTGTGTGTGTGTGTGTGTGTGCGCGCAGGGGGGGGGGTGGTGGTTGAGAGAGGACCCCCCTGCTTCTCTGCACACACATACATTTCCACCATGCACCCGCCCACCCCCCACCTCATATCGATGCCCAGCATGCGAAGCGATGCGGGGGTCATGAATAAAGCATCAAACGGAGCGGAGCGGGGGCAGGTGATGCGAGGCATTGTGGGGGATTTTGGGCCCTGTCGGTTGGAGCGCAGCGCCGAAGTGCCGGCCGGGTGTCTTGTGGGGAAGAGTGGGGGAGGAGGGAATCTGGATCTTTGGCTTCCTCCCGACTTCAAACGCTCCACGCGCATCTGCTCCACGCTAATGGATTCTTCAGACACGACTAATTGAGCCTGATCTCCTGGAATCGGGCCCGGGCGGTTCAGCGAGCGCAGTGAGCATGTGGTATAGCCGCCGCTCCGATAGCAACGTTTGTTCTTTTATTCAACACACCATGACCCCCAAAAGAAAAGTTCTCTGTTCGCCTGTAGATTGTGTGGCATGGATGAAGTGTGAGGCCAGGCCAGGCATTGTGCACTGGCTCGTTCCCTCTCCACATCCCACCCCTCCTCTCCTCTCCTCTCCAGTCATGTGGTGCGTCGTGTCGAGCAGAAGGCTCAGAGGGTGCCAGTGAAAATCTCTCTCCGGAGGTTTAACACTCCCGGGTCAGCGCGTGTGACCGTGGCCCCGAGGCCCGTCGCCTCCGAGCTGAGGAGCACTTATCCGTATCGGGCAAGACTGGGGTGTCGAACTTCACACCAACGCCTCTGTTGCTGAGCTCAGGTTAAGCTCACCCTCCCCGCACTAAAAAAGAGCAGTCAGATTTTACCCTCTCTCTCTCTCTCTCTCTCTGTCTCTATCTCTCTCTGTCTCTATCTCTCTCTCTCTCTCCCTCTCTCTGTTAAAGAATTGGTGTTTCAGCTCTCTGATTCAGAGATAATGGCCCATCCTCTAATTGATGGCATGACTGTAATGCTAAATGAAAGATTGCCTGGGTGGATGTGGGGCTCACAAGGTGCATTGTAGTAGACTGTGTGCCACTGAGCTCCCAATGAATATTGTGATTTTATCTACTGGTTGCAAGCTGTTAGGCAGAGCTGTGTGCTACACAGACAAGTCTTTGAAACAGGAAATTCTCATGCTTCTAACAGCCAGGGTCTTCTTCACAACTCGTTTTCAGAAATCTCATTACAAATAGCCGTTCTCACTGAATGGCCTTGTTTGGTAAATTGACAATTGGAAGATTCTCAGCCCTGACATAGGATGTTTTTCAGTGACAAGAAAATGGGCCTTTTAAAAGCCATTATGGGATGGCCTTATCATGTGCTTTTAGTTGGGCCAATTCAAGCATCCTGACCATGCCATTGAAAGTGCTTTGATTCGGCTTTCTATCATATTAGTAGATGTTTAATTGCATGTGACTGGTCAGCCTTCAAGGCCTATTCTTCTCAAAGGCTGGGAATTTCCTTAAACACTATGCATCAGCTGATACACCAAGTATCCCAGAGGATCTGTTCATGCTCAGGCATTTTCCGGTTGGCATGGGGCTTTTGGAGGACAGGTTGAGCTTCTTTTAAAGTTAATTATTTGCTGCCATCCAGTCTAGTAATAGAATTCTCTTATGTGGAGTTATCTTGACTTCATTCCAGCTTGAACAGCCACATGATTTGATCCAGTTATACCATCTGTGGTTATCTCAGAACTGATAAAGTTGCAATTTCCGATTTTGTGTCAGATTATTTAGTTTTAACTGTGTACACATTCATACTATAACTTCATACATAGTTGTATAATCTAAAACAAATGCCACAGAGTTATTGAAATTCTACGTAGCTCCTACATGTACAAAGCAAGAGTTTTTCACTCTGATTGTGCCACTGAGAAGAGTAAAAACGTGTAATGTCCTCTTTACCAGCGTCGAGTGTGTAATGAGTCCCCTCTGAGACATTTGTCAGCTGTCTCATGCCCCTGCGCTCTGTGGGCTGGCCCCAGGCTGACATAATTAAGATGGAGATGAATTTAGTGGCTCTATTTAGTGTGGTCAGTCTGGCTGGAGAGGCAAACTGGTCTTCATTTTTTATGGCCTGAACTTTCTGAGTGGGTTTACTGGAGAGCTCAGCTCTGCCCCCTAGAGGGCAGCCAAGGTAAACCAGCAGTCTGAGGCTTTCAGTGGAGAGACTTGGAAGAATTAAGAGCTATTTCATGGCTGATCTGTATCAAAGGCAGTTCCTCCAGCAGCTCTTCCAAATGAAAACTATGTGTTTTTGTGAGTGGTGATTACATGGTTTAGGTCAGAGTGTGTAAATAGAAATTGAACTAAATTTGTGGACTAAAATTGAACTAAGCTTGCTTGCGCCTGTGTGCTTGGGAAACATTGTGTACTGTGTGTGTGCTATGTGTGAAGCGCCTGCTGGTCTGTGGCCTGAGTCCGTGGAGTCGAGTGCAGAGGAGAGGAGAGAAGAGGAGAGGTGCCGTTTTAAAAACAGAACGCCATGTCTCGTGGGGGCTGATATGGATCCTTGGGATTCCTGGAGTCGCCAGCCTCGTCCGATGAATTTGGCACGGGAGAGGGCCTTACTGGCGGCAGACTGCGCTGTGGGTGTCGGTGTCGGCAGCAGAGGCTTACGAAACGGGCCGAGTGTTGACACAGCAGAGATTTTTTGGCACTGGAAAAGGAGGGGAGGGGAGAGGAGCTGGAGGATGAGGAGGTGGAGGAGAAGGAGGCGACCATTTGCCCCTGCTCGGAGGAGTGAGCGCAGCCCGGCATGCGGCTTGACGGCTACCAGGCTTAGAGGAAGAGTGTGAGTTTTCACACGCCCGCTGGCCGGACTGACCTCTCGGGTTTCGGCGCGTCCTCTTGTCCTGAGTGGGCCCAGGAGCGCTGCACTGCTTCTCTGTTCCCGTTTGCTTACAAAGTAGTAAATGAATCCTGCTTCTGTCATCAAATGTCAACAGATGATGATAGTTCAGACCCAAGAGTAGTCAGGACTGGTCTCCATGTGTGTACAAGTGTGTGTGTCTGCGTGTGTGTGTGTGTGTGTGGGGAGAGAAGTGGGGGCACGGAGAGTGAGGGAGGAGCAGAGGCATGCCAGAGATCTGGATCTGTTTGGGCTGCAGGAGTCGGGAGCCAGGGCAGCTCAATAAAGGCCTTGTTCTTGTCGCCGGCTCAGTGGTTGGAGCAGAGGTCAAGCCCACAGCCTACGTCGAGGTGGGGGAAGGTTAGCGTGGAGGAAACAAGACGGCATTCTCACTGCGCACTCCCATGTGACATCCTGAGCTAACAAGTCCCCCATTCAATAGACTGCCCTGCTCAACAGGGCCTTGCCAAAGAGCCTGAACTATTATTCTTATTAATTTGGGTATTAGATTCTGCAAGCGATGGCTTTAAGAGCAGGAAATGAGGTGTAGTTTGGACAGGCTGGATGCTGGGCCTTGTATGTGGAGCCTCTTTTGTGTGCTCCAGTGTGAAGGATTCCTTTGGAAGGTGCTTTGACATGAAACGCACGAAAGTCCTTATTTGAAGCGGTTAATGGTAAAACACCCCTCCACCTCTCGTTGCCCTAATCCAAGGCCGCTGCATACAAACCTGCTCTTTATTCCGCCTCCCATTTTCGAAGGGTCCGCTCGTATTCAAGTGTAAATTCTAATCTGATGGACTCTACCACTCAGGACCAGGCAGGGGGGAGAAGGGGGGAAGCTAATGGAGGCTCATTTGGGTGACAGGTGGTGTACTTGGCAGGCAGGCAACCTTTGCTATCCCCCGCTTCCCTCCCTTCTCCCTAGTCCTCGAAGGGTTAGGTGATGGCGTCAGCTCTCCCATCGTAACACACCGGGACTTGCGTCATTTACAGGGGCCAGCGAGCGGAGCGTGCCCGTAGCCTGACGCCCTCTCTCCCGTCATAAACCGACGCCAGGCGTCTGCAGAGGCCAGCGAGAGCCGTTTTCTTTTCTTTTTTTTTTTTTTTTTTCCTCTCCTGTTTTTTTTTTTTTACGGGGCAGCTGGGGGTTTTAGGTGCGATTCCTCGCACTCTTAGCTCTGGCTGCGCCAGTTGCCTGAGCGCTGTTTACTTAGCGAGTAGAAGAAAAGGAGAAAGTAAACAGAGCAGGCGCGTACTATTGTTGGGAAGACGCACAGGCGCCACTCTTTATATGAAACGGGATGGAGGTCAAATGGATGTCTCCAGCGAGGCAGCTTGTTATTATTTGCACCCTTTTTTGTTTCAGCTTTTGTGCTCAAACTGTGCTCTCTTTCTCTCCCTGTCTCTTTCTTTCTCTCTCTTTTTTTGTTATCATTCTCCCCTTTCCTCCTCCCTCACTCACTCCTCTCTTTTTTTTTCTATTCTCCCTTTATCTCCCCCTCTTTCTGTCTCTCCCTCTCCCACAGTCCAACAAAGTCCCAGTGGTCCAGCATCCCCACCATGTGCACCCCCTCACGCCCCTCATCACGTACAGCAACGAACACTTCTCCCCTGGCACCCCTCCCTCACACCTCTCCCCCGAGATCCTAGACCCTAAAACAGGTATGCAGCTCTTTTCCTCCCCTCTCTCTCTCTCTCTCTCGCTCTCTCTCTCTCACTCTTCCCCTCTCACTCTTCCTCTCTTTCCACTTCCTAGGCCGCCGTTTCAATTACACCCACACAAAATGTCAAGCAAGAATGAATGCCCAGTATAGTGTGCATTTTAAAGCTGTCTACTATATGGGGAAACCATAAAGAATGTACTGAGTTGCATGTAATATGCATACATAGTTAACCATTACGTGGCTAAACTTAGTTTGCTACTGTTAAAGACGTCTATTATGGGATGGTTATGTTTAGCTGTATTCCCAGAAGGTTCTTTTCATGTCAAAGCTATTGTGTGCACTTTGTCTGCTTCAGACTGAATTGATCATTCTGTCTGGTAGGTATTCCACGGACGCCCCATCCATCCGAACTCTCCCCATATTACCCTCTCTCCCCGGGGGCAGTGGGGCAGATTCCTCACCCCTTGGGCTGGTTGGTTCCTCAGTAAGTGTCCTTTCCACTTCTGTATAACCGATGTTATTGTTTTCAGATTTGTATCTTATTGTGTACATACACACACACACACACACCTCTTTTTATAACGTCTGTGTATATTTGATCAAACAGTATGTTCATGTTGCTATGAAATGTCTGATACAGTGTGGCAGTACCATAAAGTGAACTGTCTCCTTTCTTTCCTCCTAGACAAGGCCAACACATGTACTCCATCCCCCCAGGGGGTTTCAGACACCCGTACCCAGCCCTGGCCATGAATGCCTCCATGTCTAGGTAGGTTAGACAAGCAAACACTGTTTGTACTGCTACTGCCAGCGCTCTCTCTCTCTCGCTCTCTCTCTCTCATGCACACACACTCACTCTCTCTCATGCACACACACTCACTCTCTCTCTCTCTCCTTCTCTGTGTCTCTTTTTGGCGCTGCTGGTTTCTCCCACAGATTTGCTAACTCTGAGGCCTAGGAAGTGAATAAATGATCATGCGTGCTGTCCTGGTGCTCGCGAATGATCTGCACTCGAGAGAACAAATGCTGTCAAGCTCTCTGGGCGCAACCCTTTCTTCTCGCTGAAATGCACAAAGGAAAGTTAGAGAGCTACATTTTTCATGGATTCCTGTCAGAAGCCACGTAGCAGCACCTTTGTTTCTCATCAGCATGGAGAGAGAAACGTTATAAAAATGGATAAAAGTCTTTTGAAGTGCCCCCGCCCTCCCACACACACACACCCTTTCTGCGACTTTGAGTCTATTAGCTCATCGTGTTCAGATGAAAGGATTGCATAATCGATGGGGAGTTGAGCTCATGCATCAATAAAGCAGAGGCGAGAAGCTTTGAATGTAATATCTGACTTCAGTGAGCTTGGAAGTCGTACGACAGGCGTTCCCCTAAAGAGTTATTTCTCCATCTTTTCAAAAGTGAACTACAGTGCTGCTGTGGGTTCGATGAGAGTTGACAACTTTAAACCAGAAATCTTACTCCAGAGTCTGATCTACAGTGAGAGTGGATCCAGTGTCAGAAGACAAAGAAATCTTGTTGATCATGTGGTTACAGATATAGGTGATGGACCGGCCAAGTACCTTGACCCCTTTGAGCACCTGTGGCGCTTCCTTAAGCGGAAGGAGGAGGAGAGCAAGGTGTCTAACATCCACCAGCTCTGTGATGTCATTATGAAGAAGTCGGGGGGGGGGGGGCGGAGATTCCAGTAGAAACCTGTGCAGCTCTGGTGAATTTCAAGTGCATAGGGATTAAAGCAGTGCATAATAATGGTGCTCACACAAAACATTGACAGTTTGGGCACAATTACGACATGTTCGCTGTGAGGTGAACTCACTTTTGTTGCCAGCTGTATCAACAATAATAGCTGTATGTTGTTGAGTTATTTTCAGAGGACAATAAATCTGTACTGCTATAGAAGATATACACTGGCTACTTTAAGTTGTGTCAAAGTTTAATTTCTATAGTCTTGTCCCATGAAGAGATACAACAGAATATTTACAAAAATGTGAGGGGGGTTCTCACTTTTGTCAGATCCTCTGGATGTGTTTATTTAGCTGCTGTGCTTTTTCTCTTTTCTGCTAAGATGGTAAGACAATTAGAGCTTTAGGAAGAAAGTGTCTACCACTGAATTCCAAAGATGCAGAAAAACAAAATGTCAGGTTTTACTGCAAGTTTCAGCCATCATCCTGTTAGTGTGAAATGATCGTTTTTTATCCTTTTGGGTCTGCTAGACTGTTTCATTTTGGTGTATGGTTTTAAATGTGGGAGTTTGGATAGATGTGCTGTTTTAGAGATCTTGGAGGCCCTGTGCATGGGGTTGCTGAGGTGTAATTGTCCATGAATTGTAACTCTGTTGGACTGAGAAAAAGTAATCCAATAATGTTTGGAAACGATTGTGTAAAGCTGATGGTAGGTCTGTGCATGCTGTGACTGACTAGAGTTTGGATGCAGTTGCCTGACTGACCGTCCACCTCCACCCCCCTTTCTGTCTCTCTCCCCAGCCTGGTGTCCAGCCGTTTCTCCCCCCACATGGTGCCCCATCATCCCCACGGCCTGCACCAGACGGGCATCCCGCACCCAGCCATCGTTTCGCCCGCCATCAAGCAGGAGCCAAGTGGCGAAAGCGGCGGCAGCTCTGTGCACGGGTAGGTTCCACTCGCCCTTCTCCACTCATTTCAACTCAACAGAGCCTCTGTTGACCTGGTTAAGAGGCCAGGGGTCAATGATGGGGCACAACACACACACTTACGCACACACACACACACACACACACACAAACACAAACAACACAACACTACCAGTGTCCAACTACAGCTCATGTCCTGCACTTACAAAACCCTGGCAGCTGAAAACGGTAAATCACATAGTCTCAGTATTTGGCACAGCAGCTCTTAAAGCCTCCTCCTCGATCAGGATACTGTTGTAGTCAGGTCACACAGTCATAGTAGTGTGCAGTCTGATCACACAGTCAGGTGGCAGTGTGCAGTCCTGTAAGTTGTATGTGTATCCTCTGTGTGTGCAGGAAACCCTCAGTGCCGGTGAAGAAGGAGGAAGATAAGAAGCCGCATATCAAGAAGCCCTTAAATGCCTTCATGCTCTACATGAAAGAGATGAGGGCCAAAGTGGTGGCGGAGTGTACGCTCAAGGAGAGCGCAGCCATCAATCAGATCTTGGGCAGGAGGGTGAGTACAAACTCTCTTAACACACACACACACACACACACACACACACACACTATATCATATGCTTTTCTGTCTTCTCTCATCTGTACAGTATATATGCATGTATGTAAAACATATTTTTAGTTCTGCTGACTAGTGTGCATTTCCATTTACTTGCACACAGAATTACCCGTATAATGGTCAGACACACAGAGATCACTTGTGGAGGATTTGACCTGTCGCTTATGTGCTTGTGGTTTGTGTTATCCAGTGGCACTCGCTGTCGCGTGAGGAGCAGGCCAAGTATTACGAGCTGGCACGGAAGGAGAGGCAACTGCACCAGCAGCTCTACCCTGGCTGGTCGGCTCGGGACAATTATGTGAGTGTGTGTGTGTGTGTGTGTGTGTGTGTGTGTGTGTGTGTGTGTGTGTGTGTTTTTGCATGAATGACACGACTGACCGCAGCGGGGGTTCAGCGAGGACGCGCTCCTCTGTGCACGCATTCCTTCATTAAGCTTTTTTGATTCACCAGACGCGTGTTTGTCTCTGCAGGGCAAGCGGAAGAAGCGGAAGAGGGACAATAAGCCGGAGGGCTCGCCACAGGGTAGGTGGCTTCTCAAACTGTCCTCTGGTCAGTGAGTGGACAAACTGGCGGTCACTGATTTGCATCAAAATATAGCTCTGTGGTTGATGTGATTCATTTTGCAACACACCATGGATCACGTCACTGGATTATTTGGGCACAGTGGGGAAAATAGCTTTGAGTGTAAAGTCTCCTCATACACATGTACACTTTCTCCAGTAAGCTTGAATTATTTCAGTTGACTTGAACCTCTCCCCCTTCACCATTTTACTAACCCACGTCTCCTCTACTCCCTCACAAGCAGCATATGAGGTTCAGTGCTAACACTGGCTGGTATGTCTGCTCCCCTCAACTGCTTGCTCTGGTCTCATGATCCACTCCCATGCTGTCCACATGTCTCTTCTCTCTCTCTCTCTCTCTCTCTCTCTCTCTCCCTCTCTCTCTCTCTCTCTCTGTCTCACTCCCTCACCCTCTCTTTCTCAATCTCTCTCTCCTTTTTTCTGTCTCCCCCTCTCTCTGTGGGCCAGTGTGTAGCAGTTTCTCCCATGTCTGAATGTTTTACTGGATTATTGTGTTTACATTAGCATCTGCCATCTTCATACTCTGTCATTTCATCCACACTCTTCTTGTTTATGTTCAAAATTCACCAGCTGAATGGGTAAACATGCAGTGTCATTCCATGAAGTGATAGTCCAGTACTGTTCCACCTGAGGTTTGACACTTGATTGCAATGAATGTGATGCATTGCATTGAATGTTCACATGCTTCTGTTTGCCTCTTCCTCAGCAGAGAGCTTCTCACCACAAAGCAAGAAGCCCTGCATGCCGTACCTGTCCTCAGAGAAGATGTGCGACAGCCCTACCTCCTCCCACGGCAGCATGCTGGACTCCCCGGCCACGCCGTCGGCCGCGCTGGCCTCCCCGGCCGCCCCAGCTGCCACCCACTCCGAGCAGGCCCAGCCCCTGTCCCTCACCACCAAGCCTGAGGGACGCGCTCACCACCCCCACCACTTCTCCCTGCCGGGCAAAGCCTCTGCCTCCACCAGCAGCTCCTCCTCATCCTCCTCCTCCTCCTCTTCTTCCTCCTCTGGCTCATCCAGTCACCCCAGCCTGTCGCTCCACCTGGGCTCAGTCGGCAGCCAGCCCACCTCCCTGCTATCCCGGCCCATCCCCTTCACCTCCCTGCCCCCCTCCATGCTCTCCCCAGCCTCCCCCTACCACCAGGCAGCTCTGCATTCCCATCATGCCCTGCTACAGACACAGCCCCTCTCTCTGGTTACCAAATCGACGGATTGAGTCAAAATGTTGTTATCTTTTTTCTGAATAAGAGAAAGAAAAACTTTTTACAGCTGTATATTGCTTTTTACCTTTTTATAGATATTAGACCATTTTTAAAAATAGTATGAAAAGGAATAATTATTGGTCAATATTTGACCCCCTCTCCTGTTTTGCTTCTCTCTATGAAACAAAGTGTATTTTTTTGTAAATTGCCATACGGTTAACTTTTACAGCTGTATTTCTCCAATGTTCTCCTTGTAAAAAAGACAAATGTATAAAGTTTTCCCCTCAATCTTTTTTTTTTTTTAAACGAAAAACAAGATACCATTTGTAGTTTTTAGTTCAATCTAATGGTAGTTATCAGTTTAGGAGTTAGGAGTTTTCAGTACTGGCTTCCTGTTATACTTTTGTGCACCACCTCACCCTGTCCCTAACCCCATGTGTGTGTGACTCTCCTAAGACTCCATAGATAATAAACCTCAAGTTATTTCTAAAGGCTCCATTGTATTTTTGAGCAAGGACGCTTCATGTGATCTTGACCTGAATGCTGAGTAACTCCGCTCAATTTACCCCAAATTACAGTGTTTCACATTGCCCTGGAAATCATATAAGGAATTCTAAAAAATCTTTCACTTGCAATAAATTTGTCTTCCCCTGTGGATTTTCATTTTTAAAAAAGTAGCACTGATGGAAAAAGCACTGCACAGTATGTGGTGAGGGATTGAAACAGCACTGGCCCAGCATATGTGGCGGTGTGCTATAGCTTTCTGCAATCATGTGTTTTCTGAACTTATTCTCCAGCCCTAGTTTGAAATTCAAACCCAGAGGATCTAGAAACTCCAACTGTAGCTTCTTGTCTGCCTGCGTACAACTTGGCATGGGGTCCCCCAAAAGTTTATGGCCCTCCACGAGTACAGTCCCCCCCTCCTCTTCCCCCCTTCGTTTCTGGCCCATTTATCTGCCTTCTTGCTCAGGGGCTCAGTGTAAATCACGCTGTGGGCCCCTAGACCTGCAGGTCCCAGGGCACAGGCCACAGCTGTCCCCTCCATCACTCACAAAGAGGCGGCGTTGCCTTGCTCTGCTCCACCCGACCCCACCCCACCCACACTCCCTACATCTAAACAATCCCTCGCCTGTTTGTCAGGTGAGAGTAGGGCTGAGAGGTTTACCCTCTTTAGCCTGGAAAAGAGCAAGGATGTTGGTATTGTGTAATCATGCTTACTCCAACAGGAGGTGTGTGGGTGATTGAGTCATTATATTAACAGTCTGTTGTGTTTCTTTTTTATACAAATTGGACCAAGTGATCAAGCATAATCCAAGGGAGATTACAGAATGTTACACAATAGTACGTTTTAAGGTTTGTCATAGGACCAGGGTTGAATTTATACATTAAGGTCATAAAATGATTATATGCGGTCCGTGACTGAGAAGTGTCCAAAGAGAAAATGCTCCTGCAAAATTTTTGAGATCTTTACTGTGCCATTATTTGTTGTTTGACTGGCTGCCACAGCTTTAATGAAGAGGTTTGGAGAGGTAGCCCTTAGAGACCTCATTAGCTATTTCAATTAGCAAAGCGCATGGAAGGTAGGTTATGAGTTTCTGTGGCCCTTGGGATGCTGCAGGCTGCCAGGGAACAACCAATTAGGTCTGTATGAGAGAGAGAGCGACGGAGAGAGAGAAAGCTGGGAGATGAAGTGACCCAGTAAGTCATGTCTACACACAGACCACGTGTAAAAAAAAAAAAAAAAACATGAGGGTCCTCCAAGTTTTTGAGTGCTGGGTACACACTTAGTCCTTATTTTGAGTTTATTTTGCTGCACGCTTCTTTTGATGATAATCTTAGGTCCGTTTTTAATATCTTCACCATATTTTTAGCATCCAAAGGACCACCAGAGAAATTACTTTTTTTTCCCATTGCTTGTCAATTAAATGGGGCAGTGGAGAGTGGGATGAACACCTTTCACCAGTCGAGACATCATAGCTTATGTGACAGAGGTAGGCTACCTGAGCACTGGAAACGTCCTCTTGATTTTCACTGTTCTGCCATGCAGGAAATATTGGTTGTTTGCCTCTTCCTCATCGATAAACTCTGGACCCCAGGGGCTCCTCCGTGGAGACTGACTACCCTGCTGTCCAGCATTAAAATAGCCTCATAAATGTTTTTTACATAGCCTTTTGATTACCACTTATGTCGACACTAAAGAAAAGGGCCAACAGTTAACTATGTGGTGTAGTTATCAATCGTTCTGCATGGCGGCTTCTTTCTCATTAATGTTGCCATGTAACTCTACAAGGCAAGAAGCTGCTGATTGCCACAATGCAGTTTGTGAATTGTTTGGATTTTCATTCTGTCCACGTCACCACAATTGTTTTTTTAAGCATATCCTTAATTAGGCGTAGAAGAATTTGTGAAACGTTGACAGTTAGGCCTACTCTGTCGGTATGATTAAGCCTGAGTTAATAGCCAAATCCTGGTCAGGTTAATGAGTGTCTGTATGAGACACAAGACATGAATTTGCAACCACCAGAACTGAAAAAGGTGGATCAACTGAAGGGGCGGAACTGAGCAGTAGAGCATTACTAGTGCTTGTAGCTCTCCGTCGCTTCCATCTCTCATGTCTGTCCTGCCTGATTCCCGCTGAGTGACGGTACTGAAATTTTAATGGCCGAGACATTTGAAGTGAGGACAACAAACGGACTGAAAGATGAGGCCCCCTTATGAGTGCTGCTGCAGCCCAACAGGACTCCGGGGTCTAGTGAAACCTGAGCAAGTACAACTTTCCCCAGATTTTGTCCAATTTCCAGAAAGATTTTCTTTTGCCTACATTTTCCTATTTATTTTCTCCATTTCCCTCCTATCAAGCTGGTGAGAACATCTTGTGTCCATTTAATTGCGCCATTTGAAAATATCCTGCGTCTTTGGAGCGGCTTCACCGAGTTATTTTGTTGACAGTTGGCTCTTTTAGCCGTTGAGGTTGAGCAGGATTGCGCTCTATTATGTTTTGTGAGGCAGACAGTGCCTTATTTCAACTTTAACCTAGACAAGATTTGGTCTTGCCATGCACCATCAAGGAAACGGCAGAATGGACACAGCCATAATTTCAAGATCACCAGGGCAATCAATTTAGGGCACTGTGGTGGACTGAAATGACAGGTTTTGAGTTCAAATGACAATTCAGCAGGCGGCAATCAAGGTGCTAAGAATGGCTCAGAATTGTGTTTGGAGAGAGATGCGTTGCTAGGTACCAAGCTTTATGCAGCCCTGTGGGTGTTTTTGCATTCACTGGGATATGCATGAATAAGCGCTAATTTTGGAGTTAAATAACACAGCACATGAACTTGGAGTGGGTGACGCGCTCGAAGCTGGGGCGTAATCAGGCATTTAAAGCACCTACTGTGTCTGTTAGAGGTAGAGGGGGCTCTGACTGCTGTTGACTCAGAGTGATAACAATTCTGAGGTCTAATTTGGAAATTCAAATCTGAAAACGGTAGCACAGATGTTACTGACATCCCACATTGAAAATGTGTCTTTGCTTTGTCAGTCATCGCTGAGATATAAGGAAATTGCGCCTCTTTTTTTCTTCACACACAGAAATATCTAATCATAAATGTATTAATAGGGGCGGTCACATATTGGTCTGTTTAAGTTTCTTTCTTAAAAAAAGAGAATGAAAATATGGAAAGGTGATACGTCCATACATAAAAGGTTTTGAACGATGTACTGATTATGTGAACTTGTATAAGCTACAAGACTTAACTCCATCAATGTGCACATAGTGCACAACAGTCTAAACTCAGATTGGTGAGTCATGAAACTCAAATCTTGTGTTGTCAAAGAGGTTCTAAGAATACTACACGGGCAAGAGTGACATCTGCTGTTGACATTTAGTTTACGGGAAGCATCAGGTTGCCCTCCACTGGCCAGAATGAAGAACCCAATCAGTGCCGATAACTGTTGTTTTCATCAGTTCATTAGACACTGGAATTTTTGGCCTGATATATAGCCTAATGGGCTATTAAATGAGTAAATACATGTTAGCTGCATTCAGCAATAAAAGCAAAACAGGTCTAGGTATGGGTTAAAAAGGGATAGGTAGGCAAGTACTCATTGTATACTAAAACACTCAATAAAAGGGAACAGCAACAGCAACTCCCCTCAATCCCATTATTGAAGTCAATGACCAGTATGGATGTAGATGAGATATGAACATGCGTAAGGATATTACATAGTCACAGGGTGTCACAGGGTACTGTGGAGTCTGATTGCCTGGTGAAAAAAAGAAGTCCCAGAGCCTGCCTCCCTGAAGGCAGCAGTTGGAACAGGGCATTGTTGGGATGGCTTGCCTACCCCCCTGGAGGAGTGTGAGTTCACAGAGCAGACTAAAGAAAGAGGAGACTTGGTTGAAATGAGTAGCTATAGCAACAGCTTTAGATGTACGCCACTTGTTTTAAGGTGTTCATAAATGTGTGGGGAATATAAATACTTTCCTTTTCTATTTACTTTTTAAAACAGTAGTTGGAAATCTATATGCAAAGTTGTATCACCTGTCAGACATCTGAAATGTCCAAGGTCAAAGGTGACTGAAAGGCATGAAACACATCCAGTTCTATTAATAGCCTAGGGCAACAACAGTAAAATCATGAGATGAGTTTTTTCTTATTGGGTTTGTCAGGCTGGAGTGAGAGCTGCCTGACTGACCCCCACTTCTGTATGGAGAACCACCAGATGCCTGAGGTGCAGTCAGGAGAGTAAAAGCTGTTGGAAGTGGTCTGCCAGGACCAGGCTGAGAACCACAGGGACACCTGAGACCCGAGTAAGTCAGTTCTCTGGAGTGGAAGATCACCCAGTGTGTGATGGGGCAGTTGCAGTGTCATTAACTACTGACTAAGTCTACTGATTTTGATTTCAATGTTGTGTCAGATAGAAGGATTTACTTAATATCAGTCAACTAATATCTGAGTTTGTTATGCTGACAGTACATTACTATGGATTTTTTACTGCCATTACACAGCACATCAATGGCAGTAAATATACCACGTTTCGATACACAGTATCGCTGTGACTGCTGTGCCATCTGAAGAAAATTAACCTCCATCCCTACTCTTGACACATCTCTGTAAAGCAGTGTGTTGAGCTTTGAACAAAGGGAAACATACACACCATGAAATACAGCAGTAAAAAATCCCCACAAAAAGCGAAGAGCAGGTCAGTATTAGATTTCGTAAGCACTATGCATATGCACTATGAGCCTACTGGGGGCTAAAGGCCCAAAGATTGGAGGAATCATTGCCTGAGATTCTTTGGGTTTTTTAACTACCCCCATAATGCTTCATAAGACAAACCTTTCACATCAGGTCTATTCACCACTCAGTGGTTCAACCAGTGCCAATGGCCACATGCCACTACCAGTACTTAATTTATCATTTTTTTGTTTTGTTTTGTTCGATTTCCATCTGTTGTTATTGCTTCCTATTGCTCAAAGGGAATTTATGGGGAGACAGATGAGATCTCACTCAGATTTTGAGGGGTGCTTGCATACGATTTGGACCATAGCCATAAATGCTTTCTCTTAGAGCTAAATATCAAACATGCTGATGGGCAAACAAGTCAAACTAGTTATAATTTGTCTCAGTATTTGAGAGGCATGTTGAGAATGAGAAGGACAATATTTACCCTTGGCGATCAGAATATTTTCCAGTGTCTAGCAGGATAGTATAACTGACATGTAGAAGACCACAAGATAGGTCTTCACACAACTAGTAATAAGGAAATGTTCCCAGAGAACCACACCTGCTTTCAAAGTGTCTACAGAAAGGCACATGCAATTCACTTTAATGCAGAGCAGGGCCATGCAGAGACCGTTGGAGGGCTAGGCCCTCAAAACTTAAAAAGCGACATAGGGATTTGTAAACACCTAATTTTCCTTTACATTCTATTAACTTTATTTACTGAACATGTCAACCCTTATTCAAAGATGTAACATCTTGGAATCATACATCATATTATATGAATATCTGTTCTGCTGCAGGTTGTTTTTATTTGTTTTTCATAAATGTAATCGAAGGGTTGCCAGTTCGATCCCCTCTCTGCACATGCCTGGTGTAGAGCGTGAACAAATGAAAAATGATTCAAATAGTGCACAAGATTTTTTGTTGCTTATGTGCTAAATATTCTTCAGTCTAGAATCAGTCATTCTAAAGTCAGAGCATTTGGGAACAGCTGAAAACAGCTACTGAGGCATACAGCACTCACTTGCTCACTGGCACATGCACAGTCAATTACAGCTCCCTCCACCATTATTGGTGCACCAGCTAAAGTTAGCTAAAAAGACATGTAAAGCCCATTTTAAAAATCATCTATTCGAAATTATTTAGCCATACAATGAAAACACTGAGGAAAAATACAACCTTGATGAGAAGCTAATTTATTTTGACAAAGAACAATGCTTTTTAAAGAAATAAATCATTTTGTACAAAAATTACATGTGCTGCAATTATTGGCACCCCTACATTTTGTAAATTGTAAAGCAAACTAGCTACCAAAAATGCAAGTTTTAGGCATCTTTTGACAAGCCACAAAATTGGAGGATAAATAAATGGATTTGAGACCCTTCCTGTACATAGAATCTATCCACATTGTCCATTCCTATGTCCTCTCTGGTGTTTACGCCTCTTTAGCTCAGACCATTGGTTTGCTATACCGCTAAGATCAGGGTACTGAGACAACTATGGTGGAGGCTTGGTGATCAGTAAGCCATGTTTTTGTTTACATTAACTTATGTTTTGACTTAATGAGCTGTTGGAGGAGCCATACATGACCGACTTTTGTTGTCTTGACAGCGACAGACAGATTTTTATTTGAAATGGTCAAGTATTTCATGGTGGTCATGATGGAATTCACCCTAACGAGATTCCAAGAGCCTTTGGAATTTTTGGATTTGAAACAACCCCAAAACATCACAGCCAAGTCACCACAGCTACCAGGAGGTAGGGGGCTCTTTTCAGCATAGTAATTCTTGTACACGCTTAACCCACCATGAGTCAAAATGCTCAATTTTTATACCATCTGACTATAAGACATGATTCTAAAGTAAAGTCCTAACAGCATTTAGTGACCCAGTCATTTAAATCAGTGCTTACATGACAAGAAAGCCTTTTTCCTAGTATACATTTTGAATAGATCTACTAACAAAGGGGGTCACTTGTGATCCCAAGATGTTCCTTTTTTTCTGGAAGTCTCCTGGGCCTGTCTTACCCCCCTTCCAACTATGTGTGGGGGATTCTGAGTTATTGTTTTCACTGCAAATGGGGTATTTTCAAGCATGTACCAAAAATGGGGTATTTTCAAGCATGTGTCACAATCATCTACCTTACGGTGGTGAGCACACTTTCTTAAATGCATTTAAAATGTGTACTCTATTGTCTTTCCCATGTTAAAAAATATTTTTGAAAATATGCCATTTAACAAAATATTTTGTTAAAAAAATATATTAAAAAAAATTTTTTTTTTTGATGCATTATGTTTTCCCCAGATTAATATGTTTGTCTGTAAGGAGGTATCGAGACTGATTTAAACTTTACGGAGACTGACTTAAATTTCCCAAAACATTATTATTTTTAATTTCACTTTATATCTTTTCCAGGGCTGCCAATAATCATGGATGGCGCTGTATGTACTGGCCTGGTCTGTCAGGTGCTGTGCACAAACTGGTTGAGTCCTGTATACCCTTGTCAAAAATAGCTGCTGGCCAACCTCAAATAAAAGCTGCACCCTCACCCTGTTGGGAAAACTTGCTGTTGATGTTTTCCACTTCAAAAGGAAACCATTCCTTCTGATAGTAGACTCTTACTCTAAATATCCTGAAGCTGTGCCGCTTAAAGACATGATTGCAGTGTCCATCATTCAATTCAGTCGTGTTTGCCACACAGATTGCTGATCATGTACCATTTGCATGCAGCAAGACAGCCCAGTTGGCAGCAGACTGCGGTCTCAGAAATGTCCTTGCAGCCCCTATTTCCCCCAGTCAAATGGCATGGCAGAGCGTACAATACTCACAGTGAGGTCCGTGATTAAGTCTGCCACAAAATCAATGAAACATGCGTCCAGCAGTGTAGAGTACTCTCTGGCACAGCTTCTCATGGGTCATATGCTTGGATCCACCTCGCCAGTTACCAAGGGTGTGCGTAGATGATGCCATCCAGACCTGTGGGTGTTAGTGCAGCCCTCCTTGGATGTTAAACTGCATTAAAAGGTACTGTGTGATAACTCAAACTATCAAAATGACTCCAGATTTCATGATGACAGGTGCGTGCGACACTACAGGGAGTTGGCCCTGAGGAGCAGTTTTTTGAAAATGCACAACATGCCTTCCACATCTGAGATTGTCAGTATGTCCAGCTGCTGGACTATGCTTTCTTAGAGCTAGTGGTTATCCTGAGCAGTTGTTGAACATTTTGCAATGTTTCATGGTACAAGCTAATTGGTTAGGATTGGCAACCCTTTTTTCCAGCATGTGATTCTATTCCAAGGTGCTGGAGTGTTAATGGTGTTGATGTGAAATGTAGTATGAGTAGCTACTTGTGCCTGGTCAGTTTCAATGTCAGAGGTATTTCCTCCTGATTAAGACTTCCCACCTGTCAGTTATGTATGAAAAATGTAACATGCTCTGGTATGTGTATGGTTGAAGAGCAAGTAAAGAAGTGCTTCTGTGGTTCCCACACCCTGCCTATCTTTAGTTCTTTCCACCACACACATGACTTTCCACTACATGTGTGTACAGCACTAGCTAGCTATTGACAGACAAAATAAAATCATTCCTGAAACAAAACCAAAACACCATGACACACTTACCTGCTGACCTTGGCCCTTCAGATCCAGTTGAGGGTAGGCCAGAACACACGCCGTCAGAGTACACAAGCCCCTTCAGTTCACACTAGATGACGGGGGAGTATTAGGAACCCACGTAGGCTTATTTGTGAGGCCAAAAACTATTGGGACTTGCTGAACCTGTCATAGGGTCTGTTTTTGGTGTCAGTTATTCTGGCAGTACCGGCAATGTACACACGGTTTGATTTCGTTTTTGTTTGGATTGGTGGACTGTGACCATGTCGTGAGCAAAGATATGTACACTTTATAAGGTGTAGATGGTATCTCTAGGCATCTCTTTTACTCTGTGATAGGAATAGGGTTTGGTACCACCCTGTTCTTACACACTTCTTATGGAAGGATTTCAAATGTTGTCTTTTGGTGCATCGGTGCTCAGGATACACAGTTGTTGTTTTTTTTTCAGTTTCTCAATTTCTCATTTCTTAGCTCTTTGCACCATTTTTGTATCATTTTAATTAAGGGGGTGTGTGTAACAGAGTAGAAAGAGTACTTGGTTAAATTATTTGAAATGGTGCAATGATGCTCTCTAGTGGTAGCCTGGCACTGTGTAGAGGGAAATGAAATTTCTCAAAGCTATCCAGGACGCTGAATGGGTAGGTGATGTTTTGAGAGGTCTGGGATAAACTATGTTCTGCTCGATTATAAGTAAGTGGTTTCTCATGCAGTTCGTTTAATGGTTTTGGCTCACTGTTTTGAGATGGTTCTATGGTATGTATTTCAGCAGTTTTAGTTTTATTTACTTGTTTGACTAGCAAGCTAATTGCCTTCTACCAACGTTATATAGAGAGAGTTCTCCAGACCGATCTCCCACCGACTCCACTGTACCATGTATTTCAGGTAATATTTTTAGGATTTTCTTGTCTTTGTAATGCTATATGATTCTACCAAAGCTGTTGGTTATGTTATAACTGTTAGGATCTATTCCTATAACTCCACTGTACCGTGGATGTATTTCAGCGAATAAAAAGGGAGCTTTTGATCCACCCGGCTGCCGAAGTGTCTGATGGTGTGTGTGTGGAAGCAGTAGAGTAGGGCTGTGTAAATGAAGCCGTCACAAGTTTCCACACCCAGCCTATCTTTAGTTCTATCCATCACACATATAACTATACCACCCATGTTTGCCACAGCGCTAGCTAGCTATTGACAGACAAAATAAAATAATTCCTGAAACACCAAGACAGGGCCCTTATTTGTTTATGTGAAAATGCCCTTCAAAATGTGAAAAGTCATTTCATTGAGACCAAGATTTTGAATTGAAAAATTCAAAATCTGGGGCATAACCCACTGGCAAGAATTGTGTTAGTTTTCTCTCAACAATGTGCCTAAACCCTGTCAGATGCATGTAAGAAACCCATAGGAGTTAGGGACTTTCCAGTGCTTCATGACATCACTGGCTAGAATGTTGTGAGAATTCTATCATCAATGAAGCATTCTACTTTGCATAGAACTCTGCTTAGAATTCTAACCAGTTGTCAGTTGTACCTGGCTGTTGACAGAGACAACCTTACAAAGCGCTTGCTCCTACCAAACACTTGATTTTATACAGATTTACAACTTATTGTCGATTTTGTTTTCTTTTAAATATTTAACGGCTTATTTTTTAAATTGCTTAGTTGTTAGCGTGTTTTTCTTAACTGTAACAGTGTTTAGAGGTGAGTAAAATGAGCCAACCTTTAGCAGTTAGCATTAGCGGTTTTTAGCTGTTAGCAAGACACCTGTGAGGATGGAGACCTACAGCGGCCGCTCTGGCTGCTGTATCAGTGAAGAGGAGCGACAACAGATGAGCTGGGCCGACCAAGTGGACCTCGTCTACCCCCTGGAGGAGTGTGAGTTCACAGGGCAGATTAAAGAAAGTGCAGACCTGGTTGAAAGGAGTAGCTATAGCAACAGCTTTTGATACAGGCTAAGGTTTTTGGTGTGTGGAAAAATTAATCTTACAGTAACTAAGTAAATTGGTAAGTCTTCTGTTTTTTATATTTGTTTTCCTTTTCTATTTACTTTTAAAATAGCTGACAATCTATGCACAAAATTATATCACTTGTTAGGCTCAGACATCTGAAATGTCCAAGGTCAAATGTGACTGAAAGGCCTGTAATAAATTTAGTTATAGCCTCGGGCCATAACAGTAACATCATGAGATGAGGCAACACTAAGTTTTTCCTGTTGGGTTTGCCAGGCTGGAGTGAGAGCTGCCTGACTGACCCCCACTCTGCATGGAGGACCACCAGATACCTGAGGTGCGGTCAGGAGAGGAGAAGGTGGTCTGCCAAGACCAGGCTGAGGACTACAGGGACACCTGTGACCTGAGTAAGTCAGGAATGGAAGACCACCCAATGTTTGTTGGGGCAGTTGTAATGTCACTGATAATCACTGAATCAGGCGACCTTGAGTTTCAGGTCTACTGTTTCTGAGTCCTTGTTGCTTCAGAAATCTGTCAACTAATATCTGAGCGCAGTCTTCACTTCACTTTGTGGTTGTGATGAAATGTGATGCTAATGAAAGGCTTAATTTTTTACATCCTGTGAATTTCATAGGGGAGGTGGACACTGCTGTACTGGAGTGTAGCAGTGATGACGAGAGTCTGGTCAGCCTGGACCAGACTCAGGTCTATGGGGATCCCTTTGCCCTGCCCTGAGTAAGTCAGTAATGAGAGATAAAATGGTTCTCTCTTGTTTTCTTTTCTAAACTAATTCTTCAGTAAATTTGTGCTGAAGGAGTTAAATATGACCTCCTTCATTTGACAGTGGACTGGGACACCGCTGCCTTTGTGGACCCCATTGCACTGAGTAAGTTACTAAGGCGAAATGAAGCCGATGTTCTCTCTTCTTTTTCAATCTATGTGAATTAAAGCAATACTGAGCAGTTTTGGTGTAAAACTAGTGGACTTGGTACCTAAAAGAGACAAAACCTTCCAAACATTTTTCAGAGCCTTATTGGCACGGTTAGAACATGCTAATTGGTGTTTGATTGCTGTAAATGTGTTCTTCAATTATGTAGTGGTTTCCTACTCTGCATTCAGAACTGTACAGTGTATATCCTGGAAGGCTGATGGGAACAACATTTGTGTTTATATGCCCTTCATATCACTATAACCTATGTCTCCAAAGTAGTCTTAAGATGATGCTAAAACCAATAATGTGACGTAAAAAACAAATACCTCAAATAGCGGTGAATTGTTACAAAGTGTTGCTTTAAATATTTCGTAGATTTTGTGGTTTAGAAGTTAAATGTTGCCTCACTCATTTCAGTTTGAATGTAACCTGCTTTATTTTTCATGTGAATATCACAGGGGAGGTGAAGGCAGCTGCGTGGTTCAGGAAGACAGAGAACACGAGCAACCTGGACCAGGCTTACAGGGACCCCTTTGCCCTGAGTAAGTCAGCGATGGTAGAAAGTGGTTCTCTCTTCTTTTCTTCATATAAACTAATTGTTAGTAGTTGTTGAATGTTACCTCTTAAATTCTGGACTGATTGTGACCTGCTTCATTTTCCACACCCTGTTAATTTCATAGGGGAGGTGAGGACTCCCTGTGTGGACCCCTCTGTGCTGAGTAAGTCAGTAATGATAAAGAAATCTGTTCTCAATCAATATGAATTAATTGTTCAGTGTATTTCAGACTGAATGTAACCTGCTTAATTTGTCACACCTTGTGAATTTTGTAGGGGAGGTGGACACGGCCGAACTGGAGTGTAGTGATGAGGAGAGTCTGGTCAGCCTAGACCAGTCTCAGGTCTATTGGGATCCCTTTGCCTTGCCCCTGAGTAAGTTAGTAATGATAAAGTGGATCTCTTTTCTTTTCCTAATACAAACTAATTGTTCAGTAAATTTGCACTGAATAAAATGTTATCTCTAAAATCTGGACTAATTTTTTTCACACCATGTTAATTTCACAGTGGACTGGGACACCACTGCCTGTGTGGACCCCTTTGCACTGAGTAAGTCAGGAAGGCGAAAGAAAGGTGTTCTTTTCCAACCTATATGAATCCAGACATTTCGACATGTTACAGTAATAGAGTGCAAGTCAGTACTTTAAAAATAAAATGCTGTATTACCTTTTGTATATCCAAAGCTCCAAGCAACACCATACCCACAACTAGGCTTGTACAAATCTGATATTAACAGATGTCCAATATAGGAATGTATAGCCAACTGAGGATGCAGATTACACCATTATACATACAATATATGTACAATTCCAAGGCAATGCATCTTGTTTGAATAAGGGTTGCCAGGTGTTATAATTAAAGACAGTTAGTTGAATGTACAAGAAAATAAAGTGATTACACATCCCCTTTTTCAGATTTGAGCCCCTGCTCTCCTAAGGGGCACTGCACGGCCCAATCCAGGAAGGCAAAGAACAGGGTCAACCTGGTCCAGACCTGCAGGGACCCCTTTGCCCTGAGTAAGTCAGCAATGACTTTCTGTTTTCTTGTCTGTTTTCAATATAAACTGTTCAGTAAATTTGTGGTGAAGAACTGAAATGTTACCTCACTACACGTGGACTGATTGTGACCCGTTTCATTTTTCACACCATGTTAAAATCACAGTGGAATGGGACACCACTGCCTGTATGGACCCCTTTGCACTGAGTAAGTCAGTAAGGTGAAAGAAAGGTGTTCTTTTTCAACGTATATGAATCCAGACATTTTGACATGTTACAGTAATAGAGTGCAAGTCAGTACTTTGATAAAAGTATGCTGTATTACCTTTTGCATATCCAAAACTCTAAGGAACACCATGCCCACAACTAGGCTTGTAGAAATCTGATATTAACAGATGTCCAATATAGGACTGTATAGCCAACTGAGGATGCAGATTACACCATTATACATACAATATATGTACAATTCCAAGGCAATGCATCTTGTTTGAATAAGGATTGCCAGGTGTAATAATTAAAGACAGTTAGTTGAACGTACAAGAAAATAAAGTGATTACACATCCCCTTTTTCAGATTTGGGCCCCTGCTCTCCCAAGGGGCACTGCACGGCCCAATCCAGGAAGGCAAAGAACGGGGTCAACCTGGTCCAGACCTACAGGGACCCCTTTGCCCTGAGTAAGTCAGCAATGACTTTCTGTTTTCTTGTCTGTTTTTAATATAAACTAACTTTTCAGTAAATTTGTGGTGAAAAAGTGAAATGTTACCTCACTACACATGGACTGATTGTGACCGATTTTATTTTTCATCATCATGTCAATTTTACAGTGGAATGGGACACTACTGCCTGTGTGGACCCCTTTGCACTCAGTAAGTCAGTAAGGCGAAAGAAAATTGTTTCTTCTTACTTTAATCCATTTGAATTAAAGCAACACTAAGGAGTTTTGGTGTAAAACTAGTGGACTAGGTACCTCAAAGAGACAAGACCTTGCAAACTATTATCCAAATATAGTCTTATTGGCACAGCTAGGTCATAATAATTGGTGTTTGATGGCAGTTGAGGTTTTTCAGATGACATGTTGAGCCATTGTGATGTCCGTCCTTTATCCCTTGGTTGGCAAAATGTCAAGCTGGTCAACAGAAGCCATATGATATCAGTAGTTGTTTCTATAGTGTATATCATCATAATTTCATTGCTGCCAACATGTCAAACCTTGCTGAAAGTGAAAATTATGAAAAGCTTTCACATATTGTAGCATTCAATAAACTATGAAAACATTACTTCGCGATTTAATCAGCAGACTGAGTGATTATTGCTTGCAGCCAGAACAGTAGGCTGGACACACAAATTGGGGATCATCCTGAGATCTCTGAGATACAATTTTTCCTTAATAAACTGTTTAAATTATCCATGTAGGATCACTGAATTGAAGGTAGGCTTGTGTTGTGTGTATGTGTAGGGATAAGTTACATTAGCAGCATTGAGCTAATGCTCATTTATATCATCTATAACTGGCTGTGCAGTCTGTAAAAAAGGCGAACAACCTTTTGCAAAGTTGTCATATGGATAATTTTGCATAGTTTTTCCAGTCATCACGTTAGCTAATGAAAACGAATACTTTTCCTTACTACAGTGTGTTACAAGCACACTACCAGCTTGACTAAGGCTGCTAATATCCACCTTGTTTGTTGTTTCCTCATTTATTTAAAAAATACAACCATGAAGAGTCCATATAGATTAATGGGGCACAATGAAGCTTACTTTAGCTCCTAATTCCTATTCATACTCTATTGACTATGCTGGTGCTTCTGCCTAACAGCAGCCTACCAAGCCTACCAGTGAGCATTATAACGTAGCCATCATCTTTTTATTTCTTTTAAATTCCATATTGATTACTATGGAGTGCATGGTTAGGGTGAAATGTTACTGTAATAATGGCTGGAATATCGTTTTTATTCACACCTTGTAAATTCTATAGGGACGGTGAACTGTCAAGGGACTGCAAGGCTAAGAGTGTGACCGCATCCTATCCTCCGTACACAAGTGAGTCAGAAATATCATTTGCTTCCTTTTTTGTTTGTTGATTTTGGGGTGTGTGTGTGTGTGGGGGGGGGGGGCGGTGATGTTATTATGATCTTTCTCATAATGAATATCTTAACATTTACTATATTATATTTTGGTCTTACAGCACGCCAACTTCCTGGACCTGAGGTCATCTGGCCAGGACTACATTCTCTCACACACACACGCACACACACACATAGATAGCTGGTATTTTTTAAATCTTTTTTTTCTTTTAAGCCATTAAGTGTCTGTGTTTCTTGTATCAAAAACTTTCCTTCTATTCCAATCATCGGTAATCTATCCATTCAGCATGAGCTTAGATCCATATTGCCATCTACATCATCGGTCCTACATGTGGGCACCCACATCTTCACTCCTTGTGTCATAGTCTGCAAGGAAGTTTTGTTCCGGTTCTCCTACATCCTATTGGACATTAAACTCAAACAAGTTTGTTTTGTTTCATCAGCCTCAAAAAAGTGCCAGTATTCATCAGTCTGCAATTTTACACTCCTCTGAGCTGTGACTTTTGTTTTTTGACAGTCAGAGGTTGACTTCATACTCTGCATTTGCACTCTTTGTCATTGATTATCCTGTGCCAAATGAAAGGAAGTGTGTGTGGCGCCATCTGTTGCTGGTTGTATCATTTGGCAATATCAGCTTATTCTTTCAACCTGCTGTTGGATTTCTTCACGTACTGGACAAGTTAACCAGGCAGATATCTGTCATCAAAGTGAACACATTTTGTGCCACTGTATCTCTTTGTAAGTCATATGCAAGACAGATAATCAGGGAAAGTACAAAAGCATCTGCAGGCTATACAGAGCAGTGTAGATTCAAAACGTACATTCAGCAAGCAGCAACAGATGACATCACTCACTCCCTGGATGGGCAGGAGCCTTTCATCGGCACAGAATAATCAATGGCAAAGAATGTAAATGCAGAGTATCAAGTCAACCTCTGACTGTCTAGAAACAAAAGTCACAGCTCAGAGAAGAGTGTAAAAAAGAGTGTAAAAAAAGATTAAAATCTGCAGTGGAACACAAACTGAAGCATGATGAATACTGGCACTTCTTTTAGGCTGCTGAAAGAAAACAACCTTAGATGTTCAAATGGGTTCATTTGATCCATGTCAACAGAATTCTCCACGGCCATATTGTTGACATGAAACCTTTCAGTTAATGCAGCTGTCTATCGGAGCTACGATAGGCTACGATAGTACTGTGTGGAAGTATTAAGGAAATTACGATTGATGAGGAGAGAGAGCAAGAGAGAATACCCTGTTAGGAACAGGCGAAAGTTCCAGGTACACCGTCATCATTTTACCACAGGTTACATAAGATTAGCGACCTCACAGCACATCATTTAACCACAGATAACACAAGTTTTAGAGAAGGTGATGAATGAAAGGTGATTTATTTTGTTACGGTCACTGGTCAATAAAGTTATGTAGCCTATGAATAATAATGATAATAATAATAATAATAATAACCACAATCATAATCATAATAATCATAACCATAGTCATAATCATTATCACAACAATATGTTATTTATAAGCACCTTTCAAGGTACCCAAGGACACTGCACAAGTAGAGCAAAAGCAAACATTCATAAGATCATGAATAGACAGACATGAAGGACAAGGGAAGAAAAAAAATTAAATAGACAAAACAACAAACTAGTGGCAAAGCATACAGCAATCAGCACTATCAACAAAAAAGCACACCTTGGAAAGCCTGGGACTCCCGCCTTCTGGCATTCTTCTGGAATACTTTTCCAGAAGTTATTCCACAGAGAGAAGTATGAAAGTTTGTGGCGTTTACATGCATGCCTTTGTTACTGTGGTTGTATATAGCCTTTTATTACCCTATTGCCTATTTGTCCTGGGGTGCAAATAGATAGTCCTTTTTGCTTCAAACAATCACTACCTTTATGGTGTGACATATGTTTCGTTTGAATTCAACATTATCGCTTTTAGCCCTGCCTCTGTTCGCTGATTGGCCCCTCCAAGCTCAGAAACAGTGTGAACCGAAGCCCACGGTTGGTTCCCTGACCAGTTGTAGAGGTTAATGAGAAACTGAGCGGAAGCACTAGGGTGCGCTAGCCTGGCTAATAGGTTGCCACAGACCAAGAACTAAACTTCTTTGCAGACCATGACACAAAGAGTGAAGAGGTGAAGTTTCAAGGGTGCCCAGATGTAGGACTGATGATGGCAATATGGATGCATGCATGAGTCATTTTTAGTGAAATGCAACCTTAACATAAATTGAATGATACACTTTAACTGAAAATAAGTCATATTTACAATAGCGATCACAAGTAAACTGACTTTTGTGGCAGTGCTGCAGGTTGCATTGAGTAGAATGTTATTGGCCCATAGCAAATGTCTTACAGTTTTTGGACCACATCTAGACCATTGTTGTAAAACAAGTTAGTGTTCTAAAATAGTACATCAAAGTTATATAATGTCATAAATATCTCCTAAATATGAATTAATTGATGAAATATGTCACTATTGAGGTATCAAATTGTCCCAAAAGTATACTTGCTAAAAGAATCAATACAATCATCAAGTATTTAAAAATATGTATGTATTTATTTATTTATTTATGGGGGGTAGCTTTGCATACTTTTACATTTTTTCAAATAAAATATTTCTGTTCTTGTATCTACATGAGTGACTGATTTTTTTCATCCTTGAGTGGTTTGGAGTCTCTTACCTGTCCCCCCTCCCTCCCTCTTTTTAAAAATGAATTAAAGCCTCTAGAGCGACATTTCTCAAAATGGCAGGGCACGGACACACTACAGGTGGGGCGCAAAACCAAACTTGTGACCGACACCTGCACCCTGCCCCACAAATTCACAGCCATTCTTATATTTCAGATTACTAATGGAGTATTTGTCACACATATACCATGCACACATCATGTGAAACTGCACAACCAGAGGTTTCCAACATGTTACTCACTAGTTGTTGTGATGAACGGTTCATAAAAATGACACAAAAATAGCAATATTAATAAAGCTCTGCGTTCATCTCATACCCATTCATCTCAGTGAAATATCTCACAATCTCTGAACTCTAATATGGCATAGCCTACTGTCTGTCAAAATAACTTATGTATGTATGTATGCAATGTGTCGTTTGGCAATGACTGATAGACCAGACTCAATCCAACGGGCAGAATCAGAAATTGTCTGCCTCAAACTGCCTCTGGTAAGCTACCGCTATGTCTAGGCGGCTTTCTTTTAGGACAGAGCAATGCGATGTACCAGCTGAACAAAATTATTTGCATCATAGGGTACATCTTGATTTCTAGGCTACATTGAATCCATAAATTTCACTTCAAATCCCACCAATCTAATCTCCCATTTTTGCCAGAAAGGGCATCAACTTGGTCTTAAATTTCAATCATAAAATTCTCCCCCTTCAAAAGTGGGGAATGACAGCAAAAGTTTGAGAACCACTGCCCTAGAGGTTTATCCATTGTCCAAAAGCATATTAAACAACAGAATTAAACAGACAGGTGTGATGGCATATACTGTGGCGATACATCACATATGGGTGGTTGAGGGCTGATTGGATTCGGCTCCTTGAGACCTACATACCACTAAAATTATTGAAGTTATTTGAGGTATTCTGCAGAGGCTATATATGACCTACCTATGTGTGTGTGGAGGGTTTGGAAACCAGTACTACTGGGAGCTGTATGTCCGAAGTTTGGGGGATTGTTGGATGTGGCTTTTGAAAATGTACGAATATGTAGGTCCACACAAGAGACATCACGTTTTGCAATGCAGACAGGTAGAGGCTGGGTTTTATTAGTTCATTTACCACAACACAGCATCTGTTTACATTTCTTACCTTTTACCTACTGCAGTCACCACCTAGAAAAACATTAAGCTCAATATAAATTTTGAGATTTAGTTTTTAAAAGTGACACAATGTCATGCATTTTCTTCACCAAGAGCTTGTTTCTAGTTATGCAGAGGAAAGAAGGAGTGGTGTCTGCAGATGCCAACTGCCTGAGACTCTTTGGGGTTTTTAACTACCCCCATAATGCTTCATAAGACAAACCTCTCACACAGTGCCTCTTCATCACTCAGCAGGTCAACCAGTGCCAATGACAGCATGCCACTAACAGAGAGTATCACAATTCCACAAGACAAAATCAACAACCCTGCATGAGTGCAGAATGCTACTTTGACAAATCTCAGTCTTCATGCTGACTAAATGGTTTCTAAACAAAGTTTTTGAGCATTCCATAGAGATAAGTGATGGCCATCAGTCATCCCACTGTAAGAGATTAAACGCTCCAAATCAGCATTGGAAAGACTCCCACCCATTGTCCATTTCATCTAGTGCTAAACTAAAACCTATTCTTTTTCACAGGGGCACAAAGGAATACTTCCTGTCACAAGAATGTCTTTTCTATGTCTAACAAGAATAATCCAGCTCATAATGATGACCCATTTCTCTGAATCCTTTTTCCCACTGCCACTGGACCTGAGCTAAGACAAGAGGAGGCCTGTTTCACAGCTGCTAACACCCCTGCTCTTTTGTCTCAACCCACATTCAATGAAAGTTTAACTTCGCTTTTTTTCTGTCCATCTATTGCTATTGCCCCTAAATACTCAAAAGGGATTCATGGGGAGACAGGTCAGGTTTGAGGGGTGCATGTAGGCAATTTCTGCCATCTGAGGACCATCGCCATGCATGATTGTTCACAGAGCTCAATGTCAAACATGCTGATGGGTAAACACGTCAAACTCGCAAGACGTGCTGAGAATGCTGAAGTGCAATATTTGTCCTTGCCAGGAATTGATCAAAATGTTTTCCAGTGTCCCAAGACTGTATAATTGGCACTCAGTTAATATCTTTATTTATATATTTAATACATTATATTTTGATTTCACAACAATTGCCACAACACGCAGCCTTCCTGGCCCTGAGACCACCAGGCCAGGACTACTACTACATTCCCACTGCAGAAATCTCTTGGTCTTTGAGATTGGAAGCATAGAGGAAATGTCAAGACTGGAGAGGGATGCAAGGATCCTGGGGATACTTAACAGACCTAAGGGCTCTTAGTACATTCAACATAGGAAAAATTAGTTTTTGTGTGCTTTATTTAAATAGCCTGTACTAAAACAGAGAACTCACAACATGTATAATTCAGTTAGTATACCAAACACGCTTCTGTGCAGTGTCATTAATGGCAATATTCAAGTAAAAGGGTAGGTCTTTATTTGAAAATCAATAGTTAGTGTCATGTTGACAAACTATTTTGGTAATTTAGTTCCTAAATAAGTTGGACCAGTATCGGCCTTTATTTAAACTTTCATTGATGAAAAAACATCTGCAGCAAAACTCAGTACAACTTTCAGTATTAACACTAAGTCCTCATACCAATAATAACCACAAACATTACACCACATTATAACCACTAACATACAAACTAAATTAATGACAAGTTTTTTTGTGAGAAAGAGCTACCTGTAGAGGTTGTCTTCATACTCTGTCATTGCCATAGATTAGCCTGTGCCAAATGAAAGGCTCTTGCCCATTTTGGAAATGTGTGGTGTTCATTATTTGTTGCTGTTTGTATTGCTTGGCAATACATGCTTGCTGGACATGTTTTGAATAGATGCTTACCAAATGCTCAGTATAAGCTGCTGATCCTGCTGTAGGTGTACTTTTTTCTGATTGCTGGCTTGCACTTAAAGCAGAACTCCGGCACTCCAGTGAAACTGCTGATGTTGACAGGCAGATTTCTAGTTAACCAGGCAGATTTAAGTAGACACATTTTGTGCTACTAAAAAGACTTCTTTGTGTAAGCCCTGTGCAAAACACTTTCTACTATGCCACCATCGCCCCCACATACCTCTGTTTACTGGCCAGGGCTCTCAAGTCACATGGAACTGACAGGTCTCACACGCTCTCATGCCACACATGTCTATCCTCACACTAACAAGCTCGCCTGCATAGCATATAATAATAGTAGGAACTGGCATTCATATTTTGTTGCATTTATAATTGTGTCCAGTTTAGACACACCTATCTAATGCACTGAGCATTCTGACTGATCTATTAATGACACAAAACTTCATATCTGAAGCTTTCCAGTGATGTGGGTTGTGAGAAAATCAACTTTAAATTTACATGAAATGACTAACTTAATTGCATAATTCTCACCAGTTTAGCTCATAAACTTGTCATTCACCACATGACAAACTATCAAAATAAATGGTAGAACTTACAGAATTGAATGATAGAATGTATTTATCCACATGACAAGTGATTCTTAAATAATCCCATTTTGAAAACACAGCAAATGACTGCATAATCTCTCCAATTTTGAGCTGATATTAGACCCCATATTTTGAAAAATTGCTTAGGCATAGTTTATCCAACCATCATGATTTCTTTTTTTTCTGGCATTTTATGGTGAGTTAAATAAAGACATAAAAAAGATAATATTTTTCTTTTGAATGGATAATAAGGAATGGCAGTTGCAACCAGAAAATTATAATATGCAAAATACAAAAACACAGGTAATGATAGTGAACATGGTAGACAATTAATCAACCAGCTTCAGTATAAAGTAAAAAGATGAGTCTTTGAACATCTTTTAAAAATCTGTGAGCTGTCAGAAAAATGTTGAGTTTATTCCACCACTGAGGTAATACAAAAGACCTCTTGGTATTTTATTAGATGAGTTAAACACAGCCCCAACTAAATTGATGAGAATGATGAGTTGCTTGTGAACTTCCACATGCAGTGAACTTTAACTGAAAATAAGGGTCATATTCACAGCAGTGATCACTGACAAGTAAACCGACTTTTGTTGCGGTGCTGCTGGTTGCACGGAGTAGAATATTATTGTCCCATAGCAAATGCCTTCAGACCATAACCTGTAACTATTGTGGCTTAAAAACTAGTTAGTGTTCCATAATAGTAATTTACAATTATACATAATGTACCTAAATTAATTGTTGAAATGATGTGTTGCTGAAAAACGTGATAAAATGTTGTCAGATATAATAAAATATTGTGGCTATTGTTTATGTAAATTTTCCTAAATTGATACTTGCTACAATAATCAGTACTAGAATCAATTATGCAACAATGTTATAGTTTATTTATATACTTACAGGCAAATTAATTGCAGGGTTTTTTTTAATGGGTGTGGGGGTACTTTGCATTCTTTTACATTTCTCCAAATGAAAAAAATAAATAAATTCTTCTTGGATGTGAACAAGTGACTGAATTTTTTCCTCCTTAGGTAGTTTGTCTCTCAGTCTGGTGAGGATTGTTGACATTTGATCTTAACAGTTAATCCAATTCCAGGTTAGACTGTAGGGGCACATGATGCCTACCCATAATTCCTCTAGAGCATGTGTCGGCAACGTCCGGATTTGGCCCGCGAACGATTTTCATTGGCCCTCCAGCTGATGACATGTTTTTTTCCGAGCGCGTCTATTTTATTATTACTATTGTGACTCCTGCCTAGCCTCAGTCAGTATTTTGTAAAGTGTAGAGTGAAATAGCGGCATGTGGCCACATGCCACTACCAGTCCTTCATTTATCGTTTTTTTGTTTTGTTTTGTTCGATTTCCATCTGTTGTTATTGCTTCCTATTGCTCAAAGGGAATTTATGGGGAGACAGATGAGATTTCACTCAGATTTTGAGGGGTGCTTGCATACAATTTGGACCATAGCCATAAATGCTTTCTCTTAGAGCTAAATATCAAACATGCTGATGGGCAAACAAGTCAAACTAGTTATAATTTGTCTCAGTATTTGAGAGGCATGTTGAGAATGAGAAGGACAATATTTACCCTTGGCGATCAGAATATTTTCCAGTGTCTAGCAGGATGGTATAACTGACATGTAGAAGACCACAAGATAGGTCTTCACACAACTAGTAATAAGGAAATGTTCCCAGAGAACCACACCTGCTTTGAAAGTGTCTGCAGAAAGGCACATGCAATTCACTTTAATGCAGAGCAGGGCCATGCAGAGACCGTTGGAGGGCTAGGCCCTCAAAACTTAAAAAGCGGCATATGGATTTGTAAACACCTAATTTTCCTTTACATTCTATTAACTTTATTTACTGAACATGTCAACGCTTATTCAAAGATGTAACATCTTGGAATCGTACATCATATTATATGGATATCTGTTCAGCTGCAGGTTGTTTTTATTTGTTTTTCATAAATGTAATCCAAGGGTTGCCAGTTCGATCCCCTCTCTGCACATGCCTGGTGTAGAGCGTGAACAAATGAAAAATGATTCAAATAGTGCACAAGATTTTTTGTTGCTTATGTGCTAAATATTCTTCATTCTAGAATCTGCCATTCTAAAATCAGAGCATTTGGGAACAGGCATACAGCACTCACTTGCTCACTGGCACATGCACAGTCAATTACAGCTCCCTCCACCATTATTGGTGCACCAGCTAAAGTTAGCTAAAAAGACATGTAAAGCCCATTTTAAAAATCATCTATTCGAAATTATTTAGCCATACAATTGGCTCTTATTTAGCCATACAGTTGGTCCTTGGGAGTCCTACTGAACCGCTCTACCATACCATCAGACTGAGCATGGTATGGTGATGTACGGGTTTTCTCAATTCCAAGTAAAGAACAAAGCTCCCGAATTACATCAGATTCAAATTGTCTGCCCTGATCTGTGTGTATTGATTCAGGAATGCCATGATGCTTGATGTACTCCTCAAAAATACACTGTGCTACAGTGGGAGCACGCTGATCTTTAAGGGGATACAAATTGACATAACGAGTGAAATAATCCATGACGACCAACACATAATGGTATCCACCTATAGTTATTGGGAGTTCAGTTATATCTGCGGCAACTTTCTGAAATGGCCTGCCTGTCTGAATGGGCTGCAAGGGTGCTTTCTCATGTGGAGTGGGAGAACCTCGCTTTTGGCAAGGCAGACATTCACTACAGTGCTTATATATATCACGTGACTTATACGGCCAGTGACAAATAGTTCTTGCCTTCCGCAGTGTACGATCTGCACCCAAATGTCCGCTAAAACCATCCCCATGAAGAGCTCTCAAAGCAGTAGGTACTAACCACTCAGGCAACACAACCTGATAACTCACAGCAGCATATGGATTCGGTTTGAATGCACGACAGAGAATACCATTGTGAACACTACGTTTTGGAAATTCATGCCAGAGCTTTCGCACTACAGGGGTAGAGTCTTTCAAGACTCCCATAGGGGTCTCCTCTTACCCTTCTCTTTCCAAGATAAGACAGTCAGTAGTGAATTATCAGCTTGCTGCTGTCGGCGTATCTCCTCTAGATCAATCGACAAGGAGGGACAAGTATTTGGGACAATCCGTACATTCTCCCCTTTTTCACCTGTAGATGTCGCCGTTTCCCTGGAAATGGTGGAGGTCAAGACACATTGAACAGCTTTAGTTTCAATCTCAATGGTGGGTCGCCTAGACATAGCATCTGCGTTTGCGTGCTGTCGGCCTTCTCTGTGAATAATGGTATAGTTAAACACATCCAATTCAAGAACCCAGCGCCCTCGCCTACCAGTCGGGTCATTATCAACCTGAGTTTTTTTAAGACTAAGTAGGGGCTTATGATCAGTGATGATTTTAAAATGCAACCCTGACAGAAAGTGCTTGAAATGTCTCACAGACCATATGATTGCCCACAGTTCTCGGTCATAAGTGGCCCATTTCTGCTGTGCTGTAGTGAGGGTATGACTCGCGTACGCAATAACATGCTCTTTGCCATTTTGAACTTGAGGAAGTACGGAACCAATGCAAGCTTGAGAGGCATCCGTGTAAAGCAAAAATGGCAAAGAGAAATTGGGGTGAGCTACTATTGGGGGATGAGTGAGTGCATGCTTTAATGACTGAAAAGCATTGTCGCTTTCTGAGTGAGAGCATTCAGGGGTGATGCAAGCATGGAAAAAATTCTCACGAAACCGATAATACAAACATAAGCCCACAAAGGCTCTCACCTCAGTAGTGGTTCTGGGTGTTGGCCCTCACAAACCTTTTCAAGATTCTTGGTATCTGGCTGAAGGCCCTGGCTAGACACCACATGTCCAAAAAGGTTACCTGACTACATGCAAAATGACATTTGTTTGCCTTCAGCTTCAGGCCAGCGGATCTAAATCGCCTAAAGACCTCCTAAAGACTCCTCAGGTGATCTGAAAATGTCCGGTTAAAAACCAAAACATCATCCAGGTAAATTAAACTTTCCAGTGAAGGCCACGGAGCACCAACTCCATCAACCTTTGGAAAGGCATAACTTTAAACTGGTAAAGGGCACTTCCTGTCGTAAAGGTGGTTTTCTCTTGGTCCTGTGGATTCAAAGCCACCTGCCAATATCCACTAGACAAGTCCATAGTGCTGAACCGACAAGACCCAGACAAACTGTCAAACGCATCTGCTGGACGCGGTAATGGATACGAATCCTTTACAGTTCATTCAGTTTTCTAAAATCGATGCAAAACCTGTAACTGCCATCCCTTTTCTTTACAAGGACAACCGGTGAAGACCATGGGCTACAACTCTCCTCAATGATGCCCTCGTCCAGCAGTTTCTGAACCTGGCGGTCTATTTCATCCCGAATGTGAGGGGATGTTCTGTAGGCCCGCTGTTTAATTGGCTCTGCATATCCTGTTCTTATGCTATGTTGAATTTTATCAGTTCTACCAAAATCCCTGTCATGTGAACTGAATATGTCTGCATATTTCAGAATCAAACCCTCTAATTCCTGTCTCTGCTCACCATCCAGTGTCTTCTGGCTAAGGTCAACTTTGGGTAATGTTAAAGGCTGAGCATGCACTTTGGCTACAGTAGCTTCAACTAGTGAAAACTCATCCCCTGACTGATTAACAACTGAATGAAATTCCCCAAGTAGCTTGTCCCCTGGCACATGGCAATCTTCAGCAGTAGGGTTCATAACTCGAATGCAAGCCACACCCCTTTTTACAGATGTCAATGCACGTGCAACTAACAGACTAGGCATGTGGTGCAAATCAGGTTCTAAGATACCAGTGTAATTAGGACTGTACTCAGGCTCGCTCGCATTCGACTGAACCTTAATCAAGACATTCTTTTGGCTTAAAACAGGAATTGTCACAGGTGCTAGCGTTACAGCACTGCACTTTAAAGGTGCTATCTGGGGGCTGCTCAACAATGGAACAGTCTGTTCCAAAGTTTCAACTGATTTGTGATCAGGTCATGACTGCATGATGTTTCTGTAAAAAGTCCCAACCAAGAATAAGGGGTTGTGTGGCATTTCTTACTACCTGTACATCATGGCTGAAACACTCATCACCTAACCTAATGGAAATAGGGAGTGTGCCTAATGTATCCAAACAATCCCCAGGAACTGATTTGGCAAGGACATATGATTTTTGAATTGGCCTTCTCTGTAAAATTGTAATAGACATTCTCATAGCTTCACTAATTATTGAAATTTCAGAACCTGTGTCTACAAACACTCTCACAGCAGTGTCCTCAACAACTGCAAACACATACGGTATTGGAGTGATATGTGCCGAGTCTGACTGGATAGTCTGCGGGGCCATACAGTCCTGTATAGCAGATACTCAGCCCGTAGTAGCTGCTAATGGGCGTTTCCCTGATGAATGGTGTCTCCGTCATCGAAGCTCACATGTTGTCACCTCTCTCTGGATGGTGGGCGATAGGGGGGCCTGCCAGGTGATCGGCGATCAGCTCTCCCCATGGTGGCTGAAATATATGGTTGACGGGGCTCCCATCGACCAGAATAGGTGGACGCCGGGCTGGAACTGCGCCAGTGGTCAGGACTGGGATGACGGTAACGGTCCTTGCCCCCGGATGATGTAGAGGCACCTCGAGGAGATGATGGTGAAGCAGGTGAGTAGCGGCCTGGGGAAGACCTGTAGTGAGCATAGTAATCCTCCCCATGGGATGAGGGATGCACCTTGTATGCAGTGACATTCTGGAGATGACGATGGAGAACGCCAATACGCCCCTCTCTCTCGAAGTTCTCTGCCAGTCTGGAAAATACTGATGCTCTCCCTGTGCCCTATAGGCTGCACGGTCAGTGCGTCGCTGTAGACGATCCACATCCAACCTAAGGGCTCGGACATCATCTCAGAGCTCCCTCACAGCTCTTGTGAGTTCAGATGATGCACTGGACTGAGATGCGCCATACTTTGCTGACACCATGGCAGAAATTGTCTCTGTGGATGAGGTAGTCCCTGAGGTGGTCAGCAATTGAGGGCTAAACGGGGTTGACAGTTTCAAAGCCTCCTGGGCCCTCTCCCACTTACAGGCAATAGCCAAAGCTTCCTCTAAGGTAGTGGCCCCATGTTCATGACATTTTGCCTATAGAGTTGGATCCAGGCCAGCAACAAATCTCCTAAAACGCTCCATACCAACTGCTGGTGCACCATAATTTGGAAAAGCTTCAAGCACCAGTCTGGTCATTTCAGCAGCAGACTTCCAGGGGCTCCTTAGCCAACCGTGGTCTGGCATTAAAAAAAGTTTGAAAATGTAACAAAAATTGTTTTCTCCCAAAAACATCATTCAGCTTGGTAACACATGCATCATAATCTTTCTTCACTTCCTCTGTCAACGATAACCAATATGCCAACGCATCCCCGCTCAAACGCGTAGGCAGAATGGTGGCTAGATCTTGCTGTCTTTGCCATCACCGTGAAAACACGGCGGCAGCTCGATCCTGTCGTGGATAATTCGTCTAACATTAGCGGCAGGGTCATTTACACCCTGTGCTGGCAGTGGATAAATAATTTCCTCGTCCGACATTTACGAGTGTGCAGGGGAAAAAACGCGCACCCAAGAACGTCTAAACTAAGTAGAAAAACTCACAGGCGCTACAGCTCGTCTTACAAAACTTCGAAGCCAGCCACAAAGTCGAGCTAATGCATAGTCCACTCACCAATCCAGCTAGCAAGCTAGTTCCAGAAAAGTCCGTGAAACAGTCGTGACTGTTAGCTGCCTTTGTCTTGGTCGTAGAAGGCGCCAAATGGAGAAATTGAAAAAAAACACCGCTGCCACCAGTCTGTAACCTGAATTTCTGTTCCTCAATAGGTCAACACTCTCGAGTCTGGGACGTGAGTGAAAAGGCCAGGTTACAGGTGACGAAAACTTCTTTAATCAAAACGACTTTCAGACAGCAAAAACACAGTTGACTTCAGTTAACCACTTATAACCCGCTCTACCTCCAAAATCCCTCCGGGGGTAACCACTCCCCTGGAACCAAAAATAATCAACAGCCAAAACCATATTCACTACATACAACACCTTCCATTCTTTCCGAAGGACTCCAAAAAATAAAATAAACATCATCATCACATGACCATAAATAACAAAAATGATAGTTTACAAAATGAAAACACTGAGGAAAAATACAACCTTGATGAGAAGCAAATTTATTTTGACAAAGAACAATGCTTTTTAAAGAAATAAATAATTTTGTACAAAAATTACATGTGCTGCAATTATTGGCACCCCTGCATTTTGTAAATTGTAAAGCAACCTAGCTACCAAAAATGCAAGTTTTAGGCATCTTTTGACAAGCCACAAAATTGGAGAATAAATAAATGGATTTGAGACCCTTCCTGTTCATAGAATCTATCCACATTGTCCATTCCTATGTCCTCTCTGGTGTTTACGCCTCAGACCATTGGTTTGCTATACCGCTAAGATCAGGGTACTGAGACAACTATGGTGGAGGCTTGGTTTTGTGATCAGTAAGCCATGTTTTTTTTTACATTAACTTATGTTTTGATTTAATGAGCTGTTGGAGGAGCCATGCATGACCGACTTTTGTTGTCTTGACAGCGACAGACAGATTTTTATTTGAAATGGTCAAGTATTTCATGGTGGTCATGATGGAATTCACCCTAATGAGATTCCAAGAGCCTTTGGAATTTTTGGATTTGAAACAACCCCAAAACATCACAGCCAAGTCACCACAACTACCAGAAGGTAGGGGGCTCTTTTCAGCATAGTAATTCTTGTACACGCTTAACCCACCATGAGTCAAAATGCTCAATTTTTATACCATCTGACTATAAGACATGATTCTAAAGTAAAGTCCTAACAGCATTTAGTGACCCAGTCATTTAAATCAGTGCTTACATGACAAGAAAGCCTTTTTCCTTGTATACATTTTGAATAGATCTACTAACAAAGGGGGTCACTTGTGATCCCAAGAAGTTCCTTTTTTTCTGGAAGTCTCCTGGGCCTGTCTTACCACCCTTCCAACTATGTGTGGGGGAGTTATTGTTTTCACTGCAAATGGGGTATTTTCAAGCATGTACCACAAATGGGTTATTTTCAAGCATGTACCATAATCATAATAATCTTACGATGGTGAGCACTCTTTCTTAAATGCATTTAAAATGTGTACTCTATTGTCTTTCCCATGTTAAAAAACTATTTTTAAAAATATGCCATTTAACAAAATATTTTGTTAAAAAATATATATATATTTTTTGATGCATTATGTTTTCCCCAGATTAATATGTTTGTCTGTAAGGAGGTATCGAGACTGACTTAAACTTTACGGAGACTGACTTAAATTTCCCAAAACATTATTATTTTTAATTTTACTTTATAGCCATCTTTTCCAGGGCTGCCAAAAATCATGGATGGCGCTGTATGTACTGGCCTGGTCTGTCAGATGCTGTGCGCAAACTGGTTGAGTCCTGTATACCCTTGTCAAAAATAGCTGCTGGCCAACCTCAGGTAAAAGCTGCACCCTCACCCTGTTGGGAAAACTTGCTGTTGATGTTTTCCACTTCAAAAGGAAACCATTCCTTCTGATAGTAGACTCTTACTCTAAATATCCTGAAGCTGTGCCGCTTAAAGACATGATTGCAGTGTCCATCATTCAGTTCAGTCGTGTTTGCCATACACGACATGCCAGACACACTGGTTGCTGATCATTTACCATTTGCATGCAGCAAGACAGCCCAGTTGGCAGCAGACTGCGGTCTCAGAAATGTCCTTGCAGCCCCTATTTCCCCCAGTCAAATGGCATGGCAGAGCGTACAATACTCACAGTGAGGTTCGTGATTAAGTCTGCCACAAAATCAGTGAAACATGCGTCCAGCAGTGTAGAGTACTCTCTGGCACAGCTTCTCATGGGTCATATGCTTGGATCCACCTCGCCAGTTACAAAGGGGGTGCGTAGATGATGCCATCCAGACCTGTGGGTGTTAGTGCAGCCCTCCTTGGATGTTAAACTGCATTAAAAGGTACTGTGTAATAACTCAAACTATCAAAATGACTCCAGATTTCATGATGACAGGTGCGTGCAACACTACAGAGAGTTGTGCAGAGCCTTGTCCAGTTCTAGGCCAGGGAGCAGTTTTTTGAAAATGCACAACATGCCCTCCACACCTGAGATTGTCAGTGTGTCCAGCTGCTGGACTATGCTTTCTTAGAGCTAGTGGTTGTCCTGAGCAGTTGTTGAACATTTTGCAATGTTTCATGGTATAAGCTAATGTGAGGTTAGAATTGGCAGCCCATTTTTTCCAGCATGTGATTCTATTCCAACGTGCTGGAGTGTTTATTGTGTTGATGTGAAATGTAGTATGAGTAGCTACTTGTGCCTGGTCAGTTTCAATGTCAGAGGTATTTCCTCCTGATTAAGACTTCCCACATGTCAGTTGTATGTATGAAAAATGTAACATGTTCTGGTATGTGTATGGTTGAAGAGCAAGTAAAGAAATACTTCTGTGGTTCCCACACCCTGCCTATCTTTAGTTCTTTCCACCACACACATAACTTTCCACTACATGTGTGTACAGCACTAGCTAGCTATTGACAGACAAAATAAAATCATTCCTGAAACAAAACCAAAACACCATGACACACTTACCTGCTGACCTTGGCCCTTCAGATCCAGTTGAGGGTAGGCCAGAACACACGCCGTCAGAGTACACAAGCCCCTTCAGTTCACACTAGATGAGGGGGGAGTATTAGGAACCCTCGTAGGCTTATTTGTGAGGCCAAAAACTATTGGGACTTGCTGAACCTGTCATAGGGTCTGTTTTTGGTGTCAGTTATTCTGGCAGTACCGGCAATGTACACACGGTTTGATTTCGTTTTTGTTTGGACTGGTGGACTGTGACCATGTCGTGACATGGGAGGAGCAAAGATATGTACACTTTATAAGGTGTAGATGGTATATCTAGGCATCTCTTTAACTCTGTGATAGGCATAGGGTTTGGTACCACCCTGTTCTTACACACTTCTTATGGAAGGATTTCAAATGTTGACTTTTGGTGCATCGGTGCTCAGGATACACAGTTGTTGTAATTTTTTCAGTTTCTCAGTTCTCAGCTCTTTGCACCATTTTTGTATCATTTTAAGGGGGTGTATGTAACAGAGTAGAAAGAGTACTTGGTTAAATTATTTGAAATGGTGCAATGATTCTCTCTAGTGGTAGCCTGGTACAGTGTAGAGGAAAATGAAATTTCTCATGAAATTTCTCAAAGCAATTCAGGACGCTGAATGGGTAGGTCATGTCTTGAGAGGTCTGGGATAAACTATGTTCTGCTCGATTATAAGTACACAGGCACCATGGTTTATCATTCAGTTTGTTTAATGGTTTTGGCTCACTGTTTTGAGATGGTTGCATGGTATGTATTTCAGTAGTTTTAGTTTTATTTACTTGTTTGACTAGCAAGCTAATTGCCTTCTACCAACGTTATCTTGAGAGAGTTATCCAGACCAATCTCCCACCGACTCCACTGTATCATGTATTTCAGGTAATATTTTTAGGATTTTCTTGTCTTTGTAATGCTATATGGTTCTACCAAAGCTGTTGGTTATGTTATAATTGTTAGGATTTATTCCTATAACTCCACTGTAACGTGGATGTATTTCAGCAAATAAAAAGGGAGCTTTTGATCTTCCCGGCTGCCCAAGTGTCTGATGGTGTGTGTGTGGAAGCAGTAGAGTAGGGCTGTGTAAATGAAGCCGTCACAAGTTTCCACACCCAGCCTATCTTTATTTCTATCCATCACACATATAACTATACCACTATACCAACTTTGCCACAGCGCTAGCTAGCTATTGACAGACAAAATAAAATAATTCCTGACACACCAAAACAGGTCCCTTATTTGTTTATGTTAAAATGCCCTTCAAAATGTGAAAAGTCAAAAGCGTTTTCATTGAGACCAAGATTTTGAATTGAAAAATTGTAAAATTCAAAATCTGGGGCATAACCCACTGGCAAGAATTGTGTTAGTTTTCTCTCAAAAATGTGCCTAAACCTTGTCAGATGCCATCAGATGCATGTAAGAAACCCATAGCAGTTAGGGACTTTCCAGTGCTTCATGACATCACTGGCTAGAATGTTGTGAGAATTCTACCATCAATGAAGCATTCTACTTTGCATAGAACTCTGCTTAGAATTCTAACCACTTGTCAGTTGTGCCTGGCTGTTGACAGAGACAACATTACAAAGCGCTTGCTCCTACCAAACACTTGATTTTATACAGATTTACAACTTATTGTCGATTTTGTTTTCTTTTAAATATTTAACGGATTATTCTTTAATTGCTTAGTTGTTATTTGACCGTGTTTTTCTTAAGTGTAACAGCGTTTAGAGGTGAGTAAAATGAGCCAACCTTTAGCAGTTAGCATTAGCGGTTTTTAGCTGTTAGCAAGACACCTGTGAGGATGGAGACCTACAGCGGCCGCTCTGGCTGCTGTATCAGTGAAGAGGAGCGACAAGAGATGAGCTGGGCCGACCAAGTAGACCTCGTCTACCCCCTGGAGGAGTGTGAGTTCACAGGACAGATTAAAGAAAGGGGAGGCCTGGTTGAAAGGAGTAGCTATAGCAACAGTTTTTGATACAGGCTATGGTTTTTGGTGTGTGGAAAAATTAATATTACAGTAACTAAGTAAATTAGTAAGTCTTCTGTTTTTTATATATTTTTTTTCCTTTTCTATTTACTTTTAAAATAGCTGACAATCTATGCGCAAAATGATATCACTTGTTAGGCTCAGACATCTGAAATGTCCAAGGTCAAATGTGACTGAAAGGCCTGTAATAAATTCAGTTATAGCCTCGGGCCATAACAGTAACATCATGAGATGAGGCGACACTAAGTTTTTCCTGTTGGGTTTGCCAGGCTGGAGTGAGAGCTGCCTGACTGACCCCCACTTCTGCATGGAGGACCACCAGATACCTGAGGTGCGGTCAGGAGAGGAGAAGGTGGTCTGCCAAGACCAGGCTGAGGACTACAGGGACACCTGTGACCTGAGTAAGTCAGGAATGGAAGACCACCCAATGTTTGTTGGGGCAGTTGTAATGTCACTGATAATCACTGAATCAGGCGACCTTGAGTTGTCTCTGTGTCTCTCTGTTCTCTCAAGTCTACTGTTTATGAGTCCTTGTTGCTTCAGATATCTGTCAACTAATATCTGAGCGCAGTCTTCACTTCACTTTGTGGTTGTGATGAAATGTGATGCTAATGAATGGCTTAATTTTTTACATCCTGTGAATTTCATAGGGGAGGTGGACACTGCTGTACTGGAGTGTAGCAGTGATGACGAGAGTCTGGTCAGCCTGGACCAGACTCAGGTCTATGGGGATCCCTTTGCCCTGCCCCTGAGTAAGTCAGTAATGAGAGATAAAATGGTTCTCTCTTGTTTTCTTTTCTAAACTAATTCTTCAGTAAATTTGTGCTGAAGGAGTTAAATGTGACCTCCTTCATTTGACAGTGGACTGTGACACCGCTGCCTTTGTGGACCCCTTTGCACTGAGTAAGTTAGTAAGGCGAAAGGAAGCCGATGTTCTCTCTTCTTTTTCAATCTATATGAATTAAAGCAATACTGAGCAGTTTTGGTGTAAAACTAGTGGACTTGGTACCTAAAAGAGACAAAACCTTCCAAACATTTTTCAGAGCCTTATTGGCACGGTTAGAACATGCTAATTGGTGTTTGATTGCTGTAAATGTGTTCTTCAATTATGTAGTGGTTTCCTACTCTGCATTCAGAAATGTACAGTGCATATCCTGGAAGGCTGATGGGAACAACATTTGTGTTTATATGCCCTTCATATCACTATAACCTATGTCTCCAAAGTAGTCTTAAGATGATGCTAAAAGAAATAGTGTGATATGAAAAACAAATACCTCAAATAGCGGTGAATTGTTACAAAGTGTTGCTTTAAATATTTCGTAGATTTTGTGGTTAGAAGTTAAATGTTGCCTCACTCATTTCAGTTTGAATGTAACCTGCTTTATTTTTCATGTGAATATCACAGGGGAGGTGAAGGCAGCTGCGTGGTTCAGGAAGACAGAGAACACGAGCAACCTGGACCAGGCCTACAGGGACCCCTTTGCCCTGAGTAAGTCAGCGATGCGTTACTCAGCGTTCTCTCTTCTTTTCTTCATATAAACTAATTGTTAGTAGTTGTTGAATGTTACCTCTTAAATTCTGGACTGATTGTGACCTGCTTCATTTTCCACACCCTGTTAATTTCATAGGGGAGGTGAGGACTCCCTGTGTGGACCCCTCTGTGCTGAGTAAGTCAGTAATGATAAAGAAATCTGTTCTTTCTTCTTTTTCCAATCAATATGAATTAATTGTGTATTTCAGACTGAATGTAACCTGCTTAATTTGTCACACCTTGTGAATTTCGTAGGGGAGGTGGACACGGCCGAACTGGAGTGTAGTGATGAGGAGAGTCTGCTCAGCCTGGACCAGTCTCAGGTCTATTGGGATCCCTTTGCCTTGCCCCTGAGTAAGTTAGTAATGATAAAGTGGATCTCTTTTCTTTTCCTAATACAAACTAATTGTTCAGTAAGTTTGTACTGAATAAAATGTTATCTCTAAAATCTGGACTGATTTTTTTCACACCATGTTAATTTCACAGTGGACTGGGACACCACTGCCTGTGTGGACCCCTTTGCACTGAGTAAGTCAGGAAGGCGAAAGAAAGGTGTTATTTTCCAACCTATATGAATCCAGACATTTTGACATGTTACAGTAACAGAGTGCAAGTCAGTACTTTGATAAAAGTATGATGTATTACCTTTTGTATATCCAAAACTCTAAGCAACACCATACCCACAACTAGGCTTGTACAAATCTGATATTAACAGATGTCCAATATAGGACTGTATAGCCAACTGAGGATGCAGATTACACCATTATACATACAATATATGTACAATTCCCAGGCAATGCATCTTGTTTGAATAAGGGTTGCCAGGTGTTATAATTAAAGACAGTTGTACGTACAAGAAAATAAAGTGATTACACATCCCCTTTTTCAGATTTGAGCCCCTGCTCTCCCAAGGGGCACTGCACGGCCCAATCCAGGAAGGCAAAGAACAGGGTCAACCTGGTCCAGACCTGCAGGGACCCCTTTGCCCTGAGTAAGTCAGCAATGACTTTCTGTTTTCTTGTCTGTTTTTAATATAAACTAACTGTTCAGTAAATGTGTGGTGAAGAAGTGAAATGTTACCTCACTACACGTGGACTGATTGTGACCGATTTTATTTTTCATCATCATGTCAATTTTACAGTGGAATGGGACACCACTGCCTGTGTGGACCCCTTTGCACTGAGTAAGTCAGTAAGGCGAAAGCAAGGTGTTCTTTTTCAACGTATATGAATCCAGACATTTTGACATGTTACAGTAATAGAGTGCAAGTCTGTACTTTGATAAAAGTATGATGTATTACCTTTTGTATATCCAAAACTCCAAGCAACACTATACCCACAACTAGGCTTGTAGAAATCTGATATTAACAGATGTCCAATATAGGACTGTATAGCCAACTGAGGATGCAGATTACACCATTATACATACAATATATGTACAATTCCCAGGCAATGCATCTTGTTTGAATAAGGGTTGCCAGGTGTTATAATTAAAGACAGTTAGTTGAACGTACAAGAAAATAAAGTGATTACACATCCCCTTTTTCAGATTTGAGCCCCTGCTCTTCCAAGGGGCACTGCACGGCCCAATCCAGGAAGGCAAAGAACAGGGCCAACCTGGTCCAGACCTGCAGGGACCCCTTTGCCCTGAGTAAGTCAGCAATGACTTTCTGTTTTCTTGTCTGTTTTTAATATAAACTAACTGTTCAGTAAATTTGTGGTGAAAAAGTGAAATGTTACCTCACTACACGTGGACTGATTGTGACCTGTCTCATTTTTCACACCATGTGAATTTCACAGTGGACTGGGACACCACTACCTGTATGGAACCCTTTGCATTCAGTAAGTCAGTAAGGCGAAAGAAAATAGTTTCTTCTTACTTTAATCCATTTGAATTAAAGCAACACTAAGGAGTTTTGGTGTAAAACTAGTGGACTAGGTACCTAGGTACCGCCTAGGGGCGATGGTAGCATAGCGGTTAAGGAACTTGGCTAGCATGCTAGTAGCCTGAAAAGTGGGTTTGAATCCCAGCTACCACCGTTGTGCTCCTGAGCAAAGCACTTAACCCTAAGTTGCACTGGGGAGAGTGGCCCTGAACAATTGATAGTTGACAAATGCAAGTCTCTTTGGATAAAAGCGTCTGCTAAATGCATAAATGTAAATGTAATGTAACCTCAAAGAGACAAGACCTTGAAAACATATTGTCTTATTGGCACAGCTAGGTCATACTAATTGGTGTTTGATGGTAGTTGAGGTTTTTCAGATGGCGTGTTGAGCCATTGTGATGTCCGTCCTTTATCCCTTGGTTGGCAAAATGTCAAGCTGCTCAACAGAAGCCATATGATATCAGTAGTCGTTTCTATAGTGTATATCATCATAATTTCATTGCTGCCAACATGTCAAACCTTGCTGAAAGTGAAAATTATTAAAAGAATTCACATATTGTAGCATTAAAGAAACTATGAAAACATTACTTCGCGATTTAATCAGCAGACTGAGTGATTACTGCTTGCAGCCAGAACAGTAGGCTGGACACACAAATTGGGGATCATCCTGAGATCTCTGAGATACAATTTTTCCTTAATAAACTGTTTAAATTATCCATGTAGGATCACTGAATTGAAGGTAGACTTGTGTTGTGTGTATGTATAGGGATAAGTTACATTAGCAGCACTGAGCTAATGTTCATTTATATCACCTATAACTGGTTGTGCAGTCTGTAAAAAAGGCGAACAACCTTTTGCAAAGTTGTCATATGGTTAATTTTGCATAGTTTTTCCAATCATCACGTTAGCTAATGAAAACGAATACTTTTCCTTACTACAGTGTGATACAAGCACACCACCAGCTTTATTAGCCAGATTTATTTAAAAAATACAACCATGAAGAGTCCATATAGATTAGTGGGGCACAATGAAGCTTACTTTAGCTCCTAATTCCTATTCATACTCTATTGACTATGCTAGTGCTTCTGCCTAACAGCAGCCTACCAAGCCTACCAGTGAGCATTATGACGTAGCCATCATCTTTTTTTTGCTTTTAAATTCCATATTGATTACTATGGAGTGCATGGTTAGGGTGAAATGTTACTGTAATAATGGCTGGAATATCGTTTTTATTCACACCTTGTAAATTCTATAGGGACGGTGAACTGTCAAGGGACTGCAAGGCTAAGAGTGTGACCGCATCCTATCCCCCGTACACAAGTGAGTCAGAAATATGATTTGCTTGCTTTTTTGTTTGTTGATTTTGGTGTGGGTGTGTGGGTGGGGGCGGCGGTGATGTTATTATGATCTTTCTCATAATGAATATCTTAACATTTACTATATTATATTTTGGTCTTACAGCACGCCAACTTCCTGGACCTGAGGTCATCTGGCCAGGACTACATTCTCTCTCACACACACACACACACACACACACACACACACACACACATAGATAGCTGGTATTTTTTAAATCTTTTTTTTCTTTTAAGCCATTAAGTGTCTGTGTTTCTTGTATCAAAAACTTTCCTTCTATTCCAGTCATCTGTAATCTATCCATTCAGCATGAGATCCATATTGCCATCTACATCATCGGTCCTACATGTGGGCACCCACATCTTCACTCCTTGTGTCATAGTCTGCAAGGAAGTTTTGTTCCGGTTCTCCTACATCCTATTGGACATTAAACTCAAACAAGTTTGTTTTGTTTCATCAGCCTCAAAAAAGTGCCAGTATTCATCAGTCTGCAATTTTACACTCCTCTGAGCTGTGACTTTTGTTTTTTGACAGTCAGAGGTTGACTTCATACTCTGCATTTGCACTCTTTGTTATTGATTATCCTGTGCCAAATGAAAGGAAGTGTGTGTGGCGCCATCTGTTGCTGGTTGTATCATTTGGCAATATCAGCTTATTCTTTCAACCTGCTGTTGGATTTCTTCACGTACTGGACAAGTTAACCAGGCAGATATCTGTCATCAAAGTGAACACATTTTGTGCCACTGTATCTCTTTGTAAGTCATATGCAAGACAGATAATCAGGGAAAGTACAAAAGCATCTGCAGGCTATACAGAGCAGTGTAGATTCAAAACGTACATTCAGCAAGCAGCAACAGATGACATCACTCACTCCCTGGATGGGCAGGAGCCTTTCATCGGCACAGAATAATCAATGGCAAAGAATGTAAATGCAGAGTATCAAGTCAACCTCTGACTGTCTAGAAACAAAAGTCACAGCTCAGAGAAGAGTGTAAAAAAGAGTGTAAAAAAAGATTAAAATCTGCAGTGGAACACAAACTGAAGCATGATGAATACTGGCACTTCTTTTAGGCTGCTGAAAGAAAACAACCTTAGATGTTCAAATGGGTTCATTTGATCCATGTCAACAGAATTCTCCACGGCCATATTGTTGACATGAAACCTTTCAGTTAATGCAGCTGTCTATCGGAGCTACGATAGGCTACGATAGTACTGTGTGGAAGTATTAAGGAAATTACGATTGATGAGGAGAGAGAGCAAGAGAGAATACCCTGTTAGGAACAGGCGAAAGTTCCAGGTACACCGTCATCATTTTACCACAGGTTACATAAGATTAGCGACCTCACAGCACATCATTTAACCACAGATAACACAAGTTTTAGAGAAGGTGATGAATGAAAGGTGATTTATTTTGTTACGGTCACTGGTCAATAAAGTTATGTAGCCTATGAATAATAATAATAATAATAACCACAATCATAATCATAATAATCATAACCATAGTCATAATCATTATCACAACAATATGTTATTTATAAGCACCTTTCAAGGTACCCAAGGACACTGCACAAGTAGAGCAAAAGCAAACATTCATAAGATAATGAATAGACAGACATGAAGGACAAGGGGAGAAAAAAAATTAAATAGACAAAATAACAAACTAGTGGCAAAGCATACAGCAATCAGCACTATCAACAAAAAAGCACACCTTGGAAAGCCTGGGACTCCCGCCTTCTGGCATTCTTCTGGAATACTTTTCCAGAAGTTATTCCACAGAGAGAAGTATGAAAGTTTGTGGCGTTTACATGCATGCCTTTGTTACTGTGGTTGTATATAGCCTTTTATTACCCTATTGCCTATTTGTCCTGGGGTGCAAATAGATAGTCCTTTTTGCTTCAAAAAATCACTACCTTTATGGTGTGACATATGTTTCGTTTGAATTCAACATTATCGCTTTTAGCCCTGCCTCTGTTCGCTGATTGGCCCCTCCAAGCTCAGAAACAGTGTGAACCGAAGCCCACGACTGGTTCCCTGACCAGTTGTAGAGGTTAATGAGAAACTGAGCGGAAGCACTAGGGTGCGCTAGCCTGGCTAATAGGTTGCCACAGACCAAGAACTAAACTTCTTTGCAGACCATGGCACAAAGAGTGAAAAGGTGAGGTTTCAAGGGTGCCCAGATGTAGGACTGATGATGGCAATATGGATGCATGCATGAGTCATTTTTAGTGAAATACAACCTTAACATAAATTGAATGATACACTTTAACTGAAAATAAGTCATATTTACAATAGCGATCACAAGTAAACTGACTTTTGTGGCAGTGCTGTAGGTTGCATTGAGTAGAATGTTATTGGCCCATAGCAAATGTCTTACAGTTTTTGGACCACATCTAGACCATTGTTGCCATTGTTGTTAAAAAAAAGTTAGTGTTCTAAAATAGTACATCAAAGTTATATAATGACATAAAATATCTCCTAAATATGAATTAATTGATGAAATATGTCACTATTGAGGTATCAAATTGTCCCAAAAGTATACTTGCTAATAAAATCAACAGTCATCAAGTATTTTTATTTATTTATTTATTTATTTATTTATTTATTTATTTATTTATTTATGGGGGGTAGCTTTGCATACTTTTACATTTTTTCAAATAAAATATTTCTGTTCTTATATCTACATGAGTGACTGATTTTTTTTCATCCTTGATTGGTTTGGAGTCTCTTACCTGTCCCCCCTCCCTCCCTCTTTTTTTAAATGAATTAAAGCCTCTAGAGCGACATTTCTCAAAGTGGCAGGGCACGGACACACTACAGGTGGGGCGCAAAACCAAACTTGTGACCGACACCTTCACCCTGCCCCACAAATTCACAGCCATTCTTATATTTCAGATTACTAATGGAGTATTCGTCACACATATACCATGCACACATCATGTGAAACTGCACAACCAGAGCTTTCCAACATGTTACTCACTAGTTGTTGTGATGAACGGTTCATAAAAATGACACAAAAATAGCAATATTAATAAAGCTCTGCGTTCATCTCATACCCATTCATCTCAGTGAAATATCTCACAATCTCTGAACTCTAATATGGCATAGCCTACTGTCTGTCAAAATAACTTATGTATGTATGTATGCAATGTGTCGTTTGGCAATGACTGACAGACCAGACTCAGCAGTTGTCTGCCTCAAACTGCCTCTGGTAAGCTACCGCTATGTCTAGGCGGCTTTCTTTTAGGACAGAGCAATGCGATGTACCAGCTGAACAAAATTATTTACATCATAGGGTACATCTTGATTTCTAGGCTACATTGAATCCATAAATTTCACTTCAAATCCCACTAATCTAATCTTCCATTTTTGCCAGTATGGGCATCAACTTGGTCTTAAATTTCAATCATAAAATTCTCCCCCTTCAAAAGTGGGGAATGACAGCAAAAGTTTGAGAACCACTGCCCTAGAGGTTTATCCATTGTCCAAAAGCATATTAAACAACAGAATTAAACAGACAGGTGTGATGGCATATACTGTGGCGATACATCACATATGGGTGGTTGAGGGCTGATTGGATTCGGCTCCTTGAGACCTACATACCACTAAAATTATTCAAGTTATTTGAGGTATTCTGCAGAGACTGTATATGACCTACCTATGTGTGTGTGGAGGGTTTGGAAACCAGTACTACTGGGAGCTGTATGTCCGAAGTTTGGGGGATTGTTGGATGTGGCTTTTGAAAATGTACGAATATGTACGTCCATACAAGAGACATCACGTTTTGCAATGCAGACAGGCAGAGGCTGGGTTTATTAGTTCATTTACCACAAAACAGCATCTGTTTACATTTCTTACCTTTCACCTACTGCAGTCACCACCTAGAAAAACATTAAGCTCAATATAAATTTTGAGATTTAGTTTTTAAAAGTGACACAATGTCATGCATTTTCTTCACCAAGAGCTTGTTTCTAGTTATGCAGAGGAAAGAAGGAGTGGTGTCTGCAGATGCCAACTGCCTGAGATTCTTTGGGGTTTTTAACTACCCCCACAATGCTTCATAAGACAAACCTCTCACACAGTGCCTCTTCATCACTCAGCAGGTCAACCAGTGCCAATAACAGCATGCCACTAACAGAGAGTATCACAATTCCACAAGACAAAATCAACAACCCTGCATGAGTGCAGAATGCTACTTTGACAAATTTCAGTCTCCATGCTGACTAAATTGTTTCTAAATAAAGTTTTTGAGCATTCCATAGAGATAAGTGAAGGCCATCAGTCATCCCACTGTAGGAGATTGTCAATGTCTTTTCTAACGCTCCAAATCAGCATTGGAAAGACTCCCACCCATTGTCCATTTCATCTAGTGCTAAACTAAAACCTATTCTTTATCACAGGGGCACAAAGGAATACTTCCTGTCACAAGAATGTCTTTTCTATGTCTAACAAGAATAATCCAGCTGGTAATGATGACCCATTTCTCTGAACCCTTTTTCCCACTGCCACTGGACCTGAGCTAAGACAAGAGGAGGCCTGTTTCACAGCTGCATAACACCTATGCTCTTTTGTCTCAACCCACATTCAATGAAAGTTTAACTTCGCTTTTTTTCTGTCCATCTATTGCTATTGCCCCTAAATACTCAAAAGGATTCATGGGGAGACAGGTCAGGTTTGAGGGGTGCATGTAGGCAATTTCTGCCATCTGAGGACCATCGCCATGCATGATTGTTCACAGAGCTCAATGTCAAACATGCTGATGGGTAAACACGTCAAACTCGCAAGACATGCTGAAAATGCTGAAGTGCAATATTTGTCCTTGGCAGGAATTGATCAAAATGTTTTCCAGTGTCCCAAGATTGTATAATTGACACTCAGAAGACCACAAGGCCTTCAAGGAAGTAATTAGAAATGTTCCAATAGAACCACACCTGCTATGAACATTGAGAGTGTCTGCAGAAAGGCACATCGAAAAAGTTGGTGTGTGTAGAACTTGAATAAATTCAAAATTATTTTATGCTGGTAATGCATGGGATAACTGTCTGCTCCATGTGGATGCTACCAGACATTCATTTGTTTGTTCATTAAAGAAAATGGTAATAGTGAAAATATATGTAAAGCAAAGTGAACACATGAAGTCAAATCTGAATAAAAATGAATCAAAACAGTAATTATGGTATAGTAATTAATAAGAAAGGCCTGTTGCTCACATGCTTGTGCATCCCATGGCTAATGTCAGCTTCAGTGGCAGATTTCTTCTAGCAGAATGGATAATTCAGAAAATTCAGTAAAATATATTGCACAAAACCATACCAATGTAATCCATTCTCTCCACTGAGAGCTTGTTTCCTTATGCAGAAGAAAGAGGAAGTAGTGTTTGGAGCAGCTGCCAACTACCTGAGATTCTTTGGGTTTCTTCACAAGGCCCGTGATAAGACAGAGCTGTCTGGTCAGGTGTCACTTCATCATTCAGCAGTTCAACTAGTGCCAAGCAGCATGCCAGTGGCAAATATGTGACAGACCGTGTCACAATTTCACAAGACACATTAACGTATGTTTGAATAACCCTGACATGAGTGCATAAGAATCATTTTGACAAATACTGTCAATATGTTTCTTTTAAATTTACTTCACAGTTGCGAAACATCTATCCTTTTGTCTTAAATCAGGCTCAATTTAAATCTCAAAATACCCAACTTTCTTCTCAATCAGTTTTTGGTTGCTTCTTATTTATGTCATTGAGATTTTCTCATGAGAGTATATATTATTTCCAATGTCTCATTTGCAGGTCTCATTTTAAATTTGGACTTCCTATGGGGTGGTGTCAGCTTGCACACTATCCTTAATCTTCAACTGGCATCTTAAGACCATAGTCAAAATCATAGTCATATTCACAAAGCTGAATATCAAGGATTGCAATGAATTACAATGAATTTAATTTCCATTTTTCGAGTGTCTGACAAGATTGTATAACTGTGTGGTAGAAGACCATAAAAGGAGGCATTAATATTATTTGGAACTTAGAACAAGGCACTGTTCCTAGACACCCACATCTGCTATGAACACCTTAAACTTGCATCACATAAATATTGTTTGCAGAAAGACACTTACAACCCTGCATGCAAAATTTAAGTTGATGTAGTTCATTAAAAAATCATCAAAATGATGCTGGTGAGGCATATGGTTATTTTCTGTTGTATACTGTATGTGATGAATTTTCTTGATTCAGTGACTGGACTGTTCATCAGGGACGCTTTGATATCCTGTGTATTTCAGGATGTTTTCTATGTAGTTATTTAATATCTGTAAATAGGCTATATCTATTTCAAGCTATTTTTTGCCAATCAATAAATCTTTTAATCTCGGAAAGTGTTGGTGTGTCTGGCAGGATTACCTAACAGACAGGTGACATGAAGGTAGAAGTAACCATGAATGGAATGACACTCATTACTGGAAAGGGCAGGGCTGGATAGGGGGAGGACTCAGGAGCTGATAAATCCACACTTGCTGAACATATAAAAGACATAAAAGTTAACTGCAAGCCCAGCTGACTTGAGTGTGATTTGGCACATCAGCTCTTGGTCAGTGCCTGAGAAGCTGGTGAACATATTTCTGCTCTTTACATTTGACTTTGCCTTTCCACAGCATTACCAGCAACAGAAACTGAACATGAGTTTTTCTAACAAAGAACAGAGAAGCAGTGAGGTCTGCAACAGGGTTGTGGTTGTGTCTATTAGACAGTTTCACGCTGGAGTTGACTTAGCTGCACGACAGGGAACGAAGATGGACAACCTGCGGCTCAAGAGAGTCATGAAGTACCTTGGCTTTGCAGCGGAGTTTCATGAAGACTTAACAGCAAAAGAGATCTACAGTTTGTTTGAAGCAGGTGTGTTCTCTCTGCAAATGATTGTAGATGGTGTTTATTAGTTATTAGTAGTATTTGGTTCTGTTTGGTACTTGTTTACGAATATTACACATATAAGGAATTTAGATTATAATATAAACAGTCTTAAGCTATTTAGAAGACTATTATGCTTAAATGAACTTGGAGAATATTGTACTGAACTGCTAAACACTATATATTTCTCCACAGAGAGCAGAAGGACTGTTGATAACTGCTTCATGGGTATTATTTCTACTCATGGAGAAGAAGGTGTGGTGTTTGGGGAAGACGGTGTTCATGTGAGACTCTCTAAGATCTATAGGTTTTTCAATAGCGATGAGATGGCTACAAAGACTAAACTATTTCTTGTACAGGTAAGAGGTCACTTCACTAATTAAACAGTTCAAAAATATCTCCTATGTCAATGAAAGCATGCAGTCAATATATAACCATCTCATTCCATCTAAACACAAAAAACATATCCTTGGATAACCATGATATGTGTGAGGCCTGAAAAATTGCATTTTCATCCCAGTCTATCTGGACTGACTTACATGTTTGAATCTAATTTATTTCTCAGGCATGTCGAGGCCATGAGTTAGACAGTGGGGTGGAAATAGAGACAGACTCAGGCTCTTTTTCAGATGAAGAAGACAGTGTCTCAGATCTCTCCATTCCTATCAACACAGCTGTCATGTATGCAACAGCTCCAGGTAACTAAACTAGAACTTTCTTCCTTCAGGATTTTGGTATTTAAGTTTACTTCCAGATATCCAGAGTTTTTAGTTATTGAATGATATTTATTTTGGTCTGCAGGTTACAGCGCTTATAAAAAAGCATCTGGTTCAGTTTTCATCCAAACTTTCTGTGAACTGTTGGAAGAGGATGGAGGTCGTGACCTGGAAATAATTCGTCTCATGACACGGCTAAATTACCAGGTTGCCTACCATTTCCAGGGAAGTGGAGGGAACCTGAAAGGCAAGAAGGTGATGCCATGTTTTGCAACTCGTCTAATTCATGAGGTGTACCCCTTCAGATATGAACCTCTCAGGACACGCAGGCCCTCTGTCAAATAAAGAAATGATCTTACATGGCCATTTAAGTTTTTAGATGCAGTGGAGAAAGCTTGTATTTAAACATGGATCCACACACATATAACTTCCTGTTTATCTGCTAGTTTCTACATTTCCATTGTTTGATTGATTAACTGTGAGTCAAGATGTTTTCTGTATCTGCACATATATAAGTGTTATTTATGTGTTTTATTTATATCTTCATATTGATGTTATTTACCGCATTGGCCCAAATATAAGATGACCCCCCTTTTTCTAGAATCAATTTTTTAGACAAAATTTAGCCTTATATAATAAATTATTTTATTTGAAAATGCTGGTGACAACTCATTGGAAAACTTTAAAAGTTAGACATAATTTCTATAAATTAAAGCATGAGATCAAGTCAATTAATGTGGATAATTGTGTTACATTTAAATTGAAAGAATAGTAGGCTACCTTATGAATAATAATTTTCCATGAAAGTGCAAACAGTACACTGTAGGCTATCTACCAGGCAGAAAACCATACCCATCACCCATAGAGGTCTGCATAAGGCAACAGCCTTACGTGTCAAAGGAGAGAGTCAGCCCTGACTGCAAGACATTCAGACATAACCGTGATTCACTTCTCTCATTTTCACCGAACAGTACCTTTCTTTGCAACAGCAACAGGTGTTGGCATGTCGAAAAACACTGACGTTTGCTCAGCTTTGTCAATATGTATGAGAGAGTTTTCCTTAGTTCGATCATAGACTATCGCTGAAAAGATAGTATCTCCTCGAAGTCTGTGTAAGAGCTGAGCAGTCACGCAGTCACAGTCCATTGTGCCACATCGGAGACTGTTGTATCCCTACTATGCGCATTTAAACACCGTATCCCTAATATTATCAACTCCGAGTCAAGGTATGCTGAAGTGCAAGTAAAACCAGTCATTCTTTTGCTCCACTCGAGGCTAATTTAGAATTTTCAGGACAATCTCTTACCTCTCCAATGTGTGTGGCAGTTGTAGGAGGATTAGACGACCCCCCTTTTTTCTGGAGTATTTACAGGACAAAAATATCGTCTTATATTCGGGCTAATACGGTATGTTTTCGGAGTCAATACTAATTTAAATGTGATAATTTATGGAGAAATTTAATAATTTATGAAGAAATCAGAAGATAGTACTGTGTGCTATTGTTTAGTATATTGGCACTTGGTGTGTACATGTTGCATACAGGTGTTTAAAAACCCATTAAACTGATTCCATTTATAAAAAAGAAGTCTGATGACTGAATTAATCGAAGTGATTTTTCTTGTTGCTGGCAAATATGAAAAAATAGGGTCCAGTGAAACTGAACAGTATGAGACATAAAATAAAAAATATGGTACAGGAAATTACAAGTAAATGGACAAGCATTGCAACTCATTAGGTCTTGTACTGGAGTAGAAACCATAAGTGACACAGCATAAAGATGTTGAATCCAACAACTGACTGATGTTTGTAGTTGGAGAAGAATGATGTGTTGACCTCTCCTCTCTGAGGATCAATAGGGTTGCGTGAGCTGACAAAAAATGCCTGCAAGATCCTGCAGTGACCACTGAAGACAAGAGAAGGTTTTGGTTAGTAAAAACGTATTATTTATACACAGCACTGTTATACTTACTATACTTACTTAAGGCCTAGAAATAATGATATTTATATACATATTGCATGCTGTACATGGGTGAATTCTGTCATTCAGGTGATTCCAGATTCTCCTATTAACATTGAAAATCAAAAGTCACTAAAAATTCTGTTTTTTTTTTTAATTTAAAACTTGACTCTTTTGTAATTAGAATGTACTGTAAGGCTGACGGAAAATGAAACTTGGCAATTTCTTAGGCTGATATGACATGGAGAGAACTGCAGGATGACCTGGTAAAATGAGAAAAACAATGGTATTGTTTAACTCAAGAGGTGTAAAAGTGGTATGGTATAATATATAGTTTTAAACTGTCTTACCTTTCCTATGTCAGATGCTTTGGTCAGCATTACAATTCCTTCTATTCTCCCTTTTACCTGTTGCTACACCAGCATTGACTCTTACACAGGGACACAAAGGAATTTAGTCTAGTCTAAAAAATAGTCTATTTTTTTTTTTTTTCTCACAAAAATAAACCAGCTGTGATTAAAATGATATGTGTTTCTCCTAAACCCCTCCACTGGACGTGAGCTGAGGGAAGAGCTGAAAAACATCCCTCCTCTCTTGTCTCAGACCAAGATTAATGCTTTGATTGATAGCCTGGAGTACTTCCAACCACAGCCCTGTTGGAGCTCACGAGTGCTGTTCATAGGAGGAAGTTTGAAAGAATTTAATACTAGCAGGAAACGTTAACTGAATGGGGTCATAAACTCACTTTCAGTTTCAATCTGAAAAGAAGATGTCATTGTCATGCTTTGCAATTCACCTCAGCAAAGAGGTGTACCCCTTCAGACACTCACAAAGCACCTCTAAGCACTGGGACCCGGATGGAAAACCTGCAGCCCCCAGTGCAAGCACTGCACTGGTGGAGAACTCTTACACTGTATGCAAGCATTTGATCAGCGTAACCTCAGAATACTTGGTGCACTAGGTGCATTTTATGTGTGTTTGATGTTTCAAGTCCTTCTTATGGCTCTTTACACCTTTAGATGCAGTGAAGAAAGCTAAGTTATTTGAAAAAGTTGTATTTCATCAGTGCAGCGACTCTCTATACAGAAAAAATATGTTTTAGAGAAATTCCAGTCTGGTTTTGGAACCAATCACCGCACAGAGAGCTCTTTCAAAAAATAGTAAATGATCTCAGAATCAGTGTTGCCTAACAAAGTGTCTGTTCTTATCCTCATGGACCTGAGTGGACCATTACATCTTCATCTACTGTCTCTCTCTCACAGCTTCTCTTTTTTCAGAAGCATCCGGGGAGACATTTTTTCACTGGAGGCAGTGGGTGGGTAGGCACAGAAGGCAACATTCCAGGAGTTTTCTGCTTTATGCTATGTCCTCTGACCAGGAGGGAAGTAAGAGGATGAGGTCTTGGACTTTCCTTGGACTTTCCTCCCAGTCAGACTCTCGATTGTCGATAACAAACTTACCACACCTTGTCCTCATCATTGAACTTCACATTTGATGCACACTCTGGCTGGTTGTGCTACCTGATCTTATGCAGATCACGAGAGGCAGTAGAATTAGAAACCATGACCATATGTGGGAAAGCATTAGGAAATTACAGTATGTGACAGGCAACTCAAGACATCTAATTTTTACCAACATTTTACATTTAAATTCAAATATTTAATAATGTTCTAAATGTTTAATGTTTATTAAATACATTTTCAGTTCTAAATACAAAATTGCAAAAGACCAGTTTAACACAAGCTTTTGTATGTTATTAACTGTGAATTTCCAGAAACAGCCCACATGACATACACAGGATTACATAAGCCGTGACAAGTGGTGACAGCAGCTCGTGATAAGTGCAAACAGCATGGACTGACTGCCTTATTTCTATAGAGACCATGACACTTAAGACACACTGAGGCTACGTAATCAACACCTCTAAAGCAATCCTGAGGCAGCTGGACACCCCTGGAATACCCATTCCCTATCATGATAACAATCTAATTTAATTTGGAGTGTAATGTGATCAGTCGCCTAATCAGTCAGTCAATGTAAAATAATGCCTGAAATAACACCATTCCCATCCAACAAGAATGTAAAATATACATGATATATCATGCATAACTTAGTTTCACAATTAAATCTTCAAAGTATTTAATGAAAAATGCTGGGAATCTGGTTCTGTTTGGCCCTGAGGCTTTGAAATATCTGTCAGGACCTAATAAGCAGGTGATAAGTGTGCAACCCAGACAGGAAGAAGACCATAAAGGGAGTGACTATGACTAACAACCTGTGGAGGGTAGTACACAAGTTCACACCTGCTGTGTACACCTTAAGGCCAAGATAGAGGGAGAGGTTGATGACTTGGTGATTTTGCACGTCACTTCTTTGTCAGTCTATAAGAGGCTGGTGGAACTCTTTTCAGCTGCCCCTTTAGCTTTGACTGCTTGTAGTGGTATTTATCACTAAGAAATCCCATCTTCAATCAGTAGCTTGATTTCAACTCAACATGAGTTTTTGGAGCAGTGCAAAGCGAGGTAACCGAGCTGTGGTGGTGTCTGTTCAAGATTTTGACCCTGGAGTTGAATTGACTAGACGGCCAGGAGTTGGCCGTGATGCCAAGCGGCTTCACAAAGTGCTTAGCCATCTTGGCTTTAAAGTGGAGATTCACAATGACTTAACAGCAGAGGAAATATACTATTTATTTGAAGAAGGTATGTGCTATTCAACCTTTTCTGATTTCTGTTAATTGAATTTGCTTAAATGTTAATTCAATGGGTGGCTGAATGCTGATTTTGTGTGCATGAAATTATGTAACTGATTTTATACACGATCAAAGAGTTAAATTACATGAGATGTATATATGAAATGTATTGTTTCTTTGTAAACATTGCAGCATGTTTTGCAATGGCATTAAAGCAAATTCCCTTTTCATTCATTTTGTAATTTGGTTTTAATTACTGGGTGCAAAATTAACCAGAAAGGTTATGTAATGAAAGTGTGATGTAATCTGCAAGTCGTAAAGTAATCTAGCCTGAAGAGCTAGAGACAAAGAGCACTGTACATCTTCTGATCATCTATAAACCAGCCTGATAAGGTAATGACAGGCTATTGGACTGAAGGGGCGCTTGCACTAAATTGTTTCTCATTTTCAGTTACTGAAAGTCACATGATTATTTGTACAGCACCATCCATAAACAGCACTGAGAGAACCCATTTCTTGGCCTAGATTAGCATATCTGATACAAAATGATACACCAAATGTCTAAGTTTATAATTTTAATAGAAATATTTTAAACTCTTCAAATGTAGTTTGGAGAATGAAGTCACACATGTGCACAAGGTAGATTTGTTGTCTCAGGCAGGAGCATGACCCCTTATACACCTTAATCGCACTAATTTGTACCCAGTGCACTGAGAATTTAAATAAAAGAGATCAGAAACAACATTAATATGACATCATGTCCTCACATAACTTTTGGTGATACTGTGCTAACTGCAATATGTTTTTTTTTCTCCACAGAGAGCAGAAAGACTATTGATAACTGCTTCATAGGTATTATTTCTACTCATGGAGAAGAAGGTGTGGTGTTTGGAGCAGACGGTGGTCAAGTGAAACTCTCTAAGATCTATGAGTTTTTCAATAGCCCCACCATGGTTGATAAGACAAAGCTGTTCTTTGTGCAGGTGAGATCTCACCTCATTACTGCCTGTAGCAATAACAGTATGCTCCAATAAATATGTGACAGAGACACAAGATGACAGCACAAAACCATAATCTGGATGGCAGTCAAATTAATGTACCCTGAGAAAATGCAGTCTCATCTCACACTGATTACCTGGAATGTAATTATTCTTTTCTTATAGGCATGTCGAGGCCATGAGTTAGACAGCGGCGTGGAAATAGAGACAGATTCAGCCTCTGTTTCAGATGAAGAAGAAAATATGTCAGACTACCTCTCCATTCCTATAGACACAGCCGTCATGTATGCAACAGCTCCAGGTAACAAATGTTATTCTTGAGGCAAAGACTCATTTACATCAAAGAAAATAACAACTTCAACATGCGAAATACAACCTACTATGTTTTCACTGTGAGTTATACATGTTCTAACTGTATATGTGACAAATAAATCTCTCTTGAATCTCTGTAGTCACATTACACTAATTTTCATGTTGGTCTGCAGGATACAGTGCCTTCATGCACCCATTGGGCTCAGTCTTCATCCAGACTCTCTGCGATCTGTTGGAAGAGGACAAAGGTTGTGACCTGGAGATAACTCGTCTCATGACGCGCCTGAGTTACCAGGTCGCCTACCACTTTCAGGCAAGAGGAAGGGAGCTGAAAGGCAAGAAAGAGATGCCATGCTTTGCCAGTCGCCTCACCAGAGAAGTTTACCCCTTCAGGGCCTCACAGAGTGGTAAACCTGGAATCACAGCACTGCCTGAGGACTCTCACAGGATACGCAAGCGATCAATCAGCTGAGGGAAGTTGCTAACAGCACCTGAACAAATTCCTCTGCTTTTTCGCATTGACTTTTTTATGGCAGAGGAGAAATTTGGCTTCATGCTATGAAATGCATACATACGCACATACAAGTCTGTTTCAAAAGAGGTTAGCTGGGTTCAGTTAAATGTGAAATATTACGTACAGTTTTTTTCTATTAACATTTTGTCTGTGTGAATATTTTATTTGTCGCTAAATTGATAATGAATGTTATTAATATATTTGTGAAGCAACATAATATTGATGTCAAAGTGTAATGTAATCTGCAAGTCGAGCTAGGGAAAAACAGCACTGTACATCTTCTGATCTCATCTGTAAAACAGCCTGATAAAGTAATGACAGGCTATTGGACAGAAGGGTGCTTGCACTAAATTATTTTCCCAATTCCTTGGCCTAGATTAGCATATCTGATACAAAATGATACACCAAGTATAAACATTCATTTTAATTTTAATAATTTTATATCAATACATTTTAAATTTTACTGCAAATGTAGTTTCCAAAGAGGTTAGCTGCTGACAGTTAACAGTTTATGTTAATATGTGTGAATATTTTACACTTACAGGCAAGCAATGCAAATGTTTACTGATGTTTAACTACATTAAAACAATAAATGTTAACGCTTGATGTTTATCTCCCTCTGCCTCTTCAGTGCAATAAACCAACATTATCTTGTGGGTCACAGGTTGTAAGAGAAAAAACAAAACTGAAAATGAAATATGACACAACAGACAAAATTCTGAACTCCGTCTCATGACTCAATGTGTCACTAATCAGCCACACCCTGTCTACACCCCCTGGGCAGGAACAGGGACAGGAACAGGACACGGTGTGACTTCTTAAAAAAAACACACCCAAATGGAAAGTCTAGCGTTCTTACTGTAACAGCAAGCATACAATAAATCTGTACCGGGCCAGTTTGCAATTTTTTTTTACCTCCAGAGCTCTCCCTACAGGTGGCGATTTAAAACAAAAATTGCAACGGCATTGTATATTCTCACCAATCCATCCCTTAGGAAAAAGTACTATAGATTACTGTAAGAATCTTATAGCATTTTTCTATAGGACTATAAAATTTAACTCAAGAAACACTATAGGGAGGAAAAAAAATATAGAAGTATTCAGGGATGGTAGCAGTGCTATAAAACACCACAGAGATGTATTATACATACTATAGATATCTTATAGGATTCCTATAGAACCTTTTCACCCAGAACTAAAAAACATTCAAAAGCTTTGTCTTAAAGGAGAAATCTGGTGTGAATCAACCTACAGCCCTGTTGTTCAAGGTCAATGAGTGCTGTCTGTAGGAAAAAGCTTGATATAATATCGACTGAATAACGAACTGGCAGCTAATGTTAACTGACTGGGGCACAGGAAAATTAAACTGAAAGTAAGTTACTGTCTCATTTAGGGCTATGGACTGATTTTCCTTTAAAGGCCACGTGTTTAGGTACAAGAAAACTCTGTAAGTATGGGTGCAAGGGGACATTCATTTCTATTTGTAACACTGTTAAAAACCCTGAATTTATAAAGCTTGAAAGCAATTTAAAATTAAGAAAGCAGCCACAAATGAGTACTTCAGTGTATAGCGCAATGCAGGGAATGGACAAGAGAGACAGAAAGTAAAGTGTAATGTGACAAAATATTATCTGGTGAGGCCACACTAAACCCTTTTCTTTCACACTCTTCAACAGGAATCATTTCTGATTACTTTGTTTTTGAAGTGACCTAAACAAGATGTGCTCATGGCGCTGAATGTTGGTTGACATTCTGTATTTGAAAAAAATGTTATACAGGTATGCCTTTTTTTATTCATAATGTTTTCAACCTATTGTAAATAGTACAAGTTGTTGTGACATTTTTGTGCAGCACTGAATGCATACTACATGGCCAAGTGATTTAATCCATTTCATATAAGAACCAGCTGGTGTTTTAAAACTTACTTAAAAACAAAACATAAAAGGCACTTGAGAAAAAGACCATTTACAGTCCTGGAAAGACTGAAAATCTGAGTTTATCCACACAGCCCATTGCCTGGGAAGTGTCAAAGTCTGCAATGAAAAAAAAAAATCTACTCGCTTACAACAGAAAACAAAGTCAAAGGTCAAACTCCAATCAAGCCTTAAGACAATGTAAAGACTAGAGTAAAACAAAGCTTAATAAATATTTATGAAAAAATCGAGAGAAGAGAAATGGGATGAAATCCCACAGTAGCAATGGTCCGTCTGTCTGCTATGTCCCCATTCCAATAAGACGACACAATGTCTACAAGTTAGCCAGCCATAGCCTTCAGAGAATGAATGAAGAACTTCTTTTGTAAACACTCTCAAAACACTGGATTAGTGGTAGTGTTCAAATGGCAGCTTTGGTACACACACACAAACACCACAGCTTTGTTTCCTCTTGCCCCAGTCAAGTCCTCCGGTCCCTATGTGCGTGCTTGTGAGGCCGGGGCCGGGACCAGTCCCGGGACTTTCTGTGGGGGCCCTGGGGTTGCTGCTGCTGATGAGCATCTGGGGGACCTTCCTGTGGTCCTCCAAACCTGTAGCGTGGTAGCATGGGGTAGGGAGGAGGGCAGGGGGGTGGGGGGCCCCTCCTGTCCCATTCAGAGGGCCTTGGTCTGTAGGGAAGCCTCATGAATGGAGGTGGGTCAGGGAAGAGGCCAAACCCAGGGTTGTAGCCAGGAGGAGGAGGCAGGAGACCTGGGCCGCCATTGAACCTCTGGTCCATCCCCCAGTCAGGAGGGGGGCTGGGCAAGAGCAAAAAGGTGCAGAGGTGTCAAATATTACTAAGAAAAGCTAAACAAAATTGTATTTCATAGTAGTAGTATATAACAAAATTTTCAATGATGAAAAGAGGAAACACCCGAAGCTATCTTCATATGGCATCTCGTGGTCTCTGGACCAGGGTCTCTGGTTCCTGAAGGGTGGGTGGTCCCTGACCTGGGTCTGGGTGAGGGGGGCGTTGGGTGGCCTCTGCCTGGTACCTCCCTTGATGGGCTCCTGGTCTGGTTCATCCATACCTTCATTGCTACCACCACAAAATGATAAAAAAAAAAACTCATCCTACTTAAGAGTCTTGGGCAAACTACTTAAAGGGATCCCTGGCTAGTAAGACATGTTGGCCTTATAAGACTGACAATGGCATCAGCTACATTTAAACATGATTTAAACACACAAAGTTTTTTTCTGTTTTATTAACAGTTTAGAAAATCCTTTCACTCGTGAACTGCCATTGTTGTCAAAAGTGACATCTCCTGGTTGAGCTAATCAAGGCCCAAGCTGTTGCCCATAGACACCATCAATATTTTTCCACTTTTGATCCAATACTTCTCTAATTGTCTAACTTAGTTAAAAGTTCAAACTGTTCAGGCTGAACAGAAGTAGTGTTTATTTTGCTGTACTCTGACTCAACCAGGTGATGTCACTTTTTACAAAGAAAACGTTAAAATGTAAACGCCACGGCAGCAAGGGATTTTCTAAAGGTTTTAATAAAAGCATTTGGAGTGTTTTTAAATCCTGTTAAATATACCTGATAGCAACGTCAGTCTTATAAGGTCGATATGTCTTACCAGTGAGGGATCCTTTTAAGGTTGTAAATAACAATCTACTGAAAACGAACCTCCTCTTAGGCCCTTTGTGAAGGTCGTCAATGTAGTTCGCCCTCTCTATTTTATGTCCTCTTGATGTGTTGAATACTATAAGAAAAAAACATCAGCAGTGTTTAGTTTGCTACCATTTATCAGGATCATTTGATCACAAGCTGTGATACAGGACTCCGACCACAAGAGATCAACACTGTCATCTACTGCCACATGATGAGCTTTCTTGTACTCTTGATTGGGTGTAGTAAATTAGCCCACTGCTCTACACAATAAAGGTAGATAAAAACAACAACTTCCTCTTTTCTTCATTAAAATCAAGAACAAATAATTAAATCATCATTGCTGCAGTAATGAAATCATCTGCAATTTGAATTGAGTGGCTCAGCTTTACCCATGCCCCCAGTGCAGTTACTGCACTCATGAATAATGTTGTGTGCCCCATTCCTCCCTCTTTCTCAAAGTTACAGCTGTCACAACTCCCTCTCCACGCGTATATTTGCATGAATGCCCCAAAAGTTCTAGCTAGGCTAGTGCAGTCTAGTGTTTCCTGTCATTTAGCTCTACCACTGGCCAGGGAACTATCTGTAGTCTTCGGTTTGCCCCGTCTCTGAAAGCGATTACGTTGAATTCAAATGGTGCATTCCAGCATGTAACATACATCACAACCAAACAGTAGAGACTGGTTGAAGCAGAAAGCATCTGCCCATTGTGGAGCGAACACATGGCAGTGGATAGGATTCAGACGCTTTGCACAAAGTGAATTGATGTGAAAGTGTTTGATACATCAGGCTACAAAAGTTCAGTGTAGAAAAAAATACTTACATTCTATGGCTTTGTCGGGTTCAATTCCATCTACATCAATTAGGTACCTACAAGTGGAGAGGTATTTGTAAGCTTAATTTGATGTACTTCAGTCAAACATTTGAATACATCTAATCAAGTAGACACCAACCTGCACACAAGGTAACCTGTGCGATTCAACCCATGGGTACAATGGACACCAATAAGCTTATCTATAGTTAAAGGAACAGGAAAACAGTTGACAGGCATATCACAGAAATCAAAATGCATTGAAACTCTAATAGACGGACCTGTCTGTAGCCAATACTGTGGCAAACAACTTGCCATTATCTTTGTTGTCTCTCAGGAATCTTCTAACTGCCTTCTTGAAACTGAGGATGGTAGGGTCACTTGGAACCTCATGTCCAGCAGTGAAGATCTTGATATAGTAGACAGATTCAGGCAAATCCTGCCAATCATACAATTTCAGTTACATACCAAAATGCTTACAAATGAAGTGAGTGATGAATAAGAGCACATATAGCACTTCATCTTCAACTACTCTGTGAAGTTAGACATTAATCTTCTTTACCCATTATGTCTGCCAATAGAGGTCAGATCAGCTTGACCCAACTTGACGGGTGCCCCCATATGTGCCAATTCCTTTAATGTGACTGCCCTTTAGATAAGCTAGTAGTTAAACTGTGTCTGTAGTAAGTATGGCTGGTTGGTTACTGTGAGCCAAATGTTACTCTTACCTCTGGCTTGTAGTAGCGTGTTGTGAATGTGAGATCAATGATGAGTCCCAGCTGTTGCCTCTCCTCCTCTAACACATGCAAGAGATCATTTGGGCCAAATGCCTCAGAGGGGTTCAGGCGATTTCTCAGGGACTGTGGGAAAACATGGCGTCACTTCCAGATAAGCATGCACATGTCAGCGCACTAGACTATGATTTCTTACCTGTTTCAAAGGGACCTTAAAAGCAATGAAGCGCGTTCCAGGTATCCTTTTGCCCACAGTCTGGTAGTCGGTCCATCTGAGAACGGTTTAATACAATTAAGTTTTTGGATAGTCATGGCCCAAGTAATGCAGTGGTTTGTTCACGTCTGATTTTCAACGTACCTATCAGGGATATCATTCTTCTTCTTATGTTGAGGCATTCTCTTTGCATCTGTAATTTGACCACAGAGCCATCAGTAAGCCAAAATTATCTAAAGAGCAACACAACAGTAATTTAAATGTTGATGTCAACTAAATCCTTCTGCAAAAGACAGTAACTTTGACTTTCGCTAGAATCGCTGTTGACGTTCACAAGACTGAGGATAGTTAGGCACAATTTAGATAAGTAACGTTATTGACAAGTCAACATTAATCTTACAACATGTTCGTTACAAGATAACATGAGATAACACAACTTCAGCTTGAGGTTAATTACGTTACCTGATAGGTTGGCCTTTTGATTATCTAAAGCTGGTGTTCGCCTAAAAATTACACGACTCATCTGTTATCATTTTTAACATAAGTTGACTTACCTGTGGTGTGGATATTCCTCTTAAAAGATGTGAAACCAGAAAACTGGAATGCTTCTATAAAATCCCTACACGTCACTTTACGGCTGAAGACTATCAATGGATGAATCCCACGCATACTAGCTAGCAATAGCTAGCTTCAACCAGAGAGGGTAAAAGCGGGCCGGATCTTTGCTTCAGATGCTCCAGACAGCAACACGCAGCAACTTGACGTCTCTTCACGCCTCACATCAGCTGTTTCAGCCCCCTTCTGTGTCGGAGGTCTTACTGCATGATTTAGTGACTCCTGGAGCCCATGTAAGTGTCTCTGCCAAAACGTCCGAAAAGAGTCCGCCTTAGTTGGTTTTAAGAGAATACCATATAAGAGTTCAGATGTGATGAATTTGGAGAAATATATTCATATAATTTTTATCAACTTTATTATCAGTCCATCCCCAATTGGATTGATTTGTTTTTAATTGATAATAACATTCAAATTGCAGTTTGACAATGATTACTTGGATTTTTTTTATAAAAACAAATTCATTTTTGCATATTTCTGAAGATGGACTTAGAGGGTTTTGCATCTGAACTCTTCATATGTAGATATGGCTATCTTGCAAAAGGGCTGCCTCTGTCAGAATTGAATGCTATTCTGGGGACCTAATAGACCTAACACCTATCTCTGACCAGGTCTTACAACAAAAATCCAACAAAACCAGAAAATGGTCTGTAAAAAATATTTATTGTTTACAACCTTTTTCTAGAAGTGACCATTAACGTTATTTATTTATTTGGTTGATTGTTTGTTGAAGTAAATGTGTAATTTAAACTTTTTGGTTTTCATTTAAAAAATCATGTCATTAAGTATCACATCCTGCACCCCACAGACTGTAAACTGTTTACTTTGCTCATGACAGCTGGTTATGTGAACTACTCTATGGTTCCTGGTTTCTCTTCACCTGACCAATCATAGCAAGCTCAGCTGATCCAGATATTTTGGACGTCACATCAGGAAGGAAGTTGTTATGGAAAATAGTATGAGGTGCAAAATGACAAATGAAAGTATGTTGTTATGTCGTAGATCCATTTCTTATCTTTAGCTCGACTTTGGGAATATCTCAGACAAACAGGTGATATTTTACACTGTAAAGTGATTTCAGATACTATTCGTCAGTACTAAAGGTGAAGTAAAGTTAGCTTGTTTGTTTATTAGCAGTAGCTAGCTTGACAGTCGGTCGCAATGCTAGTTGTTCTCAGGGTTGTTCTTCAGACAGTACGAATGCCAGAGATGAGAATGGTCTTACATTTGCTCAAGTCTAAGCAACGTTTTAGGCAGCTATACTCTTGTAGAAATGTGCATTATGTAGTTGCTGTTAATTGTTTAAGGTTAGTCAGATTGATTCGCCAGATAAACAGTGTTCCAAGGACAGTGCTTAATGTAGCTCTGCTATAACTTCTTTCCAATCATGAGATGATGCAAGTGAAAGGCCATTTGACATCAACAAAAATCAGTTAACACAAAAATTTACTAAAGTTACCAACAAAATTGAAAATTATTATTCCTTTGTAATGTGTAGTGAGCCGGGAAACCGTGAAGTTAACATTAGATGTTACTTGTGAAATTTGGAAACATACAACCTTTTAAGTACCATCAGATAACTGTTCAGTTCGCCACACATTTCAGATAGGCTTATCGACCATAAATATGTGAATATGAAGAGTGGCGAGGTAGTTCGTTTTATAGCAAACGCCTTTATACAAAGATTAGCATTTGTATAGTGAGTCATAGGCTACCATTTAAGTTACAGTGCAACAGGAACCTTTAGCCCACATGAAATATAGAATTGTAAGGGTGATGGTGCCTATGGGTGGTGCTCAGTTTAAGAACATCCAAGAGATGCAGGCTGAGTGTGCTTTAAACAGAAGCATGGATTCTAAAGCCATAGATGGATCCTAAAGCCTAAATAGAAGCAAAGCTAAGAGCAGAACAATGATATCAATTTAATAAATTGTTTTAAAATATTGTGTTACGTTTTGACAGTGGGCTTAATCAACAAATATTTCTTATTTGCTTATCTTTACTACTTTCTGTCAACAAAGGTGGGAATCCTCCTTTCCACAGTCTTTCCACTTTTTCACTAGTATACCTCCATTTTTTTTTCTAGTTCAGCTAAAGAAAAATAATGCAATTCAGGTGGATCCTAGCCATTAGTCATGAAAGGTCATATAAGCATATAAGATGAAAACAAGAAAAAAGAAAGTTTTAGTCAGGGAAAGACATTGCCTAAACAATTCGACATCCTAGATTTGTTTTAGGTGGGAAATGTAGTAGTAGTAGTAGTTACTAAAACTGTGTTGTTTTTTTACTAATTTGAAACATAGCTAATCAGTATTGTCTTTGATCAGTTTACCATGTCAGAGCACAATGACAGCAGTCTCCAACCTGAGGAGCGTGTGCGTGTCCTCACAAAGATGGGGAGTTCGGTCGAGGTGAACGAGGATGTGCCTCCCCGACGATACTTTAGATCTGGTATGGAGATGATCCGCATGGCAAGTGTTTATGCCGATGAAGGGAACACAGAACATGCATTTATTCTCTACAATAAATACATAACGTAAGTGATTTTATGTGTACATGTTTATTATCCCAAGGAGGCTGCACAATGCTTGCATATGTTTAAGATGAACTTTTGAATTGTTGTGCATTAGATCTTCACCAACATTTTTTTAACACTGTGCGTCAGGCTTTTCATTGAAAAACTTCCCAAACATCGAGAATACAAAACAGCCAATATACCAGAGAAGAAGGAAACCATGAGGGTATGGCAACACTACCATGTTCACCAAGTAGCAGTGGTAGCTTGTTGACAAGTTCACTAGTTTGACTTGTCTCTGTGTGTTTTTGACTTGCAGAAACTGAAAGAGATTGCATTTCCAAAAGCAGAAGAACTGAAGAAACAACTCTTAAAACAGTATGATAAAGATTATGCAGAATACCTTGTCAGAAAAGTGAGTCATTTTCCATGTGGGCTAGATACTGCATTGTTGAATCTTACATCAGAGGCTCTTAGACTCTGAACATTCCCCCACAACAGCACAGAGCTCCAATCCAAGTGTAGCTGCATGTTAATAATTGGTGAAGGTGTTTTAGTTTATCCTTATGCCTAGTGTATTCTTTTTCTAAGTCCATTCCGTTTCCTCTGTCTTCTTCTCTGTGTTCACTTGTATCTGTGTGTTTGGGAGTTCATTTGTGTATATATGCTTGTATGTGTCACTAGATCAATGTGTTTGTGTGTGTTTGCACTGGTGTGTGGTGTGTGTGTGTGTGTATGTGTCCAGAAAGCAGAGGATGAGGCACGAGCGCGGGAGCTGGCCCGCCAAAGGCAGCTGGAGGCGGAGAGGCAAGAGCAGGCCGAGCTGCTGCAGAGACAGCGTGAGCAGGAGCAGCTGCTGGCATTTGAGGAGATGATGCGGCGGCAGGAACTGGAGCGCGAGCGCCAGCGCATTGTGCAAGAGTTCAACCCCCCTACCGCTCCCACAGCGCCTTCATCTGTTCTGGTGGAGGATGTCCAGGGACCAACCCCAGCCCTTAGCGTCAGCCCAACGCCACCCCAGAGTCCTGGGAACACCCTCAACAACACACCCGCCCCAGTCTTTGACCGCGCTCTGAAACCTGCAGGCTCAGTCAGCTCAGGGAACAGTAAGGCACCTCCGTCAATCCTGGCACCACATGCCATATGTACCAACTTTTATCACCAAGATAACAAAATGTCACTACAGTATAATTTATTTCAGAGTGAAAATCTGAAATGACAATTAAGATTAAAACAATGAATGGAAACCCAGCTGATGCCATTGTGTTTTCACAGGTATGACCATAGATGGCTTACGGCAACTGACAGTGCCCTCAGAACTGTGCCACAAGTTCCTTAAGTTAGCGGATGCCAACACAGCCCGAGCAGTTGAGACCTGTGGTATTCTTTGTGGAAAATTGGTAAGTCATCGCTGAATGCACTTTGCTAACTTGTGATCACAAGGCATGGTTATTTATGAATCAGATCCTGTGAACACAGAACTTATGCACTTACTAGACAGAAGTGTTGCAATGCCTTCCATGACACCTCACATGTGACATCTTCTAATTCATACCAGGGGGAGTATTCCTGTTTACACACTGAATGATATTTAGATTTATCACCCGGAGAAATGGAATATTGTTCTCTGATTGGCTTACAGGGTGTGTATTCATTTTATATAGGCTAACACACACCTATAAAGTAGATCCTGTGAAAAAGTTTAATCACTGTTCCATATCAATGCTCTTTTGAATGGTAACTTGAGGCTTTGTGATTGACCCCCCTTCACAATGGCACTGTCAAATGGACCCTTATTGTTAACCCATGACCCATCTCACTCCTTTGAGTTTAACACTATGTCTGGCCGCTGCTACATTGTCCAGCCATAATTCCTGTTAACCACGTATGGACTGACTACCATGTAATGTAAAGTGGGATAATACTCTGTTATGAACTATTATGAACCTTAGCTAAAACCATAGGCAACATGTAGTCTGTCATGGTTACTACTGATTGTAATTCTTCTGCATGACTCCTGGCAGTTGGGTTAGCCTCTTGAGTCGTGGATCTGTGCAAGGTTTCTTCCTAGACTAACTAAACAAAAGGGAGTTTTTCCTTGCCCCTGTTGCTCTTGGGTGCTCCTTCTGTGAAGCACCACGAGACAATACTATTGTAAAAGGTGCTGTATAAATAAAATTGAATGGATTTGTATTGAACTATAACAACCATAGTAAACTGCAGTTAACCTTGCCAACAACAATGGAATCAGCGGTTGCTAACATTAACCACTGTTGTTAGTAAGAAAAGAAAGTAGTATAGCAACTGAACAGGTTTCTTTAAAACTGAGCTGCACCCTTTTGTATGTTTTTTTAAATGCATGCCTAATGCTTACACGCATCAGTTGCTACCGGGTGATCAGCTGAATAATTACCTTCGAGGTGCGCTGTTATATGGAATTAATGAACTTGGTGGAGGGCGTCCACTCAGCATTCTGTGTCATGAAGTCTTCTGCCTCTGCCTCGTTCATGAGTTCCGTATAACAGCACACCTCGAAGGCTGTCATCCCTTACTAAACCTGCAACATATAGTGTCATAATGCCAATATCTGCCATTTTATTGTGAAAACATGAGCAAGTGGCAAGCTCAACTTTTAGATTTGGCAGTCTTTATCAATGAGAAACCACCTGGACAGTTAGTGAAATTTTGCTAGGAAGAAGGAGTTCAGAGATACAGACTGTGTAGAGAAATGTCTGCACATCGCAGATCACTCCACAAACTCAGGGAAATGATGGAAAGAGGTTTGACCTTCCAAAACCAGTTCATACCTCTGACCCACTTCCAATGCATGCAAATAACTACTTTGAGAAAATTTTCATGCGTGAAACAATCTATTGTTTTTGTGTACATGACCCAGTATTGCAGTGTGTAGTGGTGCTGCTGCCCGCTACCATTGTCAGACAAATTTTTATGTAGCACAAACACTAGACACGAGGGTTAGCAAACACAGCTCTTTATGTATTTGTTTATTTTGGACATAAATGTTTCTCGGCCGTCAGCAAGGGAAAAACAGCAACTGCAACACATGAAAGAAAACAGACTTATGTTAATAAACTGCCTAATGTTCAGGAGGTGCCAACTGAATATTCTAAGGACTATGGACAAAACAAAAATTTCAGATTGGGCAAACAATAGTAGTGTAACTTACCGTGCAGTTACCTGTTCACTTCCTTGTGGAGGTCAAAGAACCCCAACGGCAGCCTGACGAGGCCAGTTGTAGTTTTGGCGGGCTGATGTCAGAAACGTGCCAGTTTCACTTGTGTGGGAGAAGAGGGGTGTTTGAATGTTTTTAAGATATGTGGGTATTTATGGTGTGGGGAGGTGTTGTGCTGACATGGTTTTGTAAACGGCCTGGCAGTGATATTATGTTAAAAGTATTTATATATATTTTTGTAATGCTGGCACGTTTTTAGAGATAATTGATTTGGATGGGTAGAATAGTCTGGACCTTGGGCTAGAAAACCCACAGGAAACCAGACAGCAATTTAGTTGGGTTAAGGTGAGCCAAAGTGAACACCTTTGTATAGCCTGCTGAAGTGAATGCCAAAAGGGAACTATTTTGATATTGCTTTCATTATTTTTACATTATATTTACATTTATTTTGTTATATTTTTGAAAAATTAAGTATTTTGATTGATTATTGGTTTGGAGATTTTTTTTTCTTTCTTTTTCATTTTTTTCTTTCCTGGCATTTTCCCCTGTGGCAAAAAATAAAAACAACAACTTTTTTCCCCATCTTTACCGTTTCACTGCTCCGCTCTCAGCAACACAGTGTTATTACAGGTATATGCTTGTAGTCTTATGCAGTGTTTTTGTAGTTTAAGTATGGCCTTATTCGAAATATGACAATTGGAATAAGGTGTTTGTACATGTGGACCAAGTCATTGGTTGGATTCTAGCAAGTTTACTAGTGTAGTGGGTGACAATAAAATGGCCGCATGCCATATCATTAAATCTGCACATTTTTTGTATTTTGCAGACCAAGAATGCCTTCACATTAACCCATGTGATCGTGCCCAAGCAATGTGGGGGACCAGATTACTGTGACACAGAGAACGAGGAAGAGCTTTTCCTCATCCAGGACCAGTATGATCTCATCACTCTTGGCTGGATCCACGTAAGAATCTTTGCTCACCCTGCACCCAGCTCTTAACACCTAGCTCTCAAAGTTGGCACCCTCTGTCTAAGTACAGCAGCCCTGGCTGTGCATTTTACACTGCGCAGAACACTGCAACTTCGCTATCATTTTCTGTATACAAAAAGCAGCAGTGTTGGAATCTCAGCACAGAATTTAAATAAGAATATACATGATTGATATTAAAAAATAATAAGAAAGCTTTGTTATTTGTTTTGTAGACCCATCCTACACAAACAGCCTTTCTGTCCAGCGTGGACCTGCACACCCATTGTTCCTATCAGATGATGCTCCCTGAGTCCATTGCCATCGTCTGCTCTCCTAAATTTAATGAGTGAGTAGTGGATGCTTAGCTCAGTCTGGTTACATGACTTGTACTGTTAGCTTGACTATGAGAGGCCTTATGATGGGATTTTGTGTTCAGGACTGGCTATTTCAGATTGACTGACTATGGGATGACTGAAATTTCTACCTGCAAACAAAAAGGCTTCCATCCACACACTAAAGAGCCTCCATTGTTTACAGTGAGTATTTACAACATTTACAGTAAGTGTAAACACTACCACAGGCTTAAGGCTTTTGGGCAATACTACTCAAAGAATAATTGAAATGATTATGTATTATAGTTATTATGTAATAACATAGTTATTATTATTATGTAAGCTCACTGTCAACTAGTTAAACACCTCTTATCTAGCACTACACCTTTACTTGAGTTTACAGAACAACTTCTCAGCAGACTGTGACTGCGTAGTACCTTTGTGGGTGAGAATAGCAGTAGGGATGCCATTTAGAAATGTATATTTGCTATGCATTGGCTAACCTTTCCTTATCTAAGCGTCACTCACAAGAGCTCGTCTTTACTGAAATATGACTATGTTGTCTTTTGCAGGATAGCAGACATGTCACCATCACCGATATTAGTGTGGCTGTACTGGACCTGCGATGATGTCTCTTTTGTAGCCATACTGCGTGCCTTCCTGCTAAACTACATTATAGGAACCTCAGCTTACAAAGTGGCCTGATATTGTTTTTTTTTTCTCAAGGATGGAAAAAAATGATTAAGACAAAACAAAGCTTTTGCTGGCAAAAAAGCTTAGCCATCTGTTTAAAGGCTTTTTATCAGAAGATAGACTTCTGAACAGTAAATTTAGATGATTAACAATACTCTCAATCATATACATGTTTACATTATCTATTGCTGAACATTATTTTATTCTCATTTCTACTATCATGGTAGAGTGAAACATTCAATATTTAACTGAAGTAATGTCTAGTAAACAAAGTTTTCATCTAGCACAACAAGAGATTCTAAAAGCCACACAGTAGATTCATATTCTGTAACTTTTCTCTCCCAGTCAGTTTTCTTTAAACATCAAAGCATTTGGTTAATATGCACAGAAAAGTAGGTTCCAGAGCTGGCAAACATGACACAAATGATAATAATTAGTCTTAATACTGTCTGTCTTCGGTACTGTGCAATTCTTTTTGTCCAAACATCTCAGAATTTACTTTCTGAAATAGGTCATTGAACTGGAGCATCCTTTCCCAGAGTACATGGGGAAAGTGCTCTGCCTTGTTCCAGCAAATGAAAATACCAGGGGACACACTCATATGATATTGTTTGCGTGGTGATGGCCAGTTTGGAGTGTTAAATTACTCCATTGCTCACCACTGGAATTAGGGGTGAGTGCCAAAATGGGATTATTCACAAAGGAAATTGATAACAATGTTATTAAGATTTTTAATAGTAATTGTTTGATCATATTTATTGTTTAAAATTATGTTCCTTTGTTTTAAATGTTTGATTGAGATTTGTTGCATATAGACAGCCTCAAATTGTGGAAGTCTTATTCAGTCTTTCTATTATTATTCTTTTATTATTATTGTACTGTACAAATGATTTGTGAATAAAGATAGTTGAAGTAAAGGATATTAAGAATGAGATGAGAATATTAAGGCCATATGTAAAAGGAGATATTAAGGCCATGCCATACAATTAATCCAAATACACAACTCTTTAAGCATATGAAGGTGTGTTAAAAGTAATTCATGAAGTAATCACATTGTGCTGCACAGCTTTCTCTCATTTTGAGTTGCTTTTTATATCTAGTGATGTTACTATAGGCCTGTCTTCTCTCCTGACAAATCTTCTGTTGCACTATGCCTTTATTTTCTCTGGTATAGATTGGCTGCTGTAATTGCTATATCTGGAGACAATTAAATATATTGTCCAAGTAATAGGCTACTAGTGTTATTTTCTGAAATATATCAGCACCTTGGTCAGCTCACGATGCATCAGTAGAACGACCAGGGCCGTCTGGTCTGAACACGCAATGTGTACTGACATGCGCAGTATTGTCGTCACGATTTGGTCGATGCTGGCACAAGAGCTGACACTGACAGTACGTTAACATGGCGATGAAGGCAATCAGGGGAATGGTTGGCGGTGCCATAAATGAATTTTCAACTGCTGTTGGAGGTTCAAAAACGGCAGCTTCTCGTGAGCATGCGCTTGCCGTGAGTCGAGACTATATTTCACAGCCACGATTAAGTAAGTGCCATAAACGGTTTCATCATTTCTGCACCAGATGTGTATACTAGCCTGCTAACTATCTAGGATGACTAGCTAGCGAAAGATGTCACAATTCTCACCAATGAATAATTGTGTTTCCATGACGGTCCTTATAACATGTTAATTGACATGGCATAGATTGAACGTCTGTGATATGTGCTGATTTTTGTCAAAAGTGAAACGGACTGTTATGTTAGCAAATGTAGACGTAGCGTTACCTGCATCAGCGTCGACCAACACAGGCACCAGTTAGGTTGAGCTAACGTTATACGACGTTAAAGTCAGCAAGGTAACGTTAACGTTGCGAGTCGTTATCATCAAGGTATCTGAAATAGTCCAGTTAAATTCAACGTAACATTGATATAGGCAGTATACTGTAGCATCCGAATGGATGTTGACCTTGGCTATCGTTAACGTTAATGTTCTGTCCTGCTGTTTATTTATGCCACTGGTCTCTGAAAATGAGTGAAACAGGCCAGTCTAAAGTGACCTGGCTGTTGTGTTAATGCAACTGGTACCAGAGTTGAGATGAAAGGATTAATCTCTACACAGCTGTGTGGAATGTGACATGGTTGGTTTGTTTGCTGTGTTCATTAACCTTTGGGTTACTCTTCATATGGTCAGGATAGACAGATGAATGTCTTACTTTTGGAGTAATTCCCTTAGCTCCGTTCTATTAGTTTTGCACTGGACATCAGATGGAGTTTAGCCCAATTGACTGTAGATTTGTTGTTACTATGTAACTAAATGATCTTGACTTACAGCATACAAGACTGTGGCTGGGGTTAACGGTCCTCTTGTCATTTTGGATCAGGTCAAGGTAGGTACCAGGTAACACTTTAATTTTAATGTAAGTTGGTTTTGTTAAACTGTATTGGTCTCTGGACGTTTACATTTGTACTTTCGTGTTAATTTAGCAAAGTACCTACTTTTATATTGACGTAGGTCAGTGAAAATTTGCAGTGTATGGTCTTACGAGCTTTCAGGCCCCCATGCTTTTTGGAGGAAGGAGAAGTAGTCACATGTCTCTTAGTTCAAGCGCTCCACATCATGGGAATGTCACATGACTCCAGAAGAATGATTCATTAAAAGAGTTCATCATAGAAATCCATTTTTGGACACCTAGAGCATTTTTTGAACCGTTACAACTAATGTCTATTAATCACTATTGATTTCCATAGAGTTAGCCTTTTCATATAGTATGTGAGGCATTAATATTCTTTGAAATGTATACTGTATGCAGCTGTAGGCTTTAATATTGTTTATTTGTTGTAGTTCCCCAGGTATGCCGAGATTGTGCATCTCACCCTCCCTGATGGGACCAAGAGGAGTGGGCAGGTGCTGGAGGTTACAGGATCAAAGGCTGTTGTGCAGGTGAGCATGTTTCTCGTACTCAAACATGCTGTAATCTTCTCCACATCATCGAACCTCAGAGGGACAGCAGTACTCCCCTGAGAAGATCTGATTTCGTTTCTGGTGCAGGTATTTGAGGGAACCTCTGGTATTGATGCGAAGAAAACCTGTTGTGAGTTTACCGGAGACATCCTGCGCACACCAGTATCTGAAGATATGCTTGGTGAGTTTTGCAATGTGCTAGTGATCCATTTTTTACATTTTTTTGTCTGCCTTCCTTTTGACTGATATATAGCATTCCTACAGGTCGGGTATTCAATGGGTCGGGCAAGCCCATTGACCGTGGTCCAGCAGTTCTGGCAGAGGATTACTTGGATATCATGGGTATGTTGCCAAATACTGCACCTGATCTTAAATGCATAACGCCGGTCTGTATTTCTGATTAAACTCATTGTAATACATACACATTCAAACAGTTTTACCACTAAAAATGCACACTGATTCATTACTGTTCACTGATTTGACACACATCGTTGTAGAAGTCTGCAAAGAACACTTGTAACTGAGATGGCGCATCTCTTTCCCCCACAGGCCAACCCATTAATCCTCAGTGTCGTATCTATCCTGAGGAGATGATCCAGACAGGGATCTCTGCTATTGATGGCATGAACAGCATTGCCCGAGGACAGAAGATCCCAATCTTCTCAGCCGCTGGCCTGCCCCACAATGAGGCCTGTGCAGTTGATTTCTGTTGAACTATTTTACAAGATGTGTAATGTGATGTGATTAATGGGATTGATTCACATTTGAGTTGAATTGCTGACATTCATTTTGCAAGTTAGTCACTGACCTAGCCAAAACAAAACAAATGGGGACCAGGTTTTCCACAAATAAGTCTGTGAAGATGAAATGTACACCTAGTTAGCTTGATATTGTAGATTCAGTTGAGTGTGTCATTCCTCAGGGAGTATACATACAAATGAGGACTTTGGTAATCTGCACTAAACTATGCTGTTTGTTGTACTTTGCACTGGTTACATTAAGGTCACTGTAAATATGCTCAGCCAAGGAAGTTTGATTGTGACCTTCTTTCCCCTCAGCCTTCTCTAGGTCCTTAAAGACAGGTATGGTAATGTCACTGATCCCTTAGATGGCTCCTTGTAGTTCAGAAACCCTTTTGCTGTGTCTCCAAACCTTTGAAGCAGCCATATTATGAATGTTTAAAGCAACTCATTGTGGGTTACACTAGAACCGTTGTCTTGTGAAGTGTTTTTTTTTCCTATTCCTCTCCAAATGAGATTCACTTTTGTGCTGTGCTGTGCTGTGGCCTTTAGTTAGTATTTGCATTCATCTTGTGACTGTTTGTTTCTCACCAGATTGCTGCCCAGATCTGCCGTCAGGCTGGGCTTGTGAAGAAATCCAAAGATGTCATGGACTACAGCGAAGAAAACTTTGCCATTGTGTTTGCTGCCATGGGAGTGAGTAATATTAAAGCATGTAGTCTTCCATATGTTTGTCTTCACGATACTCAGGATACAGGATGTTTGAATTCAATGTCAATTTCATGTTCTAACATCACAATGACGTGTATAATTAACTGTTAATGTAGTGCTGTTATTCACTGAATGGCTTTGTTAGTTAAAGTCATATTTCCACTGATTATACTTGATGTAAGGCTTGAAAATAGTAAAAACACTTGGAAATACTAAAAACGCATGAAGAGAATGTGGAAAATTAGGGTTCACAGTGCTTTTAGAGCAAATCATTTTTTTCATGTTGTTATGGGCTGTCTTTTATTGCAGGTTAACATGGAGACTGCAAGATTTTTCAAGTCTGATTTTGAGGAGAATGGCTCTATGGACAACGTTTGTCTGTTTCTGAATCTGGCTAATGACCCCACGTAAGACCTCGGGCTATATTTCTGTATTCAATTACTTTTCCCTGTCTTGTGTGATGCTAGATTCTCTGGACAGGAAGAGTTTATAGCTTCTGTGAGGCCACTGTACCCTGCAAGTTACCATTGATTACACATGACTTTTGTTAAAACAAAAAACTGTGAAGCAGCATAGAGTACATATACTGGCCATAACTGTAAGTGTGTGCCTTCTTCAGGATTGAGCGCATCATCACTCCACGTCTTGCGCTGACCTCCGCTGAGTTCTTGGCCTACCAGTGTGAGAAGCATGTCCTGGTCATCCTGACCGACATGAGCTCTTATGCCGAGGCTCTGCGAGAGGTGAGCCAGTCACCCTGTCACCACCATCTCTCCTTAAACCCCTCACACACTCCTTAAACCCCTCACTCACTCTCCTTAAACCACTCACCATCTGTCCATAAACCCCTCACTCACTCTCCTTAAACCCCTCACTCAGTCTTCTTAAACATCTCACTCACTCTTCTTAAACCCCTCACTCACTCTCCTTAAACCCCTCACTCACTCTCCTTAAACCCCTCACTCACTCTCCTTAAACCATTCACCATCTGTCCTTAATCCCCTCACTCACTCTCCTTAAACCCTTCACTCAATCTTTTTAAACCCCTCTCTCTCTCCTTAAACCACTCACCATCTGTCGTTAAACCCCTCACTCACTCTCCTTAAACCACTTAACCTCACTCTTTAAACCACTCATTATCTCTCATTAAACCCCTTCACCCTCTGGTGCTTAAAACTGGCAGCCCTTCTAGATAATTCACTTGTGTTCCTTCTCCCTCGCTGCCCCCTCCAGGTATCTGCGGCCAGAGAGGAGGTGCCAGGCAGAAGGGGTTTCCCCGGCTACATGTACACTGATCTGGCCACTATCTACGAGCGGGCCGGCCGTGTGGAGGGACGCAACGGCTCTATCACTCAGATCCCCATCCTTACCATGCCAAATGATGGTGAGGCAGAAAGACTACAACAAATACCAGCTAAGTTCAGCCAGCTGCCTTTACCCACGTCACTAAACCCGTTTCATTTTGTTATCCCCAGATATCACACATCCCATCCCTGACTTGACGGGCTACATCACTGAGGGTCAGATCTATGTAGACAGGCAGCTGCACAACAGACAGGTCAGACTGGAAGCTGGTCATGACTGTTCAGTGAAGTTGGCAGTAAACTGAAACTTTTTTTCCATCCAATTCTTTTTTTTGTTTGTTTGTTTTTATCCGTTTGCCAGGTCTATCCCCCGATCAATGTGCTCCCCTCTCTTTCTCGACTGATGAAGTCTGCCATTGGTGAAGGAATGACACGCAAAGACCACGCTGATGTGTCAAACCAGCTGGTTAGTACTGATTGTCTAGGTGTACTGTTAAAGGTCTAGTGTAGGAAGGTTCCTATCAGAATGAAATGACCTGGAAATATTTAGTGACAGGATTCTCAGGATTCAGGATCCAACAGGATTCTCTGTATGCTTTAAAAGGTGCTTCAATGCATCCTTTCAAATTTCCTTTAGCCAAGGGTACATTGAAGCATACTTTGAAAGAAAAGGTAATAGTGATGCCCCACAATGCCTTGGGTTAGGTAACATCAGTCAATCAACTTGGCTCAAGGCAATAACACCAGTGCACTTGACTGTATGACCTTGTGGTACAGCTATTATGCTCTGTAACATTCTATAGGCTTTAACCTCATGACATTCTGCATTGAGGGCATTTCACCCTGGTTTCCACCTCTCCTATTGACTTCCATGACCGAATACATTATTGACTGTGTATTACAGCAAGTTCAACACAGCCCCCACAGAGGCATAGTCTGGAAAAAGCTTTGTGTTGCATATTTAGTCAGTAAATGTTATTTTGCAGGATCGCTGATGCAAAGCAGAGAGAGTAATTGCTGTGGCCATGGGGCGATCATGTGTAGTGAACTGCTTTAACACTGTCAGGTGTAGATTAGAATTGTCCCTTAATCTGTGAGTTAGTGGTACCATTTTCATGAATATGAAACACTTCTTAATACAAGTGCAACATGGGTGCAGGATGGGAAGTCTATACGGCTTTAATTATTACAGTCCAAGCATCAGTGGTGGAGATTAGGGAGTAAGCACTGTGCTCACACATTAATGGAGTAAATATCTGCTCTGTGCTCACAACGGCACTTCTGCTAAGGCTAATCACGCATGCTAATTCATGCTAATTTAACGCAGCATTGATCCAAATGTGCGGTTCAAAACAAAACGCAACTAGAGTATTGCAGTTTGAAATGTAGTCTGTTACAAATCAAATGATGCAATCAGACGCAATGGCAACTCCTCAGCTGTAGTATTTAGAACACTGAAGGGGTTCCCTGTGGTGCATTCACATTTGATAAAAAACGGAAACATTTTACCCAAGTGACTCATTCATCACTGGTTGTAGAGCATGTAATTGCTATCAGGCTCAGTACTCAGCTCAGTGTCTGCTCCTTTGGCAGTATGCCTGCTATGCCATTGGGAAAGATGTGCAGGCTATGAAGGCTGTGGTGGGAGAGGAGGCCCTGACTGCTGATGACCTGCTCTACCTGGAGTTCCTGCAGAAATTTGAGAAGAACTTCATTGCCCAGGGTAAGGAGTGGATACAGTAACACTGAATACCACACATGGAATATATACAAATGTCTGCCTCTGACTTTGTGTGTTATTACTTTTGATGAGTGAGACACAAAACACCTCAAAACTAGAACATGACAAATCCATTGGCAGCTTTATCTGGCGGGCAGATTACGGTAATACCATGTCATATGGGGAATTAGACCGATAGAATTTGATCATATTGGAAAGGTCTTTGTTACGTGCTCGCAGCTTCCTGTGATATTACAGAAAGATCAAATTAGTCATTATCAGGATTAAGAGGATTTCCTCATTCAGATCCAGCAGATGTACGTACTCCGTTTCTCATCTTCACTCTTTCTAAATGCACAAGTGGTTGGCTAGGGACATGTCTGCCACTTGTACAAAATGAAGGGTACAAAAACATGACTTCAGAATTACAGTCCCTTGAAGTTAATGCTGGATTCAGACAGGAAGAAGGAAGCCACAGTGGAGCAATGAGGTTCTATGGGATGTTAATTTATTTCAGTGATCGTAGGCAAAACAACTTGCCAGCAGACAACCTCATCCAACAATGTTTAACTAATAACTTTTTTGGCAACAAGTGATGGGCCTTGGAGATGAGGGATTAGCTGTGTGACTGAATGTCCCCTGCTTGTTCTTGTTGTTTTGCTGAACTGGCTTATGATGTTATGACGTCATTTTTCATTCTACTGCTGCGGGTGTGTGTATTTGTGTGCGTGTGTGTGTGTGTCTCTGTCTGTGTCTGCAGGGGCCTATGAGAATCGCAGTGTGTTTGAGACGCTGGACATTGGCTGGCAGCTGATGAGGATCTTCCCAAAGGAAATGCTGAAGAGGATTCCTCAGAGCACCCTAGCCGAGTTCTACCCTCGAGACTCCAAGCACTAACCCCGCTCTCCCTCCAGTTCCCCGCAAGGCCACTCCTGACACCCACAACCCCCGTCTCACCCACCCCAACAAGCACACTCTCACTTATTGTCTCCTCAGTTTCTATCCTCCCCATGCTGTTCTGCTTGAGATCTGCTGCTCTGTTCTGCTCTTGTGTAAGTGGTTGCCGTCTTCTTCGGTATTGTGCAGGGAAACTGACTGCTGCCCCTGCCTCAGAGTTTGATGTGCAATTCCCCCAACTATGCCCTATACTTCCAGCATTAATAAAGGAGAGTTTGGAGGGCTTGTTGCCCACGGAGCAGGCTCTGAGCAGGGATTACTGTATGCATGTGTTGGCACAGGCCACCATTAAGCTCTCATAGCTCACTTGCACCAGAAGAATCTTGAGGGGCCTAAAGTTAAGAGCAGTACTAGTTTAGAACCGCTCCTCTTCTGAACTTGTACCTGTCTGTTACTGCATTTGGTGTGATGCACAGTAGATTGCAAACAAACAGCAAATGCTGTAAATGTAAATTACTCCTGCATTTTACCTCTCTGAGCCTGAAGAGCAGGTTTGAGCCCTTTGTGATGTGAGCGGGACAGATTGTTAAGAGTGTTATTAATGTGTTACCTTTCAACATTTGTCTTGTTTAAGTTCTGTAATATGTTCTCATAGACTACCATGACAAAAAAATGGATACATTTATAAGGCACATATTATTACAGATATTTAAGATAAAAGATAAATTGTGTGAAAGTTCTGGTTAAATAAAATATATCCTAGTCAGTATACACTGAAAACAGTTTATTTATAAAGTTTATTTTTATGTTGCATCATAATGCCTCTGCATTTACCTGTAGTTCTATGAATGTCATTTGTCACCTTGTTGTTATTATGTTTTATTTTGAAACCAGGCTGAGCTGCCCTTAATTTTGAAGTTTACAATGGAATGTCAATAAGGTGAAGTCGTGGTTATACGCATTTTCTTTAAAAACATTGCCAAGCAACCTTTATATTTTGTTATTATATGTGTCATGGGATGGGAAACTAGCCTTTCGTCCTAAATGTGGTGTGGTAAAGTGTGTACAGATATTTCAAATGAATCCCAAAAGATGTCTTCATAAGAAGATCATCGTCTTTTCTGCCTTGTGTGTGTATGTGTAAATTGTTTTTCGTCATTGCATGCAGATTACGTTGTTCACGTTGTTACAAGGTGTGTATGTATTGTCAGGAGATTAAACTAGAGTCTGACTCAAAATTTGTTGTGTAATTTATGAGTTTGAAATGTTAAATCAGTAAATAATGTATAAGAATCTATACCATCCCAAGTCTAGGGGCAAAGTTTGTGTATGTTAAGCTAAGCAAATATCAGTTTTGTGTGCTTTTCCTCACTTCGTCATCATCAAAAAAGTGTCTATCCACACAACAGAGGGCGCCAAACACCATTTTATGAAATACGTCTAAAAATCATGGACGCAGTTACTGGGATACAATCTCATATAATTTGTTTATGCACTTGCTTACTAAGAATTCTGTGAGTGGTTTTGCAAATGTGGAGAGAATTTTCTTAAAACGTGTACAGCGCCTCTTCACACAAGTTTATACAAAAGTCTTGCTAAAGAGATATACCTCAGTCAGTGTTGCCAGGTTAAGGGTGCGTGGGGCTAGTATGGTGTCGGTGGCTGTAAATCTGAGAAAGTCAGGCTTGGACGTACCTTACGCACACGCACGCACACACACGTTCACTCCCAATGTGGAAGAAAGCTACTGACACTACGCTAGTTCCACTCCTAATTGTGCACCCTAATTTTCACTAGAGCATCAACGAATTTTGAGATCACTGTAGCTGATGACAGCAGTATAGCAAAGAGAATCACAAACTTTATTAGAGAAATGTTTTATATCAAATGCCCGTCACCAAATACTTGGAATTGGCGTCAAACTCTAACAGGATTGAAATTCATTCAGATCTAATTCATTCAGAAAGGATCTACAAAGCAGCTTCCCACATTCATTTCTGATGTCCCCCATCTGTTCTTCCTTTTACCACAAAATAATCAGCATATATTTGTTTGTTGCCACTTAGCATTAACCCATCTTGAACTGCTGTCATGTCCCTGTGTGCTTCTGCATAGCAACTTTAGTTCATCATTCACCTTAGTCTCAGCAGGATCAGTAGAAATCGAGCTCATATATTTTGCAGCCAAACAATGCCAATTGTCCCTGGTACATACAGAGCCTTGAGACTCACACCACACCACAAAGCGCGAAGGCCAAAAAAATCCCCCTTCAACAGGAAAAGCGTGAGCAGAATCATGGCTCATGAGAGGTGGGGGAGGGGCAGTTTGCTTGTGGATGACAAGATGGAGAGACGATTTGGAAACATAGAGAGACAGATGTAATAGAGTCTTGTAGAGTCCAAAGACGTGAATAAATGTTGTGTGCGCACTTGTAAGAATGCATTTATAAACTCCATTATGAAGCTCACTATAGAAGGCATAAAGCATACAAGCTCGCTGTAAGTTTTATAGAGCGGGAGAAAGTACGTTTGACCCTGTGTTTGTGCTGCTGAAACATACAGGACCACGTATACTTACATCACAGAGCACTACATCATTCAAGTGTTCTCATGTTGAAAACACCCTCAGTTTTAAAAATAACTGGTGTTAGAACCACCGTTGTGTAAGGACAAACAAATAGCGAACATGTAGCTAGACTACAGCGTGACAGGTTTCTGCAAAGGTTCGCTTTAGGTTAAAGGTATGAAGATAAAATGGATGTTTAGAAGAGTACCTTGTAGAATATGTACAACTGTGTGAGATCTTATATATAGTTATGTATAGTTCTTAAAATGCGGGAGGCAGACCTTCCCGTCACTGTTAAATGCTTGCTTGATTCCATAAGCATCAACCCAATAAAAAGATTTTTCAAAAAGAAAAAAAGAGATGTACACTTCAGACTTTTTTAGGCAGATGTTATTTGCACCCATGTCATCGCAATATATTACATTGCATAAACTTGTGTTTGCCACAGAGAGAAGTATGTATGTAGGCTTTGTAAGAATGTTCATTGTTTTTGTGCATGTTCACCACGTTTGACATCATGGTTGTCAATAACCTTCAATCATATAATTTTTATCATCATATCATTTTATCAGAGAATGTATAAGCAACCCTAAAAGTTATGGTTTAGATGTTCTCCCCCCTTACCAGTAACTATACATATAAGTATGAGTCAGCTACTGCAATGTGCATAGTAACTGCTAAATGCTCAAAGGCCCCCTTCAGTGAACTGCGTGGGCCACATGACTCAGTGACAACTAATCAATGTCATATAAATAGATGTCAATTAAATCAATCTAAATCCCACAATAATTCTCTCAGCTTCAGCCTTCTCCACTTAGTGCCATAAATCTATTTTTACAAACTCAACCAATGAGGCAGCAGCTGAGGTTCATTTGCTACAGTGTGGAGCACTGCAGTGTGTGATTAACTAAGTTATGTTGCAGATTTAGAACATCTGCCAACTATGTCTCTCTATCAAAATCAACAAGACCCATGGGGCATCGCAGTGTTCATAATTATCACAAAATGTTATTGTTACTGGAGCCCACACTGCATTTCTGAATATTGATTTTATAATCATGATTATCAGCACGGGAGCAGTGGACAGTGTCTAAAGCTTGTATTAGTCTTGCTCAGTTTTCTTTTGCATTTGATTCATTTTAATTAAAACAATAACAAAATTTGAAAACAAGTGACACCTAATAAAACTAAACAAAATATTTTTAGGTTGTCTTTGTGTCAGTCAAACACATGTACCGATGAGTTCAGATGCGAAACCCAAAAGTCCATCTTCAGAAATATGCAGAAATTAAGTTGTTTTTATAATGATTCCAAGTCATCATCAAACTGTAATTTGAATGTTATTATCAAGTCAAAACAAGTCAAACCAAATCAATCCAATTGGAGTTGGACTGATAATAAAATTTATCAAACTTATATAAATATATGTCTGTAAATTAATCACAAATGGACTTAGAGGCTTTTGCATCTGAACTCTGACAAACCTGAATCAGATGTACAAGGGTATTACAACTCTAACTAAAGTGGAAATAGACTTATGAATGGTTCATAACAGCAGATAACAACAACGCTATTATAAAGAATGCACTCTCAGACACTTGGACATGAGGAATGCTTTTCCCAATGTGGACTCTCTAGTAACGGGAAACAGAACGATGCCCAGAAGCAGCTTTATTGATTAGAAAAGCTGATAATCATTTTATGTTTCCACCCACTCTTTCAAGCAGTGAGCTCCCCAGTGGTCTTATCAGAATGGAGGCTAATTTGATGCTAATGATGACGGAGGGGACTGTGATTACCCCCTTGAAAAGAAGTCATTAACATTCTTGTAGTTGCCCCAAGGTTGAAGTGAAAAGATAGGAAAGAAAGACAGGGAGAGAGACAGAGAGAGAGAGAGAGAGAGAGAGGAGGGAGGGGAGGATGGGAGGAGGAGACTGCCTAAAGAATTGTTAAAAAACTCTCCAAATTATTTTACATGATGCGTTTCCAAATATCCTCAATGAGACCAAATGGTTTCACCTAATGACTTGCAAAGCATTACTGAAATAAAATAAGGGTAACAGAAATGTATTTAGAAAAAAAATACATACAGTTTAAAGTATCACTAAAAACAAGAAAAAAATGTATCATTAACAAATATGCTTGGGAGAACGTTATTCTCGCAAACGCAAAAGCATTAAAGCTACCTCTAAAGCAAGTTCATTACTCTAGCTAGAGGGCCTTAATGTGACTCAGCTTCTGTATCTGAAGTAAGATACTGCCTGCCAATTACATTCTTTTAAGTCACCCCAACACCTATGGAAAAATGAAGGACCTCAACTGGAGTACTGTAGACTTATCCATGTTGAGGTTGCTTGTCCTTGTGTTGCCCGCACAGTCCCTATAGCTGGTCAGTGGAGTTCCCCCTGGTTCCACACAGTGGTGCTGTGGTCATTTTGGGATGTCTCCCCTTCAGCGTGCCGCTGCAGTGAACAAAATGCATTTTGCTATTGTGTGTTCCAGTTGACGGGTTAAATAAACACAGGACCTGAGCGTGCTCAAAGAGCAGTCTGCTTTGACTTCCCTCCCCCTGTGTTAGATAATGAAGAGCATTCACTCTCAACTGGATAAGGCGCCCTTATAGCCATCAAATTAAATAAATAAATAAAAACAAAGGTATTGTTTTTTTTACAGATGAATGGAGAAATGCACAAAAGGGCAACCTATACTGTCCAGTGAGGGTCCCTCAGGTTTTTACCTATATGTCTCTATAATGCTGTCATTCTTAAGGCTTCTGCTTTGTTTAAGCTTGTTAATGGATTAGTTTCATCCTCCTTTTTTCTCTTGGTGCAAACTACAGACACCTCTTGGATTATTTTTACCACACACCAAAAATGATTTCCACTGTAACCACTCAGCCGTGTAAGTTACGGCTGAAATTACATAGGAAAATGCTTGGTGAACCAAGCCATGAAAATATTCCATTCTATTCATTCACATATCCTCCGCCAGAGCGGCTGCTAACAGTAAGGTGTTCATCTCTGGGAGTAGAGCATCTCCCTTCCAGATCCCGAGGCTGCATTCATCCCCACTGTGCTTAGTTTTCCTTACTTGGGAGTCCTTTCCCCTAAAAAATTGGTCTCAGCTGGGGGCATGGGAATGCTCCAAATCCAGTCTCCAACTCCTTGTGCAGAATATGTGAGGATGGGCACGCCCTTGGAGGTCAAAAACATCCCAGGGCGAGCTGAATCACATGATTTAGAGTGGGGGAAAAAAAAGATGAATAAATAAGATGTGCCAGCGTGCAGTGTTTATTCGAGCAGAAATGCTGCAGAGATGTACTTGGTGATGACAGCAGGTTTAGCTTTACCTTCATCCGGGCTGATAGTTTTTCATTGTTTCTTGAACATGCTGACTTTGACTTTGATGAATGCTGTTGAGGCTGGGGTAGTTGAATGGTTGGTCCTGTGCTGTGGATGTGTTTGTACTGCCTACATGAGTTCATATGCAAAGCTGACATTCATATCAGCATAGCAGTGATATGTGTGCTAGCCATGATGTGGTAACCTTGTCTGAGATGCACCATGCATGGTTTAAACACAGAACAGTGATCATGTCAAGGATATACTGTGTAGTAATCCTAAATTCAATAGGGATTCAGTGATATTCTCAGCAGTAATTGCATTACCAATCCATTCTCTTTCAATACAGCAGATTAAGGTATTGCACTCATCTAGTACGACTTCTTTGATGTACAATTAATATATCTTTAAACATAGAATTTATTTCATGACAACCCACAGCCTTGGCACGGTCGTCTCAAGCAACCCAGAATATTCTGTGGAAACATTATCTATGCTGAAATGTTAAAATGTGTTTCCCTGGGGACAGTTTAAAATGATGACAATTTTCGAGAACAAATATTTGACTCCAATATGACAATTTGAATGTATGTAACCTCTTTTTGTTTGAGGGAGTACATCTACGCGAGGCCATTTTCCTTTGGTCTGACTAAATGTTTACCTCTCAGCACTTGGCATGGCCTTTATCAGTGCAAAGCAGGGTGGTGTGGGAAAATGAGTGTGTGTTTGTATGTGTGTTTGTATGTGTATGAGAGAGTCTGTGTGTGCATGTTTGTGTATATTTGTCTATGTGTGCGTGTGTGTGCGCATACATGTGTGTGTGTTTGTGTGTGTGTGTGTGTGCGCAGTTTGTGTATGTATATGTATATGAGTGGTGAGTGTCTGTGTGTGTGTGTGTGAGTAAGAGAGAGAGGTAGAGAGAGAAAGGGAGATACTGCGAGAGAAAGAAAGAGACAGACAGAGAGGGAGAAAGGAAGAAAGAGACAGAGTGTAAGAGAGAGAGAGAGAGAGAGAGAGAGAGAGGGAGAGAGAGAGAAACAAAGAGGTTGTCTATGCCAGAGTATCAGAGAGGCAGAAAGAGATGCCTTGCTACAGGATAGGACTTGGCATATGCCTGTCTTTTTGGACAGCATCCTCTGCTCAGGTGGGCAGACGTGGGCGTCAGAGGTCTTCTTATGCCCCCACCCCACCACCCACAACCCCCAAGGCTCATGTCCATGGGTCTGGAGAGAGCAGGGAGGTCCCCTCTGCTGGCACTCCTTCCGATGGAGTTCAGTGAACAGACACAAATGTGTCAGCGCCCCGTGGGGAGACAGCGATCCAGTCCGCCACACCAGCCCGCGATGGATCACCGTCACAACATGTCCATCGCAGTCCGTCACACCGCCTCAATGGTGAATGAGCAGTGGGTTTTGGGAAGGGGTGTAGAGTTCAGTGAGGGGGTCAGGGTGAAAGCCCTTCACTGATTCAGCAGGAGTGACATTTGAATGGCGTCAGCATCCTCATTATTACATTTCACGTGTGTCTTTGGGATTCCGTTGAAGAAGCAAAGCTCAGGCCTTTTCATTGTGGCGGTGCTCATATTACACATTTAATACATAAGTGGTGCTTCCACAGACACTTGTCAGGATGTGAGAAAGAAGGTAAGATACTGTAATTCTGTTTGGCTTACCTGTGTGCTTAGCGTGTGCCAACCTCCACCACAACACACAGAATCTCAAAGGGGAAAAACATTCTAGTGCAAATATACACAGAGAGCCTTCACTGAGCATAAGGTTTTCCATGTCTCTCTTTGACTCTCTCTTTCTGTCTCTCTTTCTCTTTCTTTCTTGCACCCCCCCCTCCACACACACACACACACACACACACACACACTTTCTTCTAAATTAAGTTAACAATAATAACAATCCATGGACTACAGTTCTTTAGCTTGATCTGACATTAATTAAAAACAGGGGATGTAGTTAATGCTACTATTAAGGTCACAAGGGTGCTCCTCAGACAGCTCTAAATAAAGGGTTACCCTCATTATCTTCTCTAGTCTGCCTCAACAGCTTGGCAACTACAATGAACTCTCCTGGCTACATTGTTTGACCTAGTTTGTGGGAACATTAATCAGATGTCCACAATGCTTTGCGTGGCCTCATCTCCCTGGTGTGCCAGAGGGAGGCTGGCGAAGAGGAGTCTCTTGCAGTGCCACACACTTAGACATGTTTGCTGTGTGCCACAAACACCTTCAACAAGTCTAATGAACTGAGAGGAGTTTGAAAGCGTGCTGATCCACCCATGTTTCGTGCAGCTAATGTCCTGCCCTTGGCATTACGTTATTGCATTAATGAGCTGACCCCAAACGACTCAGGACAGTTTCTAGATCTAGTCAGTTAGTATTTAGTGTCTTTAGAGATTGCCTATAAATTATTATGGTCAGTAACACACACAGTCACAAAAGTCAGACATACTGCCCATAAAACCAATGTAAAACACATCAGTGTACCATATCAGGTGCAATAAAACTTGATTTGTGATGCCCGTGTGATGATTCTATTGTTATCCAAGCACAAAACATTTGTCACTTTATTCTCCTCCTTACACAGATGGAGTGACATAAATCTTTTATGCAAGGCCTAAATTATCAAACTCATCGGTGCCCAGAGGAAAAAAATTATGGCTGCATAATATTTTGAACTTTGAAAATGTCTCTAGCTTCCTAAGACTCAACATGTTTTGATTTATACTTGGGCTGTGCTATAAAGATACCATAGACATCCCTCTTTCATCACAAAAGTATGATCAGTGTACTAAAGACCCTCTCTACCTATAGAGATAACAACTCCAATGAGTGACATACAGTACGGTTCATAATTCACTATGCACTGGACAAACAAATACACAAGTAAACACACAAGCACAGTCTCACTCAGGCACACACAAGCACAACCCAGAGACAAAAGATCATTTCCACAGAGGACTGATTCGAATCGCTCAGTGGAGCTAAGCTTATCCAATTAGTATTACAGTACCTACCATATCAGTGATGGCTTTGAAGGGATTTCAAATAGACAAATGCGGTGGGAAATCCAGTAATAAAGTCAGTCTACCAAACATCACAGCAAGGAAAACAGAAATATAGACTTGATAATGTGGTAGTACAGGTTTGGCCAATCAGGGCATAGCCATGGGTACAGATGAACAGATGCTTGTCAGGGTGACATTCAACTTATTACTGATTAAGATAAGCACATGTCCTGTGTCCAACATATTTGGTCACATTTTTAAGGAATTATTGAAAATAAGTCTGAAGATAAGCCTTTTGCTAGTGCTATTTAGTTTTTTTTCAGTTGTTTTCTCATGAGCATGCAAACAGCCACAGTGTATTAGTTTTACTGAAAATTCTAATGGGGTACACTTTGGGGTAATGATCCAATGAGAAAAACATGTTCAATCACTGACATACTTCAATGTACCTTTCTTTCTATATTTCTGTTCTTTTCCTCTAGTATTCAATTACAGCACTAAATTTCCTACAGTCGGGCTTTGCAAGGACTGAAAACATGAAAATACTCAGCAAGGTTATAGAAAAGTATGAGTGTGAGTGACAGGCATATTTCTCTGCCCACCCACAGAAAGAGGATGTGTATGCATGTTTATGTGCTGCAGTGCATTCATTTACATGTGTATATGTATGTGCGTGTGTGTGTGTGTGTGTCTGTGTCTGTGCATGTGACCCTCTGATACTTGCAAGTGCATGTATTTGTGTACTTGTGTGTGCTCAACAGAAATGGCAGTGACCCTTCATGTCAGCCATGCTGAAATATAGCCATGGCTCCCTGGTGACCGGTGCATTATCAAATTGCCACCCTCTGAAAGCTGCCTGTTGACGGCTGCCGAGTCCCAGCGAATCAGAGAAACATCTGACAGAGGCGAACAGCCCTATGGGCAGACAGAGTGCAGACTGAGGGAGCCGTGCCTGTCTAGTAGGAGACCTAGAGATGCCCGACTGCCTGCCTGCCTGCCTGCCTGCTTGCCTGCTATCCTGCCTACTGCCAAAGCTGAGCTTAGCCCAGTCGTGGACCAAGCCAAGACTGCTCCCAAAAGTCATTTTCAAATATTGATTAATAGGATGCTGCTTGCTCGAGAAAATGCCTCCAAGCATCCCAGCTGGGGAAGGCTCCAAGGTTATTATCATCTCAATGGAACCTCAGCCATTGTGAAGGCTGTTTTCTCCTTCCCCAAGTACTTCGTTTGAAGTGGAGGGGAATGAAGAGAGGAGGAGCTTTGGATGACAAAGCAAGGAACATGATCAGCTTTTCCTCCAGAATGGGAAGGAATCCCAGTCATTTAGAGGGCTGTCAGGGAGATCAATGGCGAGCAGATGACATCTGCAGAGAGAAGAAAAGCATCCACTGTATATCATCCACAATAGCATGTCTGCACGAATAACCAGAGCAGCCAAGCCTGAGGGGAAAAAGAGAGAGAGCAGAAGGGTTTTCAGTTCCACGTGTATGACCAGGACTTCTGTAGGAGCCCTAATTGGAAATTTCACATTAACTCAAAGACAATGTCACATGATATAGGAGGCCAATTTCACGATGTTATACAAAATATCTACTGACAGGGAGTATAGGCTACCCGCATTAAGTAGATCAGTGGAAAAAAACAGATGTCTGTTTTTGTCTGCAGGAGTTACATCTGACCACTAGGCCTATAAAACAAAACAAACCACAACCACAAGTGTTTCAATTTCAGACAAATCTGAACAGTCAATAAAAGGTGATTTGCCATGAAAGTGAAAGCATGTTATTTTTGAAAAGTGAATTCGTAGTTTATTGTAGGCCTACATACCAGCAGTATGGTAGGTAATTGAATAAGGTTCAGCAGTGCGGTTCAGGCAGAAAGGTTTTAAAATCACACTGAATGGGGAAAAAAGCAGTTTAATAGTATTATTTAATTAATGCAAAGCATTTACATTTTGTCTGCAAGGGGAACGGTGAAGTGTGACTGCAGGAAAAAGCTGTGATCCTCTCCTCACCCCCATCCCCTCCCTCTGAGAGTGCCATGCCATCAATTTAGGTTCAACAGGCATCTCTAAAGCAATTAGAACATTTCCAGTTAATTGGAACCACCTTAATGACAATCAATGTCCTCCCACGGACACAATACTAGATTCATTTGCAAGGATGCTCTGGTAAGTGAGGCATTCAAAACTAGGCCGACAAATGCGCTTACTGACAAACTATAACATAACACATTCTTGGGGCAGTTGCTTAGCAATTAAACCACGATTATTGACTAAGGTGGTGATTGATTAAGGTGGCTGAGCAACACGTTGAAATGCAAGGTGATTTAATGGCTTGGTGAAACCTATTTAAGAATTCACAAGAGATGGAAAGGTTAGACCTTGATTGAAGAAAACAAGGGAAGTTTCAGCATAGTACTTTGTTATATTGTTTCTGTTTTTTAATAAATATCCCATAATAATGCATTAGAACTTCTACACTTACAACCTAACACACATCCTAAGGGACCCTATGTACGCAATTCGTTTGATGCCAAGATGACCTTGGATTGGCAAAAAATTTCTCTTATTACTGTTACTGTTTTCCATCTACATAGTGCACTTCAGTAGGTGGATCCTGGTTATAGGTACAATGTCATTTCACAGCAACGATTGCTTAATGGCCTAACTACAGCAGACGCTCTTCCAAGAAGTACAAATTTCAGCAGCACATGAGAAAAGCTCAGCAAACAGACCTGACTCTCTGACTCTGGCAGCCTCACCTGTTTCAATAGAAAAGCCTGACAACAAAGGCAAGCCTACCCCACATAAGCTTCCAGGTAAATAATATGCAGAACACAGGAGTACTGTCATTTTTCTCTCTCTATTTGTTTTTCTCTGGGCTATGCTTACTCTTTCCTTGTCACCTTGACTTCATTTCTCTACCTGCTCGCTGCTTTATATCTGTCAGGCATGATTGTTATTTACCTTCTCCGGGGTGACAAACCAGACTTCACTCCGTGCCTCACCTTCTGAGGTGATGAATGATAGGAAAAGCTGAGGAAGTTAGCTTTCAAAATGGAAAAAAACGAAATAAACAATGATGCAATGTAACCCAAACAATTGCAAATCATGGAAATGTTCACAGATGATAAATAAATATTTGGACAGAAAAGATTGTTGGTGCTTCTCCAAAACAATGTACTTGTATGCTTGAATAAAATGTGACTTTTCTGTTATGCCAGCCTTCTGTTAGAGGGGCATTTTTGAAGCTGAATAAAGTGGTTAAGGGAGGATAAAAGAAGACAACATTTGTCTTAAACCCTCTAACCATTCATCTCCAATAACTGAAGTGCACCCTGGTGTGAGATGCACAGAGGCCAGCTCACTTGACTTCTCTCCTCTATGCATTACTGAACAACTGACTGTCAAACACACTTACAGTAGATGTTCTGAAATTCTAGAAATGCGGAATATTTCACACAGTTCATGCTCCTCATGGGTTTGTCAGCTCACAGGTTAGCGTCTGACCTTGTCCTCCCCACCAGCTTGATAGTGAAAGGCTCTGTTGCATTAATGAGGAACACAGCAATGGGACAGGCCATGCTGCTGACCACACCAGTTTTTCCCTGGAATATGCAGCTGGTATAGTCTCCTGTGAGTTTTCTCTCTCAACACCAGTGTAGCTCCCAACACCATATTGTCTCATCAAAATTATAATGCTAGGAGAGGTTCCATAGTCAGAAATAAAAGACTTGATATCAATTCTGTAACTTTACCTCATCAATAATGCCATGTACAGTAGTTTGTTATTTATTGTGGTGGCTATCAACTGAGATCAAACCAACTTCGCTAATCTATCCCTCCCAGAAGCAGCATTGGGGATTTTCATGTGATCCATGCATGCCTCCTAGCAGTCTGTTCAGAGAGCCGAATATCTACACATGCTTAACATTCATCACTCGCTCCTACATTCCAGCTCCTCGCCTATCACACCCCATTCAAACAACTCTGATGACTGGGGATTTGTCTCATGATTCCTGCAAGAAATTTCAGAGGGCTGCTGAGAATCCTAAATCAGTTAAAATCATTTCTAGGGGGACATACTGTAATAACTTCCTTGTTTTATTTCATGCAAGGAGGTGCAGCAATCCTTCTGGGAATCACAGGGGGACTTCCCTCATGATAGAGGGCAAGACTAACATTTTCTGCAAACACATCAGTTCCATGTACAACATCAGTGGGTTTGCCGTGAAAACACAAATAATATTTGTAATTCTATGTAGTGTACCAGATCCCTCCCATCCCAAAGTGAAATATGCACTTGCAGGCACATTTAAGTGACTATAGGGCCTATCTGTCTTTGTTAATGGCTTTTAGAGCTCTTCTGGTATGTATATTTCCTAATTGACGTCTGATGTCTAAAAGCATGGTGAGTCTTTCTGGGTTAATGAGCTGATGTGGCCAACATTTAACTAATTGGCTTGCATGAATATATATAAAATTTACAGAGCTTGGATAAACTTGTATATCATGTCATAAATGGTTAATATCATGACAACAAATGTGAATCTAAGCAAACACAGTTAGGACTAAGGAAACCCGTAATAAAGGCTCTGTCTGAGTAAAAAAAAACAACAGTTCCCCCCACTATAAATGGCTCATTAGTAGTTTTGCTACACAAGAATATTCTATTGGTTGTACATTTAGTTAACAGCAACGACAACAACAAATGTAAAAATCTTCAGAGGAAAGTGGTGGAATGCATGCAATAGACCACTGGCAGAAGAAGCACAGGCATCTTGAGAAATGCAGTTACACATTGTGATCCTTGCTTGAATTTCTGTTTTCATCCCACCAACAGCAAAGGCAACCTCCAGAGAGCTCAGGTGTCTAAAACACTCACCTGTGCCAGGACCACTTCAATTCCCTTGAATCATTTCATTTCAGCTTTAAACATTTACAGGGCACATCTATTGTTAGACGTGTTTGGTCTGGCTGAACTGTGTTTTGCCCATTGTATCTATTTATTGGTGCAACCCTCTGAGTGCATGGGATTCATTAGAGATGATAAATAATGAATAGAGGTGAGTCCAGTGGTGGGAGATAGCAGGAGGAAGGCAGTGAAGCGTGGCCACTTTTGTTCTCTTCTGCCCTGGTCTGTCAGATCCCCAAATGCCCTCTAATGACGCAGGCACCATAAAACCCCAAGACCTGGAGGCCTTCAACAGCAACCTCAGAAAACCCCCCGTCCAATTTATTGTAACTCACCACAGCACACAATAAGGACAAAATCACTTATGTGATTATGAAGATGTAGTTATATAGCTGCTGGTAGCCCTGAACTACAGCTTCCACCCCCCTGAACCACTGAATCGGAGCTTACTGTCAAGAGGGCCTGAAGGGATCTGATTGCCTTTGACAGGGCAGTCCTGAGTAAGCTCTCGCAACAACCCCACAAGCACACAGCTCCATGCTCACAAACAGGCTAAGGCAGACGACTTGGACCTCTGGTACTGCAGTGACAAGTTCTATATTAGGACCCTGACAACCTGAAAAATACAATTCATAATAATGCATGTCTGAAATTGTAAAGAGTAAGATTACGTACTCTGTCTCATTCCATTTACATCTCTCTCATTTGGGCATTATACAGACCCGCTTACTACGAGGCCAGTCAGAAACTATTATTTTCCCAAGGAGACAAGTGTGGCCATTTTCCATTCACCGCTTAAATTCTCGACAAGACAATAGCAGGGCTGGAAACCTGACATGTGAGTGACTTGTGTCACTGGCTATGAATGTCCCTGTGCAGTGGCAGGAGCAGTAATGCTAATGGAGTATCTGGTGACAGGGCTGTGAGACTGGATAAACACAGAGACCATGAACACATGGGAAAACATTTCATTATCTTAAACACTTATTTAGACCTCAGGCCTTCCCAGGAGGAAAAGACACATACAGCAGGTGGAAACACCTCCAATGTCCAACAGTACACTATCACTCAGGGTAAATCTAGCCTGTCTCTCAATGGCCAATAAGCTATGAGAAGATAGCTGGGTAATGCCCAAGACTGACAGGAAAATATAACACAAATACATGACTCTACTTGCCTCAAGACTGCATATTAAAGGATATTATGAGAGATAGTGTAGCAAAACTGTGTAAATTAGCTTAGCAGACAGATGAATAGGTTACCAAGTAAAATGGGAGCCAACGACCAAAGGAAGCCAAGAACCAGAGCTGTTCATTAAAAGGGCCTTTATTGTGGGCTTTCAGGGACAATGCTTTGTCAGCAATACAATATGGAACAAATGTTAATGTGCATGTCGGAAATCAGTTCAACTGTATTTTGTATCTTAATGTGGTGCAGTGCAGTGTGTGTTGCAGCTGTTATGAGGGCATAATGCCTCTGTTTAAGGTTTCAGTACTAATTGTTTGAAATGCTGGCAAACTGGATAAGTATTGTGATTATAATTATGATATATTATGATTATTATTAACAATAACAACAACAACAACAACAACAACAACAATAATAATAATATTCTATACTTTTTTGATCCCATGAGGGAAATTTGGTCTCTGAGTTTAACCCAATCAAGAATTAGTGAAACACACACAGCACACAGTGAAGTGAGGCACACACCAACCCGAAGCAGTTGGCTGCCTGCTATAGTGGCGACCGGGGAGCATTGAGGGGTTAGGTGCCTCGCTCAAGGGCACTTTAGCCATGGTTCACTGGTCGGAGATCAAACCGGCATGGCTGTCATTAGTATTTGTGTGCCATATCAGTCATATTTTCATATTTTGGTATACACTGAAGGCCAGTATCATAATTACACCACAGCTACAACATTTCAACATGATAAAAATATCAAAAATATACGTTCCAAATTGCTTTGCTGTTACCTTGTGTAGTGCCAAACTTCATCATAGCATCAGTTTAATTAGGCCTATTATGTCACATGGTTATGAATGTGTTTTTACCTTTGTGCTTTGGTGACAGTTCTAAATTACATTTATCTCTTGGGAAAGGATCAAAAGAATAAATGTCTAAGCAACTGTTTTGGTAACACTTTCTATGAACCCATCTATGAACCCACTATCAACCCCAGCCTTATAACTAATTCAGTCAGAACTGTTTCTACATTCTCAAAACTGTACTTATATGGCCATTAAGAATGTGTTTATATGCTTTATGAATACTGTGAGTGTTACCATTATGTTGTATCATGTATGTTCTACACAGCTAACACAAAACAGTTGGTCACCCTTGTGCATTAACATTATCTGTATTATGAGCATGCAATTGACTATAAGAGGCTCTTATTGAACAGAGTAACAATATTCTATTGAATACATTTGCTGCTGCCCTTTATTTAATATGCAAGACGTGGATGATTGTGCTACACATATCGAGCCAGTAATTGAAGATAAATGCATTTTGCCCGATAAAACCCTGGAAGCTCAGGGATTAATTATGGAGCTTCTTGGGCAGGGAAACAGATGGAGAGGAGACAAACATGAATGTGAGAATAACTCTGAGGGCACAGGCCTCAGAGGCGAAGGACATTACCCATGGTATTGACGCTCACCCAGAAGCAGGCCTTACCCTCACGCTCAGGGAAACCAATACTATACAGACTATGGCCACAGGGTCCTGTTAGATCTACTGTATGTAAAAAACTTGTTGAAGCCCAAGTCTTACGGAAAAGACAATTACTGCATTCTACGGAGGAAGCCTGGGAGGCCGTGCTGTGTGGGCTGTGAGACTGTAGTGATTCCCCTTAGGCAACTCCATTTCCATAACCAAAGAAGGGAGATGAGCATACTTGGAATGCACTGTTTGGAATGCAATGTATGCTGTTTGTGTGTCCATATGTTGTATGCGTGCTGTTTTGCTAAGTCCGGTATAATGTACAGATTCTGTGTCATGACTGTTGACAGTGCAGCCTTAATGCTAAAAATAAGTCTGAATGAAACAGTATTGAAAGTTAGCAATTTGAACAAGTGCATCTGGACTTCTGTACAACTCCAGTTGAACACTGGCATACAGGACACATAATATATTGAATGCACGGCCACATGTGATACAAACTGCGGAGCTCACCCACTGTTGCGGGTTTGCATGTTAACTTTCACTAGATATCTGGACAACACAACACAAGTTTTTTAACATTATGACAAATGTTGTTTCTTTACATTCAGTTTTGTTTTCTAGGTAAATTTTGAATGTTTTAAACCAGACATAATTGAATCAGTTGCACATTAGTTTGTGTAGGAATCGAGAAAGGATTTGTGTATTTGTGAAGTTTACTTGAAGAGGAAGATCTGACATAGAGAAAATGATTCTATAATTGGCTGTATTTCAAATGTTTAGGTCTATTGATAGGACAGAATCAAGGGTTCAGTCTGTTTGGATTTTAGCAGACAAAGTTCTGTTTGTCTTTTCTCTTTTCCTTAGTGCTCTAACATATCTAGAGTCTAAAATCTGGACCATACCCTGAAGCAGCTAGACATTATTCATAAAATATGTTCTAAAACTCAAACAGCTTTGTCACATTTGATTCAAATGCCTGCTTGCTCAGCCTTTGTGCTGGAGATTTAATGGCAGGCATAGCCTACATCTGTGATTACTCGTATTAGCATCCAGCAGCGGTAGGGACTGCAAAAGAGACCCCAGAAAGGGTGGTGACTTAAGTGTGTGGAGGGGATGGAAAGAGTGATGCAAAGTGGGGCAGGGAAATAAATATGAGATCTAGAGAAGGACCTAGCTGGAGGACTGACTGAGTTTGAATAATGGGGGCTCTGTGAATTGAATAGGAACACACAGCATAAAACATTATGCTGCGTTACTAATACCATACATGTTCATAACACATAAATTAGTCAAGTTTGCATACAGTCACAAATTGCAGTACAAAATATAACCAGTTTGGAAAACTATTAGAAAAACAGTAGTTACTTTCTGACACTGAAAATGAATTATGTATTTTCAGCATTTGCACAAATGTGCTAAAACACAGGTTTACTGTTCCATTTAGCTACAAACCAATGGACCACTGGTATATACATATATATAGTATATGTATATATCCTCTTTTGATCCCGTGAGGGAAATGTGGTCTCTGCTGTTATCTCAGTTGTGAATTAGTGAAACATACCCAGCCAACACACAGTGAGGTGAAGCACACACTAACCCTAAGCAGTGGGCTGCCTGCCACAGCGGAGCCTGGGGAGCAGTAAGGGGAGTTCAAGGGCAACTCAGCTGTGGATGTGGACATGGGAGTGCAGTGTTCAGTGGGTCAGGGATCATAACGCCGACCCCTCGGTTTCAAGCCTAGAGCCCTAACCAGTAGGTCACAGCTGCATCAACACATCAGTACATCAATGCATTCAGCACCAAAGGAAAGCTTAAATATAAATAATAAAATATAAATATAAATTAAATCCTGATTGTTTGTTAAGAGGGGAAATGGCAGTGGGGACAAAGATATTTTTTAACCTCTTTGTCCTGCTTCATGGCATGGTGTTTCTATGGCCTGAGGGAGGTAGTCTAAATTCACAGGACAAAGGGTGACTAGGGTCAGCAGCAACTAAAAGGCTTTCCCTGGGATTCTAATGTTAAAAATATGGGACAGATAAGGAAAATTGGTATCTGCAATCTTGCTGCATATCTTGACAGTGCTCCCCAGTCTTTCCATCAGTCATTTCATTGACAATGACCCAAACCAGCAAATAAAATAGAAGGTTAAAACAGACTTAATGAAACAAGAGTAAAACATCCTCATAAAGGTGGGGTCAATGTTAAAATTGATGAAATGGAGAAAGTGTCGTCACAGATATTCTTAATTGGTTAGAAATACAGTTAAATACAGTTAAAATGAATGTGTAAATCAGTACTTTTGATAGCACTTTGATGAATGGCCCTTAATCATCAGGTGAAATCTGATTCACATAATTGTCTCCATTTGTACACAGTGCTCTTTCTCTTGAATCAGGCTTGTCTTTGGTCATCATGAATCCATCATCTCAGAGACAAACAATAGGCAGGCACTGTCAGGTCTTGCTAATGTGTCAAGCAGCCAGAAGAAGTCAGAATTCTCTGCAGTAGACATAAAGACATTTAACTACACATATAGTGTAACATTTAGAAAGCTTTGAGCAAAGACAGGACTCATTCTTGAGTACTTCAATAGCTTACGTGTTTTTGAAGCAGCCTGGCCAGCATAAATTAAATACCTTGGCATATCACCAAGATACATGTCAGTTCCAGACAGTTCAATGTTTTTACCACTTATTGCATCCTACAGGAAGGATCATACAGGAAGGAACCACAAGTCTCTGTGGATAAAGTTATGCAGGTGTCAATTTATAATTACCATACAAACATCTCTGGTATGTGACCCACCAGCAAAACACTAACACAACCCCACCACTACCCCCCAAACACACACACACACACACATACACACTATTCCATTTTCCTTAAAATCTTGCCTCTCTTTTGTTATGTTTAGGGTACAGGCTTGCTCCACTTTCCAGTTCGCAGAGCTACAAAGACCTTTTTAGTGAACAGACTGTTACAGAGAGGTTACATAAATTGGTCAAAATTTCTGATGCTTTCAAAGAGTTGCTGTTTTTATTTGTGGTGAGTGTGTTTATTTCAAGGCCAAATCTCTCATCAGTTAAATTGCCCTCACATCACTCTGCTCCACACAATCTCTGCTGACTTACAGAGCAGACACCAAACAAACAAATAAACATACAAAAAGCACTAGATAGCTAAAGCAAGGCAAACCATCCATCTCTTGGTGCGTTTCACTTGCTTGGATGGGCCTCACCTTTATTCTTGATGCCTGTCAGGGAGATCCTGTTACATTGTTTTGGATCAGTCCAGTGCTATAAGGTATGGCTGCTCCTTGCCACCTCATAGACATCCTGGCCCGATGGGACCAATGTCCCCCAAACACGCTTTACAAAGTGATACACTGAAGAGGCTGGCCAGTGTTTGGCTGCTCCTCCGATTTGTAGAAACTTTTTTGTATTCATCTGGAGCATAGTGTGGGAGCCAGAGTCCTGTGGCAATTACTCTCCCACATGCTGTGTCTAATGGGCTGCCAGACTAATTAAACACACATGCCATATTGTTTAGTGAAGAGTGTTTGCAGCAAACATTAGAGATTGTCATCAATCAATTTCTCCATCGCCCCTGCAGTTAGAAGTATTCTCAATTCATGCATTTATCAATTTATTCCTTTGTTAGCATTTTCCATATTCTGCTCCAGCATGATGGATTTGGTACCGTCATTTCTGTTTTGTGTAAGTAATTCTGGGAAATAGATTAGTGATTACATGCTTTAGTCTGTGAATGGAAATTCTCAACTTTGAGGGTTAAAGAAATAACAAAAAAGAACCTGAAATTGACACTTGGTAGAAACTAAGGCTTGCAGATGTCCAACAATATGTTAAACAAGTGAAATGGATGATGAAAGACCATCCATATAACAGAAAATGACAATGGTATCAGTAAATTAATTTGTTTTCTGCATTAGTTTTTTTTGCTGTTAAATACTACATTAGAAATGATGAAGTGAGCCAAACCTCTTCCTACATACAGATAAGGATGATTCACTCAGGGGTTCCATCTGCTAAGGACGTGTTGCTTACCCCACACATATGGCGTACAGCTATAGAGCTGCATCTCTGTCATGACCTCCAGAGAAATTAGCACCTCTGCTAATCTGATGACTAATAGGCTATAACTTTGAGACTAATGTAAAAATATTGTGTTTGTTTATTGGTATCACAGTTAAAATGTCCACATTGGACTCTCTGCCATGGACATAAGGACATACATATCTACAATAGTTTAAAACCTGAACAAATTTAAAGCAATAGTTCAGCTTTATTGCAATGATAGCCCTGTTGTACTAGCTTGCCAAATGCTGTCGATAGGAAGGAGGACCAAAGAATTTGGTACAACATAGACAGAATAGACAACACGCAGCTAACACTATCTGCATGACACCATATGCTCACTTTCGCTTTAGTTCCTTATGATACCATTCAGTTAGCGGTAGCTGGCGGTTCGCTAATTGGTCTGTGTTGTTCCAAATTCTTTTGTTTTCCTTCCTTCCTATCGAGACCACTTGACAAGCTCGTACAATAGGGCTATGTCACCAAACTATTGCTTCAATAATGTACACTGGCTGAGATTGGGACACTTAGCTGTCATCTCCCACATCTCTGAGGTGAAATCAACAAATGTAGATCAAAATGCCTCTGCTGGTTGTTTATTGATTTCAGTTTCAGGTGTTAAGCCAGTCTCCATTATGTCAGGGGTACAAACCTGTTTGTAATTGGTTCCCTATCCCAGGCAAACAAAGCGCAAATAGACCTGGTAACCATACTAAGCTGCAGAGTGAATTCAAATCTCTTGCAGATCAAGGCTAAATGTACACATAATTAGCAATGATAGGCAGTTGTTTCTGGTTTAACTTGTGTACTGTTATCTTTAAGCAAATAAAAATAAAGAGAGCAACATTCAGAGTCAGTAATGAACCCACAATATTATTCATTTTCTGACTCCTATCTCCTCCTTGTCAAATTCCTTCTTAAAAAAATTCCAATGCTATACCATCGCAGTCTTCACATTATGCCCAAAACAGCAGCTAAAGTTAACCAGTGGGCAGGAAACTCCATTTCATTTTCATTCTTTTTGCCCCTACTAATTAGCTACATTTTTTTTTCTTTAAGTCAGTTAACATGTAGGTCCCATGAAGTTCAAAAGTTAGATGTGACATCACCCTTTCTTAAATTGGCCTTGTGAACAGCAGGTATTTGACTGAGCAAGCAGGATTTATGTTTGGAAAGATTACAAAAGAACCAAGATCTTCACCCAGCTGCATACAGTGGCAGATGACAACTCTATGACTGGCCCGATTTTCCAAAGCTCATGATCTCAAGGGGGCTACCTCAGCTATGTAAAGAAACCCAAGAGTATGTTCACCCCAGTTAGTCAAGATTTTCTTGGGTAGGGTTTATGCAAACACAGATGAAAACAGTTTTACACAAAACATGCATTACATGTTTTATGTAAACATGCAATACATGATTTAGAAGATTCTCATGAAAATAGTTAGGTGATATAATGGAAGACTGATACAGGACATCATGCAAATATGCTCTATTTTTAAGATATTAATGACATGAATATTTCTTCCCACAGAGAGTGCTGAAATGCACCAGCTGGCAGAATTATTTACAGCTCCAAACGGCAAACTGAACAACTGAGCGGCTGTAAGCACAACAATCTTGACAAGCTTATTATGGATAGTTTATGTTTTCTCTGCATTGAAAAGCATTTGAAGGCCTACAAGGTTGCTTTGATTCCCTCACAGGCTTTGAGAATAATTTCTGAGGCAGCTTAACTTATCTCAGTTTGATATCAAATGGATGCACTAAGACTTCCTGGGCCGCAGGCACAATGAGCCATGTGCTCTCCTTACATACAGTGACATTGTCTTATGTAACCATGAGGATTAGGAGGAAAGAGTGTTTCAGGAGGGATTAGGAATTGATCTAATGAATCTCACATGACAAAAATATAAAATGTTTTTACTCAAAATGTCATAATGCTGTTTAGCTGTTACATGAGAACTTTAGCCTGACAAGCCAGACTATAACATCTAAATATATAGTCTGGACATGACTGGTAAACTGGGTTCAATCCTAAGGGCAGAATCAGCGGTTGTCTTTCAAACTGCCTCTTCACACAATAGGATAGCGCTTCAACCAATCAGAGCAACGTCAGCAAAACAGGAAATATGGCATTCTTTGAAACTAATAATTTGTCTTTTTCTGCTCAGCTTTCATAGAAAAGACCAAGTCTAACTCCTCTAAGCAGATTCAAATGACCGTTGTTCCTTAGCCACAGCCATCTTAGTTGTTTTGCACCTCACAGCTCTGTCGTCATCATGCTAAGCCTGTCCAACGACTCTCTACAAAGACAGAGTGTTGTGATTGGTCCTACCAAGCTTTGGTAGAAGACCTACAGAGGCCCTATGGTGCATGGCTAAACCTGATTATACCTGCTAATACCTGCTGAGCAAAACTATTTGCTACCGCTAGGGTGCGTCTAGATTTCTAGGCTATGAGAACTTGCCTCTGCAATTAAATTTATATTCATGGGTAAAGTGATGCTATTTGGACTTCAAGAACTTTATGTTGTAGGCTACTGTTATCTGTAGGACAACAGGCACTTATCCAGCCAACAGGCAGTAATGCAGTGTCAGTGAGTGTAAACTTCACATCCCTGAAATTTACAACATAATGCCATACTTATCAATTGTCCAATTTTTCAAGAACCACCCCCGTCAGTTCAGTTTTCCGTCTAACAAGTATCTGTTCACTGTTTATGAATTTTACCAGTGTGTTCTCAGACACATCTGAACTTGGAATAATGCATGAGATGTTCCATCTTGCCATAGACCCAGTGCTCCAAAAACCTGACTTCAGTCACAGAAAATGCCTTTATACATGTCATGTCTCAGAGTGCAGAAAGAACTGTTAACTGAGTAGATAGAGGTGACACTATTATCATTGCCTTTGGTATAAATTAAGATGGGAGAACGCTACATTTTTAATTTTGTCAAATAAATGTAATACAGTGAAGTACTGCAATATATTCTTGATATCTGGTTGTGGATTTCTACTTAAAAGAGTAAATAGTAGCTTGGCTTAGTGCTTCTGATGTTTTTTTCTGCTCTCTCCATTTTAAACTGTGTGTGTGTGTGTGTGTGTGTGTGTGTGTGTGTGTGTGTGTGTGTGTGTGTGTTTGAGCTTGTGAGGGAAATGTACATTAAGTCAGAAAGTCTTGTCCCTCCTTGCTGTGTTTTCTCACTTCAATAAGTATACTGGGACCATATGACACATCACAAAGGACTTCTCATCTTTTCATGAAACATCAGATAGGAATGCCCATCTTAAAGCAAAGCTCTGAGATTTTTTTATTTTTTATGATGCTGCTGAAGTTGATTACTAGGGCAGCAGTTCACATGGGGCTTGTTCCATATTATTGCTTCATCCATGCATTCTAGTAGCCTTGCACAAATGCAGATGTTGAAGCATGAAATGCATCTACACAGTGTATATTGGGTGTAGTTCCTGAGTCAGCATGTGTTATCAGGGTGTTAGGAGATTAAAAGGTCAAAGTTCAAAAGCCATACTGTATTTTACATGTGGTGTATGCTTTAGATGCTCTAAAGTTATTCCATCTGTGCAGTTCTTTTATTTATGATGTCAAATCTGGTGCTAACTTTCCAGTTAAGAACTTAGTGGTCCCTGCCAATGCAGCTGACCACTCACAAGAAATCCTTGTATTTGTGTGATTTTGCAGTATCAGAAAATGTCAAAATCCGGGAGGTACTGGCTGGTTATTGAATCACATGATAGTGTGATGAGTCCCCCTACCAAGACATTTCTTCCAGTTCTTTTGTAGATCTCACTTTCACCACTGATGATTACTGGGATACAAGTGACAATTTCCTCCCCTAAAATGCCCAAAGTACAAAAGCTTCTGACTTTTTTCCGTGTTTCTTTTTTCCCCAAATCAGACGCATAAACGCTTGCTTTGCCAAAGAGGAGCTGCCATGCCAAAGGCAACTGTCTCCTCACATCCAATCTCACAGACATGTACTTTGAAGTGTGAGTGGAGGTCTGCAGCCACACTATTGCCAAAGGCCTCTGCAAGCTTGGCTCTTTGAACAGTTTGGGCACCATTACAGATATCTTCCTTTCTGATGTCTCTAAGCAAACACGTACGCTTAACTAATCAGAAGCTCAAACTCAGGGATTTTTAAGGCGGGTAAATGATGTGAACCGGGCATAGAGGGAATGTTTCCATGGAACACAGAGACGGAGGACGGATTTTTTTTTTTAAACTAAACCTATGTAGTGTCTGTTTAACATGGCTTGCTAGTTCACAAGGAAGGAAGGAAAGGGTCTCATAAGGCATAACAGAGAAGTTTTCAGGCCACTGCATGGACATCAACATGTTGAAAACAGAGGATTCTAGTGTTACAGCTAATATTCCAACAGATCAGTATTTTCTTGTACCTAAGAGGGCACTTTGTGAACAGTGGCAATTGTGAACTTCTGATTAGATGGAAAAGAATAACCTTGCATCATCTTGAGAAATATTTAATTCAGACATAAGAACAAAAAGTGAAAGTCTACATATCAGGACAAAAAGCACTCACTTGGAATATCAAACACACATTCTGTTTGAGCTTGTAAGTGGCAAGTATAAGGCAAAATGACAACCCACTGTGGTGTTAGCTGGCTAACTACAGTTTGTTCTTGCCAAACTCACATAGTGTTCTTTCATCTGATGGACATATATTGTTAAATGGTGTGTTCAAATCTTCAATCACTTATTGAACTCTAAGCAGAACATGGTCAATTACTGACTATGAATGATAGTCAACGTTTTCAACGTACGGCTGTCAAATTCTCATGCTAACAGCCCCCTAGAATTGTCCAACCTTCAGCAAAGCTAAGCTTTCACATCTGTTAAAATGCTTCCCTGTATTTATCCATGTGTCAAAATCTGACTGTGAGGTGCCAATGTACCATTATTAAAGTGCCAATGCCACTGGGGAGGGAGGTGCATTTCTCCCTGCCTGTCAATTCCTGCTTCAGTTCTCCATTTCAAGCAGGAGAAGTGAAGGACAAACCCTCTTTAAGGCACATATTCACACTCATCTTAAAGTCTGTTATCAAGATCAGCTCCGTCCTCCACCTTTAATGTCTATTCTCTGCTGCCTGTGTGTGGACAAACATGCCAAAGCAACACTGCTTTCATTTCATTAGTGTGCTCATTTAGCATCCCTACATTTTTATACCATTATATTGTATTACAGTATTGTTAGGAGAGGTCCATCATTTGTATTGAACATGAATTGCAGCAAATTTTCTACCTCAGTGCACAATATTAATAATCTATAATGACATTAAAGACTGGGACTCCTTAAAAGCTCATTTCAACAACTTCAGATCCATTTGCACTACATTAGCCAGGATAATTATTTTATGTGAATTAATTTGTTTTGTTTGCTTCCCTTTATCTTGGTAGGACATGTCTGGGATGATTCCCAGTCATACTGTATTTAATTACTTACCACAGTAGTGATAAATAAAAATGTAATTATGTTGTATAATAAGCAAGATGAACAATTTCTCAGTCAAGGTATCATTGCATGGATTAAAAACTTTAGACACATCTTGATCATGTGCATGGAATTGCTTCCCTTTCATTTTCTCCTCTGTAAATGCGGTTCAGGTATTACCTCCACACATACTCAACACATTCTGAAACAAACAAGCATCCGACATACAGCATTCAATTCAGAGCACCATTTAGCCTACACACTTTTATGAAGGTCTTGAGCAGTCAAGTGTTTTGCTCCATTCTACCACTGATATAGGACTATGTGCATATGTTACTAGTCAAACACACACACACATCTAATATCAGCTCATTTTATGCCTTAGTGTAGTATTTCTTTGGCAATGGTACCCAGCGCTGCCCACAGAATACAGTGTATTCATCATCCCTCTCTGCACCTCCTTATTTCTCCCTCAGTGTGCACCAACATGCACAAACTTGAGATGAGGCTGTTTTGATCAAGGTTGAATTCCATTACTGTTGTGTCAGGCTTTCTTCCCAGCATCTGGCAAGGAAAGATGAAAAGGGTCAGCCTTCTTTTGAAGCCATATTCTCAGCTCTGCATCCATTATTGCTGAAGAATGGATATTTAGAGGAATAGAAATCAAGCAAGATATTTTCAAAGTCTTGATCATAAAGAATTCAGAGTCTTAATTATATTGTTTTTCTTGTACAATGATGTTGACATGAAACACATGGTCTTTTGTCCTTTGATTCATACATTACATGTTATCAGTTATTTTTCCCCCTGAGATCCTGGCCATGTTTGCATGGATGCTACATGTGTGATCACAGTTTTATTATAGATAGAGACAGAAATACTTTATTTATCCAGAAGGAAATGAAGGTGTCCAGTAGCTTACACAACATACATACACATAGGCACACAGACATATGATATCCATGCTCACATACATACTACAGATATACAAAGGAAGATATCAATTGTGTGCATTACAGTAAAGTTAGGTTGTGACATGTTAAAGGAGCGGTGTGGAAAAAAATGCAGGAGCAATGGAGCATTGGTATCATAGTGAAAAAGAGAGTCATTGCCAGTGCAAATTCATTAGACAATATAGACAAAAGTAAAAAATATAGACAATATAGACAAAAGTAAAAAATCTAAAGAAAAATTGAAGTTGAAGTTGCAAACTGACAAAAGACAGTGTGGTTTTATTGAAGTTCTGCATGGACGTTGTAGTTCCCACAAAGACTGTGCTCTCACCCAAAACGTTGCTGTTTCCCACAGAGCTACTTCATGCACCTGTTGCTTTGGTTTATTTTTTTAAGCCTCTGATGTCCTCCTGCATTTTTTTTTTTTTTACATCATCCACATACGTAAATATAGTAACCACTCTCATTGCAATTAGTGTTCCAGATACAATAGCTATTTCACACAAATGCATATAGCAGTGTGGGGAATTGAAAGGTTTGTTCAGGTTGCATGTCTGAACCCTGCTGTGTGCTATTGTGCCGTAATGGCAGATGCTCCACAGTGAGAAAAAACTAAAGCAGAAAATCCTTTGTGGGTGCACTTCAGCATTTGAAACGATTATCCAGAGAACACTAAATGTTTTTTGCTTAATTATCATATTTTTTACATAAGTAAGTAAGTAATAAGAATTTTAGTATCATTGATTTTGAGAGCTGTGGCATAGATAAGGTTGATCAAATCATTTGAGCATTTAATTGAAAATGAAGAGTTTAATTAAGCAAAACCCTCTTTCATTAGGCACTGCCTTAATATCGATAAATCACTGGTGAACAAGGGTAGCTCATTGTTATGCACAACTAGATCAGACACACACTATTTGAGAATTCTAAAGTGGTAGTTAACCAGACCGTGGCTATAGCAATATTAAGTTCAGGATGATTCACTCTTTATCACTTGATTTAAGTAACTATTGATCAGTTGTCATCCTTATGTCCGTTATTCAAGAACATCGCCCAACTGATTCAAGAAATATTAAGCAAAACCACATTGACTGAGGAGATGGGATCGATACGTCAGCCTTCAAGTGCCTATATAATAATGGAGATGCAAAGAGTTGAAGGAGGGGAGAGCAGCCTACTAAGAGGCCGGCTGTACTATTGACATATAAACACATTTCATTCAGAGAGTGCCAAAGGTGTGTCCCAATCCTTTAAGCTCTATCTTACTTGACAGGTTGATTGCTGAATCATTTAAAATATTGCCTGGTTGTTGTTATGAGTGAAAATGAATAAGAAATCAATAAAGTGACTTCATAAAATCACTCATAAATTTTGAAACTGTTAAAAACTGATTAGATATTCAACTTCCCCTCAGTCACAGCTAAAGTGTAAACAGAGGAGGCTTGTGGTTCGATCCAAATGGAATTTATGTATGTCCACAACAACAGTCGTCACTTTGTCAACCCAAGTATTACTAGTCACAGCATTTCTATTCCTGAAATGTTTCCTGGCAAAATATTTGCATTCTAAGTGTGTCAAAAATTTATAAACAATAACAAACAAGGTTGTCAGGGCAACTGTAACAGAAACATAATAAAACTGTATTTGGAGTTGAAATGATTTCTTATTTGACTAAAGATTTCATGAGATTTTGAAGTGCACATACATGCATTGTAAAATTCTCATAAAAGGGACAGAAAACCTACTGTCAGAAGATGCTAAATAATATTAGCAGAGATGCCAAAATGACCTCATCATAAATTACTGAGAGAAGCTTTTTTTGAGACCCACATCAATACCTCAGTGTCAACCAGGGAGACAGTGGCCCACCAGGCTTCCCGAAAGTCCTGCTGAAAAGGCTGACCTACTGGACGACCTTACACTGACCAACGGAGGAAAATCCTGCCTGCTGTTTGGCTGTTAATGAGCTCTGAAGGCCTGCTGTTCTCTCCGCGGCCCCATGGCCTCTGTCACAGGGGACTACAGGGGTCCTGCACATACAGGCCCTCTAGAACAATGCTCAGCTACAATATCACAAGAGAGACATCTCCTTTTCTCAAGTTTTCAGGAATGACAAGGATATGTTGCAAATAACATACAATACATTAGTCCACACAACAGTACCTCTGAATGATAAGATGAGTATGTGTGTGTGTGTGTGTGTGTGAATGCATACATGTATACCAGTGCCAAAACTCAAATTCAATATACATGCATCTTACTCTAGAGATTTTGTCAGACCTCCCAATGCTTTGTTTAGTAAGCAATGTTAAGTATGACACATGCACATGCACATGCACACACACACACACCACACACACACACACACACACACACACACACACACACACACACACACACACACACACACACACACACACACACACAGCCTGCATACATAATATATGTAGATTAGTTTTAACTTGAATGTGTGTTCTGAAAATGCTGTTGGCAAGTGTCTGTGTTGGATTCTTCTTTCCCATTTGCAGCACATGTGCAGTCAGCCAAAGTCACAAATTTATTGAAGTTTGGGAATCTGTTAATGATTTTCAAACAACTAAGAACATGCAGGCACTCACTATGTGGCCATCTGTAGCCACAGCTACCAAGGGAAATTAGTTATCCAAACAACATCACAGCCGTCAGTTGTTGAAAGTCTAAATAAAAAGATCTGCTAGGCCTGAAATGATTCACCAATTGTAGTGAGCAGACGTAAGTACACTGTGAGGGGGCAGATGATTTGTATTATTATTTATTTTGTCACTACACAGTACTACAGTATCCAGTTCCTCAACATAGGTGAGAGTTCTTCTCTGCTCACACACACACACACAACACACACACACACACATACACAAACACACACACAAACACGCACACACACACACATACACACACACACACACACACACACACACACACACACACACACACACACACACACACACACACATACACAAACACACACACAAACACGCACACACACACACATCTCTGAAGTGAGAGTGCTGGAGCCTGCTGGCTCTGATGACTCACACCATCTGCTTGCAGGTCACATCCTGATGCTTTGCCTTAGTTCTTAGTGGCTCATTGAGCAGGAGATAATTGTGTGATGAGTAGCGCTACAATAAGATCTTGCTCATCTAGCTTGTCTAGATCGTGAGCTGTAAAAAACTCCTAAAACAGTAATAAGTAGAGAATATCATGGGTTATTGTTGCACTGAATGCTGGCGCACTGAAACCCCAAAAGGTGGGTGCTGGGTAACTTGAACACCTTTAATGGCAAACTTAAATACATTTAATATGTAACAGAGAAAACATGTTTATGAGGATTGGGACTTGGATTGTCCCAAGCTTATTTGAGAACATTTTGTATGTTTTTCTTTCTCTTTTTGTCCATTTAGTGGTTCAGTTTAATCACTTTTCATTTTGCTGAAACTTCAAGCGGTTTTAGTTTAAGTTTGAACAAACTGCACTTTGTTTCTAAACAGTAGGTACATTTATCACAACCTGACTTGTTAAAATACTGATTATTTTGCTTTATGTTTTACTGCCACTCATTATAGACACCTTTACACCATGTTTACTATGTAGGCATGAATAGGTATAACCTGGTTTCTTTCTGATGTCTCTTCCTGTCTGCTTTATGATCAACCTGATTGTACTGATTCATGCTCTAATATTCATACCATAAAAAAGATGGTTTAACATCATAATCCTCATCAGTACAGAAATTTCAAAGAGAGTAATATACGTTCAGTAATATCAGAATGGTCCAAAGTGTAAGTTATTTGTCAGACAAATGGAAAGCAGAAAGTGGCTGCACATTAGCATGGTTACCCAAGACTGCACCTCAGTAGACACTGAGACAGGCCCTGGACTCAATCCATTCTCTTCCCATATCCAGTGGAGTAACCAGTGTCTTACTCTTACACGTTTGTTTTTTATATGACTCTAACCCTAAGATTAAAGGCTGATGAGGGAAAAGGGGCAAAGAGATGGACACCCCAAAATACTTTTTTATGAGTTGTGAATGGATGTTGAACATTCTTGGCCCACTGTGCATGTTATGAGCTATCATCTGCTTTGCCATCCTTAGAGTTACAGTAGTTACTGAGCAAACCAGTCAAGCTAATGGCCATTCACATGAAAACACACTTGGTGAGACTGTAACTCTACATTCAGTATGCAAAAATCTATAAATCTAGATTGTCTTAAGGTTCGGCTGAAATGACTGACTGTAAATGAGTATGTGTGTACTTTGACAGTCTGGTTTCAGTAAACAATACTGTGCAAACAATTAGCTGAGGGTAAAACAGATCAATCCTGTGTTCTCTTCTGCATCGTATTTTCTTCTCTCATCAAATCACAAGCTGTAGTCTAAAAATGATATTTTCACACCCAGATGTAGTGTTATGGCAGCAGTCTTACCTACACAAATGTCCAATTGCATCTAAACACCGTTTCCTTTTTGAGGACATGCATATTGTAATAGTGCACGGAGGGGCTCTATAATGGAAGAATGGGTCCTATACTCATGAGACTGAAGCTATTCAGACCTCAGGCTTTTAGCTACAGTGACTAAAGGTCTCTGCAGGCCCGTGTAGTAAAAGAGTGCAATAAAATAATAATTTAATCTTATCGGATGACTGAAACATTTATGGGAAAAGCACTCTGGAACAGATCTCTGCATTGTTTCTGCACATGCTCGTAATAGACAAACACAATGGAAAAGGCCTCCCAGTGGATTCAGCACCATGAGCTATTTTGGATCTTCAGATAATCTAGGTAGACCACCAACCTTTCCCCCATGCTGAAGCAGTCATTGTGCCATTTTCCTTCAGAAAACAGAGCTCAAGCTGTTTCCAGCATCAACATGGAGACTCTGTGAAGGAGAGAGAAATAAAGAGAGATACTTTCACATACATGCCTACGTTTAACTGATCAGGCTTTTCGAATTTGTGGAGGCATTCATGCTTAATGATGAGATCATTAGCCAATGTAATCTCAGGCCCAAATCCTGGCTGAGACAAAAGTCTGGATGATTGGAAAATGGGTTGCAATGGGCTTGTGTCCACATGGATGTTCAGAGACATTTCAAATTTGATATGGTGCCACTGCTTCTACCCAAATCCTAAAACCCACATTTTTTGACAATTTATTTTATTTCACAATGAAAAATGTATTCTGATAAATCACATATCATCATGCCATGAAAATGTTGTGAACAAAATGGAACTGAAGAGCGAATCAACAATGTCTATCCAGGGGTGCTAATAAATCTGAAGGGAGCTGTGGTAACACATACTGTAGATGAAGTGGAGTCCATGCTAAAGTCTCTCCTAAAGAACTCATTCCAAGTCCTCACCTTGCTCCAACTTTCTCTTAGGAATGGCAACCATGGCATTGAATTACTTGGGAAACGTTTGTTTTCCTTCGCAGCCTTCTGTGAAGTGTGTGATCTGCGTGTCGGTTGCGACGGCCCTGCTCTGAAAGCTTGGAAGGGTACAGTTCTCGCTTTAGTTAAAATGTATTGACAAACAGCGAAGATAACGCCAGGAAGTCCACAAATTATGTTGGGTCACCGAGGGAGCAGCATGCAAAAATAAACAAACAAATAATAAACACGCAAGATTTGTGTTCTCATCCTTCTCAAGCTGTAGTCCACTTCAAATGCAGTCTGCATTTAGGCAAAACACTTCCTACAGTGAATATGCATATGGCTCATTTAGCTAACAGAATTTTTCCCACTTCTGAGCACATAACAATGTTCAGTTCTGATGCCTTATTTAAATGTCTCTGAGCCACAGAATTTTTTTTTTTTTACTTTTTTGGTACAGCACTGAATCCTGTCCCCAATTTATGTCTCCTGAGTCACTCGGCTGGGTGACTTGGAGTGTAGCTGACAAGCGGTGTCAGTCTAACAACTTGACACTGAATGTCAGTAAAACTGAGGAAAATCTGATGGTAGTGGATTATAGGAGGGAGCAGAGTTGCAGTTACACCCCACTAAAGATCAGCGGTCAACCTGTAGAGAGAGTCACAAGTTTTAAATACCTTGGCGTCCACATTACTGAAGACTTAACATGGACTGTTAACACCCAACATGTTCTGAAAGAGTCCAGACAACGAGTCTTCCTCCTTTGTCAGTTTAGGAAAATCAAGGTTCCAACATCTATCTTGAAGGCCTTTTACACTTCAGCTGTTGAGAGTGTTCTAACAGGTACAACATCACCTGGTACGGGAACTCCACAGTCAAACACTGTAGTACTCTGCAGAGAGTAGTACATTCAGCTGAATGCACTATTAGAGCTCAACTCCCTGCTTTGCAAGAAATCTATTTCAGAAGAGTACTTCTAAGGCCCCAAAAGATTCTGAAGGACTCTTCTCATCCATATAATGGACTGTTCAAACCACCAAGATCAAGAACACCCCTACGTAGTCACAAAGCCAAAACTGAGAGACTCAGGAGAAGCTTCTATCCTCAGGCTATCCTGACTTTGCACACATTCACTCCTCAACACTCACAAACACATCCTAACAGCTTTGCACACGCGCGCAAACACACACACACACACACACACACATACGCACCTGACTTATATATTTCCAACTACTTCATGGACTTGTCTTACATTTCTCGACACATAACATTCCTCTACATCACCCATCAATCTAAAGACCTTGTTTGCCCTGCCTTTCTGCCCCCCCACCTACACATACATACAGCATAACGCTCCCCCCAACACACACACCACTGCCATCACCAGCAAGTGCTCCTTCCCACATACCACATACATAACGCACACTGCCCCCCCACCACTGAATCACTATTTAGCCCACTCCCCACATACACACAGCACACTGCCACCCCCCCCCTGCACCACCAGCAAGCCCTTTCCCCACATCTAGAGCATATTGCCCCTTCCCCCCCACCCAACTGCTCCTTATCAGCAAGCCCCTTCGATCCCTACTTACACACAGCATACTGTGTCCACCCCTGCCTTCACCATAACCCCCCCATACCCCCCATACACAATGTATAACTGGACTCCCCTCCCCAACTCACTCCAACCCTCAAGCCCTCAAGCCCATCCTCAGGGATAACCCCACCCACCACACACACATACACACACACACACCTGCATTACCTCTGGCAGTTGGCTTGGCCCTTGAGCCATGCATCTGCCCAAGGTTTCTTATTGGGAGTTTTTCCTTGCCCCTGTTGCCCCTTTCCCTGCCCCATATGCACTTTATGCAGTAAATGCACAAACAGGCTGAGAAACACAATTTCACTGAATTTACACTCAGTAACCATATGCCACTTTATGTAGACCTAGAGAATTATTCATAATCACTTTTTGGACTTTTATTTTGAAATTATCATCATTTCGCCTTGAACATTTATATAAGGTTGGGTATACATGTGTAATGAAACAGTCATGAATGCAAGAATTAATTAAAAATTTTTAAGTGAATAATTTATGAGATCTGCTATGAATGTGTTATGTACTCATCCATCAAGTAAAGTGTTACCGAGAGCATAAATCTATAACCTAACACTTTATTTGAAGGTGTCTACATAAGAGTTACATGAGCCTGTCATTAACATGACATGACACATATCATGAACATTACTGACACCTCACTGATGTTTATGACTGCTGTCATTAAGTGTCATTCAGTTTTTGTAGTGTCTGAACCCCAAACAGTGTCAACAACAAAAATCGAAATGACACTTAATGACAACAGTCATAAACATTAAAAAGTGTCATTAATGTTCATGATGTCATACTAATGACAGGTTATTTTTGTTTTTTTAGACCATATTGTTGGTAATGGACAAGTATATGTGATTTCTCATTCAAACAACCATTCACATTAACCAGAAACTTTAAAATATGAATATTTTATGCTAATATACAAAATATACATCTATCTATAAATAAACGCATAACTCTCAAACCATTTGTCTGACTAACTAAAATGGGTACACGTCTTGCTACTGGCACAAGTTAGTGCACTGTCAAGTTTGGTGTTGTTTGGACTAAAAATACAAAAGATATCATCAAAAGAAACACAACTTCTGTCGTTCGCTATGTTAAAACATTTCTCAGCTCTGCAACACGAACACAGCCTCTGTATCATTATATAAAGCCTATGAATCATTATATAACGTATTAAACAATTTCACTACAAGGAAATGCATAGATATGCAGTGCATCTTAAAAGGTATGTATATATGTAACTGGGCTACAGTTTCCTGGAAAACATAGTTTGTATGGGCACTGCCCTGGTCAAGTTAATATGGACAAACAGTTTATGTAATGATACAGAAGCAATGGGGAAATAACATTTGATGTCATTTGTGAGTGGCAGGTTGCAAAAGTTGTAAAAATAAATGTGTTGCTAGGTGTTTTTTGTTTTGTTTTGAAGTGGTGCAGGTGGTAGGTGGGGGCTAAAATTTGAAGTCCTGCTGTGTCAGTCGCCTGTGCCCGAAAAACCCACTACGATCTTGTCCTTATGTGTACTTGGTCAATTATTCATTGCAGCTGAACATCATTCACATTCATGGTGGCTGATTACCTTAAATACTTTAGCCCCTAGGGCTGAGCAATTCCTGCCCTGCACAAATTAATAAAACCTAATTAATGGGGGGGTTAGCAGAGCAGGATGGAAGTGATGAATGATAGTTAAGGCTCTGATTGAATTCCCCCATGTTAATTGGCTTTACAAAGTCATACTGCAGAATCACAGTAGCTGTCATGACACTGGCAGATCCCAGCCGAGGACTTCATTACTAAAAAGCTGGTATAGACCACCTAGTGTAAGAATGATTCAGGGACCTGGGTTGGTGATGAGATTTTTTTTTTCAATTACCCTTAAAATATTCTGGCATGGAATGTGAGAGGGTAGTTCCAAATTTAAAATCCCCCATTTGAAACGGATTTATGGGAAGGCTCTCTCACTACTATGGTATAATGGTGCCTTTAAAGCCCATTTGAAAACCAATGGATGTGTCCTATCATAGGAAAGCAGCATTTGAGCTGTTTCTCCAAAGGGACTGCATCTAAGACAACTCTCCTCTTGTCTCAGCTAAAGTCCAATTTCAGTTCATCTTGAGATCTCAAAATTATCTCAAACTATTCTTTTCTGGCCTTATTTCACCCAAATTTCGCTTTAGAGAAACAGGGGAGATGTGAATAAGATGATCTCATTTATTTCTTGTGAGACAAAGAGAAGATAATTTTGTGACATTTTCAAAAATTTGCTTTGAACTTTTGGCCCTGGACATTCTATGGCAATTGTAGTGAAAGTTAAATCTAGCGTAGTTGATCCATTTAGGCAAAGATATGTTGCCATAATGTACCCCAGTTTATCTGTGAACCAGTCCTGTGCAGATGTTGTGCTACAGGTTCGCCTTTCTTAGGCTAATATTTGTATGAATAAGCATTTTACCAGTCTTTAAAAATCAATTTATTTACAACCTTTTAAAGACTTCTCTGTTGCACAAGTTGGTCTAGATTTACTGTTTGCAGCTGACTATTACGTGATATATTACTTGTGGCAATCACTTAAATTACAGTGATTAAATTACTCACCAAATACATTTTAAAATATCCCTTATGGGCTCTGGTCACATCACTGTTTCTAATGCTCAGCAACATTCAAGAGCATTGCCCAACACACATAATTTATCCTTCCAGGGTGGTTCCAATAAATGTGGACTTTTCATTCTGAGGGATTTGTCTGGCAGTTCTACTTCTTCAAATGCAGCGAATGGTGAATATTGATGCAGATGACAAGCATTGTTCTGGACACATGCTGTATATTAGGCTCTCCCAAAAGCTTTTCTTTAAATATTCACTTAAAATCTACTTGTGGAGGATGGCGCTGTGCTGGTGCTTAATGCTTGGCCTGAATAAACAAATCAAAGCACAACAATGTTGCATTCATAATGAATGTGTGTAATGTTGGAAAACATACAGCCTTATCATACACCAATCAGGCTCCCTGATGTAGCAAAAGGTTTTTTTTCCCTTCACTGGATTTGACACACTCTCCCACTGTTGTCTGATTCCTGGGCAGAGAGGCCCGGCAGTGAGTAAATCAAATCATTTACCCATACCAAATCAGTCTTGCTGCAGTCCTCTCATCTGACATGTGCAACCATGGCACTCGGCCTCATCATGATGGCTGCGAAGTGACTGCCACTCCTTCAGCACGGCGCCGCTCCCAGGCGTGGACATTTCTATCATCGGATATATTTGTTGACATGTTCATCTCCCCCCCACCACACACAAAAGAGATAAAAGAAAGAAAAAAAAAAACTAAACGTGTGATGATCATCATGGCTGTCATTTCGAAAGGCACCCTTTGGTCACCCGTTGGCCCACCAGCACGAAAGCTTTTATGGATCTGTCAGAAGGAGGTTCAAAGCCTAAGAGCTGTCTTATTGTTGTGATCATGAGCGCCTTTGCGGGCTCACATGTCATGTGCATGAGTTCTTGCAAGCCCTGTACGTGCCACACTCTGCCTCCCTGCACCACACCTCCCTGCTTTAGGGTGGCCACAGTGGGCTTCATTCTTTTTCAGATTCCTTCAGCTCAATATTTCTGTCAAGCCCCTTCACCAGGCCATTGAGCAGAGTTGTTTCCATCCTATTGTCCCGTCCTGCCTGCAGTGTCACTGTTTTAAATAGCAGCTCCTCTGTCCACTCCCTGTTTCACGTCGTTTTGCTCAGGGAACAATTCACAATGTTTTTGAATAAAAGTTTGACTTTGAAATGAGGAATTAGAAGGTCCTCTCATCCAAGCCATGTTTGAATGATTTGCATCACTGGGTGTTCTGTTATGCTTGTAATGATACAGGCATGTTTCATGGCTCTGCATTCATTTATCTGTTGAAGCTCATTGAAGGCAGTTTGGAGTGAAATACTTAATTCCTGTCTTCATGTCATGAGGTTGTGAAACACTCTAGTTTTTAACACTCTATTTCAAATCTATTTTTTAGATCACTGTGTGTTGCTAACATTCATTCCACATTTGTTAGGCCTTAATGTCAAAGTTCATGATCAATGTTTAGAATTGTTGGATTCTTTGATTGTGATCTTGAGTTGAAAGCCCAGATTGTGTGTTTTTTCTGTGGTTCGTGGTGGAAAAGCAAGTTGTCGAGTCTGAAAGTGCACTTTCATCCCTGGGGAATGGTATGACCTGCAATCCCAGAGTGGTTCACAGTTCACAGACAGGTTGACAACCACTTCAGGGACTAAGCGCTGCCTCAGAGCAGTGTGGGCACAGGACTGTGATTTTCTTCATCTCCAAGGTAATGCCCACAGTGGGGTGAGCATTTCAAACAAACAAATGCACTTACAACACACACACACACACACACAACATCACACATCACACTGGCCTCTCATCCATACACTCAATCCTGTTAGATGCCAAATTAATTTCAGTACAAACTCGATTATGCCTGATTATACAATGTCTATTTACATCATGTCTTTGGTCTGTGGGAGAATTGTTCTTCCAGGAGTCTATACTAGCTTAAGGAAACAGTGGTTGGTGTCACAGAGGGACACATTTTTGGGACAGGCTTTTGATGTCTAGTATAAGCCAATCAGAGGGTTACCATGGTGATTTGGCAACAGAGAAGGAAATGAAGCTGTTGGATAAGGGACCAAGAAAAACAGAGCCTTTAACTAAACATCTTACCTTACAGAAACCAATGTGCTGTGTTAGTAGCCTTATAGTGGTAATCCAATGTCTGAGGAGGAATAACAGACAGGAAATTGGAGAGCACACTTCATATAATTCCATTAATATGATCATAAATACCCAGAAGTTCAAGAACTAGTTGTGACTGCCATTTCCATGTAGCGTTGGCATGAACCTTTTGCCTGTTATTGCTTGTATCAACCTATGAGGAAGTGATTTAATGGTGTTGGAGTGTTTGACCTGTTTGGCATCAAGATGGAGGGAGCGTTTGACCTCAAAAAGCAAAACAGTAACACAACATGTAGATTTAAGAGCTCTGTATGTGATTTAAGAGTATACTGGCCTGATAATAATCAGCTTTACAGGGCCAATTATGCCAGTATCATAACACTGCACATCACAATGCATTCATCAGATAATGTGCTGTGTTACATTACACAAACATTACAGAGTGGTTTGACCTGCAGTGCCCTTGATGAACTATACTGAGCCATGAAAATAACTATGGTCACAGAAAGTTGCATGAAATCGATTTTGTGACTCATTGCCATGCCTTTAATGTCACACTTAATGCATTCCAAAGATAAAAGCATTTAGTCAAAAACATCCCCTTTCTCTTTGTAGAAAATGTGTTATCATCTGTATTAGTCACTTTTATGTAACAATATAAAATTATGTTATATTCTATTCTCCACTGAGATTGCTTTAGCCCTCTGATAGAACCTACTGCATCAGCTAACATCACAGTATTTCATATCCTATTTTGTTGACTCAAGTCTAGACCACGCTCTGGCGAGTGTGAAAGGCAGTGTGAGAGTAAGGCAAGGGCAACTGCAGGTAGGGAACCAAACTACCAGCCTCAGTGATTTGTTTGATTAGGGAAATAAATAAACACTGGTACACTAATTATCCTAAAGGAGTTTTAAATATGGTCATGAGTTCTAACTGAATAAACAAGCGCAATCTGAATGAACAAGATAGCAGGTAGTCATATACACAGCATTTGAATAAATGGACACCTGTATGTACACACACACACACACACTGAAAATATATATATATATATATATTTGTATTGTTGTACTTTCATATCAGTCACAGAACAAAAGACAGAGAGAGTCAGCTGTCATAATAATCGAGATTGAGCCTGAAACAGAAAACTTAACTATCCAGCATTGCAGCATTCTTGAATGTGGTCTTCTGTCGTCTGTGCAAAATGCAGTTTCAATTATGCCCAGTGGGAAATGCTAATGAAGCGCTCAGCAGTTCTGTCATGACTTCATTCAGATGTAACCTTGGCCCACAGGAGGTGCCAAAAATACATAATAACAGTTTATTAAAAAATACAGGATACGGTTAATGAATTTGATACAATTTATCCACCTATTCCATTCCTACCATTTCCATGTTATTGAAACAATGTTAGGTTAATTAAGATCTTATTCAGTCTTTTGTTAGGTTATACATAGTTTCTGGTTTTGCTTAAAACTGATGGAGCCATTATCTTTCTCTTCATTACATTTACTCAGTTGTGGAATTCCATTTAAACTGATGTGTTGAATAGTAATGCAATAATTCTAATGTGTTTCTTCTGTGTGTGTTGCTTGTGTGGACCCCTCCTCACAATGGTACTGTCAAAATGGACTCTCCCGATCCCCATGATCGATCCCACTCCTTGACTTTAACATTGTGTCTGGCTATTACTACTCTGTCCAGCCATAAATTTTGACAACCACCTGTGGCATGACTACTATATAATGTAGTGGGACAATATTTTAGATTTATTATGATGCTCAGCTAAAACCATGGACAAATTGTAGTCTGTCATGGTAACTACTGATTGTACTTTTCCTGCATGACCTGGCAGTTAGGTTGTCCCCTTGAGCCATGGATCTGCCAAGGTTTCTTCCTAGAATAACTACCACAAAGGAGTTTTTCCTTGCCCCTGTTGGCTCTTGGGAACTCCTTGCTGTAAAGTGCCATGAAACAATACTATAGTAAAAGGCCCTGTACAAATAGAACTGAATTGAGCTGAATTGAATTGTGCCACTGGTGCACCATAGACCATTCCCATGCATTTCTATGTTCAGACATAAAAAAAAAGAGAAAGACTATTGCCTAAACTCACATAGATTCTAAATCAGCCTGCTAAAGAGTTGTGAGCTCTCCAATGTTCTATAGTACTGTGAAACACGAAGCAAAAAAAGCACAAAAGAACGCTTAATTGTCACTAAAATCATACAGAATAATGATGACAGTTAAAAGCTTTGTTTCTATTCCAGCATTATATGTAATGTGTTTTTAATTCTTGATTTTTCACAGAAGTGAATCAGAGTCTTTTGTTGATAATTAGAGCTGGAGAATAAAGGCATCTACTGAGTAAATTGCCTCATTGCCTGATCAGCTTGAAGCAGCTAGCATTACTGGATATGACTCAGATGCTCGGTATGAATTTGCTTTTGTTTTGAGTTATTCACAGACATTTGAAGGTTCATGGTTTGCCTTCTATTGTACACAAATACAACAGCTTGTGGTGGTATCTTTCAAAAACATCCCCTTGGGGCAAAGCCCATAATGAATCATAAATTAGCTCTGAATAGTTGCTCCTGTCTGAAGGTAGCTGCTGACACCATTGGTGGTGACCTGCTGGGCTAGTGTTTGTACTGTGGAGAAGGCCGACTGCAGTGAGTACGTGCTATGACAACCGAGCCTTGTTTCTCTGTCCGGCATCCCCGTCTCGGAGTGCATTTGCCTTGGGGCTTTGAGCCACTTCAGGTGCCAATGAAATAGCCAGAGTGGTGAAAGGCCCTCTGTTTAAAAGCACACTTGGAGTAATTTTCCCACTCTTTGAGCCTCAAAGCCTGAAAAGTAGAAACAGTTTTAATCCACACTTACTGATAGTGTCTGGATTTGTCATTCTCCTCTTTCCTTTCCCCTCCTATGTTCTGCCATCTTCCATGACTGCTTTAGTCCAACAGACTCCAACAGACTTTCAACACAATGCTTTTGTCAAATTTTCAGGACCCAATTTTGATCAGAATTTTGAAATATTGTGTGCACCACTTCACATTCTCAGATAAGGGTATCTTGTCCTTTATGTTAATGACCCGATTAAAGGTCACAAAATTGAAAGCAGTAACCACATCTGCAGCAAAAAAGAAGTTGGATGGCTCATGCTGCATAACTGCCAAAAAGACCCATTTCCAATTAGAAGGGAGTGATAATAAAAAAGTGAAAAAAGGACATGGATATTAATCTGATTATTATGGTATATAACATTATGGTTATGGGTAGTTATGATGACTGCAATTATGTTGCTGTTTTGCTCTGTATGACGAAGATAAGAAAATTCGAAATTTAATTTGAACAGACTTATGTGTGACCCACAATTACTGCGTGCCATGTAACTAAACTCATCCCACTCCATTGTCTTCACCTCCTGACTGTGCTGGGTGTCCATAGCAAAATGAAATAAACAAAACAATACAGAAAGGACTGATTTATTCATTTAATTTAGGTCAGAACAGATATTTCACATAACGCTCTCAGCTGTCTGTCAAGCAGTACAAAACAGAGACACACCAGCGTTGTGTGTGTGTGTGCCACACTGCTCTCATCACTCCCTGCTTACACCCTTAAGTGACATAATCCAAACCCGCTGCTTGAGAGAGAGAGAGGGACAAAGCAAAGACAAAAAAGTAAGGCCACACAATAGATTGCACACTAGAAAATACACCAACAGAACAATGGACTCTCTCAGCAAATGTAGCCATGTTCTCTCCCGGAGCTTTTTGTTTGAATATATTTCCAGTTCTATTTTTTTTTCTGGAGATTACACATAATAACAGCTTAAAGAAGAACGCTCTAGCGGGCACAGACAGTCCTCCTCCCCAACACGACGCGTTTGACACGGCACTCCTTCTACTGTTCTCAGCACAGTTCCATGTCACCTCGCTCACACACCGATAAGTTCTTTATACTTGAATGTTCCATAAAAATGAATGGAATCCAAACAACTGAAAAATATAGTAAAGGAGAATCATAATCTATAGTTAAAGACATGATACACATCAAGGGTGGGATAAGGTGGCATCCATGCACCCTATAGACAGTTACAGAGTGAGCTTTACATATTTTATTTGAATCATTAATTCTTTTTTTTGTATTTTTTGTTTTTCATCTGTGACATAACAACAGAATGCGGCGTTTCAAAAAGAGTTCACATAGACTGTACAACTACCGTAAAACCCATTCTTTTGATGGTGAAGGCAGTAGATAGATTTAGATTGTTTCTCGTTTCTCAAGGAAGGGAGGGGATTTTGGTGAGCAAGTGACAGAGGAGTGCTGTGAATGCTGATGCGAGATGCAGAGGGCATTTTACTGAGGAGTCTTTCTACAAGGTTACAATTAACACAACAGCAGTGTCTCTCAGCCTGATACTGGCCACTCTTGCTCTTTTACTCACGCCTTTCTTCTTTTTTTTATGGGCTCTTGCTCCCCGATTGAGTTCGAACATGAAAAAAGTCAACTGCTGTTCACTCTCCATCAGTTACCTTGAAGTGATCTCTGGAGCAGCAGGGAGTCTGCCGGAGACTGTTGTTTCTCACAAGACGCTCCACCCCTCCCTTGTTGGGGAGTCTGAAGGGAAAAAACAAAAAAGATGAGCTCTCTGTTGAACATTCCCAGGCAGTGGTGAGAGTGACCTCCTTGGCACCCAGCACGACAGTTTTTTTTTTTTTTTTTGATATGCACGTTCACACGTTTGTGCCAAGCTCACTCAATTAACGTCGATGTTGTGAGGGGCGGTAGTTGTTGAGGTTGCTGAGGTGGAGGCAGCGGGAGAGCAGGACTGAGGTCAGTGTCAAGTTCTCCAGTCTGTTTGTGATGGAGCAGTGTATGTGTGTGTGTGTGTGTGTGTATGGATGGCTGGGGGGAAGGGTGTGTGTGTTTGTGTCTCTGGAGGCTTAGAGGGTCTGACTAAGGAGGAGGCCTGTCAGGAGGGTCAGTGGCGTGAGCAGGTGGCGAGGGTCTGCTGATGACCGCCTGGCACTCTCGTCTGCCGCCTGATGGGAGCCCATGGAGTCCACTGAGCCCTGCATGCCGGGGTCCAGCAGGTTCTGCAGGGAGAGATAGCACAGCAGCCATTAGACTAAGGGACAGCCAACCAGCACTCACAATCACACAGGCCACCTTCTCCACAAAGATTCAGATTTTAAAAATGTGCTTACGAATGATTCATGCTCATTTGAATTTGAAAGTCATAGGGAATAGAGTTAAATGTAACCAGAATTTACACTTATATCATCAATTGCCAAGTGCAGAGGATTCTCTAACGCAGCAGACATATGGTGTACACATCATGAACTTACCAAAGGCCTTGATTTACAAAATGACATTAAAAATACTTATGTACCATTTATATAACACAAGAATAATACAACATTTTACAATGATAGGAGTGCTAAGGAGAGAAGTCTACCAGTACCAAGGCCACAGAAGTTAGCCTCACTTTTAAAAATATCTACTGTTGAAGAGGATATCAACTACTTATGCAATAAAACAGTGCTCTCTGCCAGTATATGTCTATTAGACCCTAGTGCTGATGAATCCTGATGAAATTGTGGACCAAGAATGAAAGAACAAAAATAAACAGTATGCAGGCTTACCTCATTTGCACATTCATAAGCATCTGAGGGAGTACACTTGTTACCACTGTCCTGCAAAGCAATTATGAACAAATATAAACATTATCCCTTAAAACAACATTTAAAACTATAGGAGAAGTGGGGACATTAAAGGTGCCCTGCCACACAAAACCATTTTCGCCTGTTGTTTTTGAAATATGATAGGTCTATTTGAGTTCTGAGCTATATGATGCACGTGAAAATGTAATACAATCTTTGGTGTATGCAATAGCCAATGTAAAGAAATAAACAAAGAAATTAGGCCAATTTGAATTCTTTAATACTGATGATAATGAGGGGGGTGCTGACTTGAAAACCCTTCGAAATCTCAAATGTCTGAATGACAAGGTGCTGCCCTCAAAAGAAGAGAATGTGACCAAATAAGGTTCAGCACCTCGCTATCTAACCACCACCTTGATCCAGGAGTAGATCGACTGCCAGGAGTATAAATGTATGAACACATTCATACTGCAAAGACTCTGCATTATAATAAAACAAACAATATATACAAAGTGTGTGTGTGAGAGTGTGATATATATGTAAAAGTATTCTGAATTTGGAAGAAGAATATTGCCTTGATGCTTGTATGAACATGAAAATGTTTGACTACAATGCTTATATGGACTTGAAAATACTAACCGCTAACAAAATGCCTCAACAATGTGTGGTTATACTGATGGAAAAACTCAATGTGGTAGCCTTGGATACACTCACAGACTCAGGCTTGTGAATTGCTGGATTGAGTAAGGACTGCCAAATCTGCAATCATAGGTAGCTTGCATGTTTGGAAAAGACAGTGCGATCTCTATCCTTAATGATGCTCTGCTATAAGTCCTGTTATTTATCCACTCACTCCAAGCATACTGCACTGAAACATGCAGACTCTTTGTGGTCATTTGGATGCTGTGTTGGTTCAATCTGTATTAATCATTCCAAATATAATAATCAAATGTGTCCGCCAGTTTATGACTGTGTGTGTGTGTGGTGTGTGTGTGTGTGTGTGTGTGTGTGTGTGTGACAGCCCTGCTTATTCTGCATGTCCTGAATAAGGATGTTTCTCTCTCTCTCTCTCTCTCTCTCTCTCTCTCGCTTGGTGTGTATCCAGAGGTTGTTGTAGTGATCCTGTCATATTTGTCAAATTTAATGCAGTTTCCCACCTCACCCTATTTAACCAGGTGGTGCTACACTACAAATGACTAGTTACAGTTACAGGTTTGTGTCCTAGAGACCAACTGCATACAAATTTTGCTGTCCCGAGAGTGGCCTCAGGGACCAAAAGCTTCTATTCATTACCAACCTCGTGGGTCTACATGCCTGCCAAGCTTCATACTAAATACTCATAATAAATGACTGCATGCCTTCTTAAAGGAGAAATCAGGCCATTGTCAACTGCTCTTGTTTTAGATGATATAAGCTAGAGTCAAGATATGCTCCTGCAGAAACAGCTATGACACAAAACTCTATCCACAGAGATGAAAATGGGTATTCCTCAGAAAAAAACGATGATCAAGCATTGCAGTGGTCAGAGGAAGTAGTTGGCTTGAATAATGCTATACTCAAGCTCAAATCTATAAACACAAGTGCAAATACAACCTCAATGCTCAATACTCAAGCTCAAATCTATAAACACAAGTACAAATACAATCTCAGATGGAGAGTTTAGCTGAATTCCATTACTGAACATACGGAAGAGCCTTGACCAGAAGTTTTACACTGTTCTTACACAACTGCAGTTATACAGTATATGTGCAGTGCTTGTATAAAGCGTGCCCCAAGAGGTTAGCATTGCAGCTATCTAGATCTGCCCTGGGCGTAGCTTTTATTGATCTACCTTTCACTCCTAGGACTGGTTCATCAACACTTCCAAACAATTTGGAAGAAATCATAAGCAACTCATTTGAGATACACATACTCTGTAGAATAATTTTTTCCTCAAGCGGAGGAAAGCCCTATTCTCCTGCACTATCACTATTAATTATTCACAGAGCTTGTGGTGGTTCAGGTAAAAAATGAACTGAAATAAACTGTGTGGTTTGGAAATGTTGAAAAGTATTGGGAACTTCATTCTTCTTGACATAACTGAATATATTCTAATAACTTTTTTTCCTTTCCAATGCATATATTCTAAACTACCGTAGTCAATAGAGATTAATAAAATAAAAACAGGTGTGAAGTGAAAAAAGCCTTTCCCCATAAGGAAATAAAAATTGCTTCATGCATACCACACTGCCAGTAGTGGTGAATTATGATTCCAAAGTGAATATTCACCTTGGTCGAACAGCACCACCATCTTTAGTAAGAGCAAGAGTTCAAGGCACTCAACTTACATGTGCATGAGGCAATCAGTGGGACGCTGGGCACCCTATGACGAATAACTGCTGTCACAGATAGACTTGTGCCTCTAAGTACAATTGCCAGAGACACAAATTAAACCCGTTATTTCCCATGATATTCTTGTCTGTGGGGTTTTTGGTAATTTGCTTCAGCACGGATGAGAGAGTGCAGTCATTTGCTGCAGTATCTGGAGACTAATAATCATGTCCCCGACTTAGTGAGTGCTGGGAGCATTATATGACAGGAGCGTTTGCACAATGCCTGCCTTCCCACAATACAGTCCTCCATACAAACATAGATTATCCAATAAATTACTTTTCATGCTGGAATCGCTCAGGCGAATAGACACATATTCGTAAACGTGCCTGTCAATGCAGCACATAAATTCACGCTCTCAATCCTACCTAAACTAGCCATTCATCCACCACTTTCCACCTTCTCATGCCTTACAGAAAAGGTTTGAGTAGGAGTTTATATGGCTAAAGAGACTTTTACACACGTCATCTTGAAAAATGTATAACAACAGCATCTCATACCCTCTCCGTCTCTCTCTGTACACGACAATATCTAAGGACATGTGGTAAGATCATCCCATATGATCATAAGTGTAAACTGCATTTAAGGATGCTTTAAAACAAGCTCTAAGACGAGACCATGGGAATGCTTGACAGGCATCACTCACCCCACCTCCATATTCTAGGAGATTTAAAGTGCTATTGCCTTTCCTGCTGTGATCTCCTGCTCCTCTGACATGCTCTAGGACAGCTTAGCACTCAACCTCCTCCCCATTCTTTTTATAGATGAATTTTGAGTGGACATCATAGTAGCTTGAAATCGAACTGCAGGTTGCAAAAAAAATGCCTCACAGACACTGTAAAATCCTGGAGTTTCTTAACCTGACAAGCCATACTATAACATCAAAATGTATAGTCTGGGCATGATCGACAGACCGGGCTCAATACTAGAGACGGAATTAGCGGTTGTCTTTCAAAATTGATAGCACTACAACCAACCACAGAAATGTTGTCAAAACAGCAAATAGCCTATGTCCTTCTTCAAAATGGCTTTTTCTGCTCAACTTTCCAGTAAGGGTTAGATGATTAACTGACATGTGTCACATGTCAACGACACGTCACTGGCATGTGAAAGCCCAAATGTAACTCCTCAAAAGTCGATGTCAAAACCGATTCAAACGACCACTATTCCTTGGCCACTGTTAACAGCCCTGTCGTTACCTTGCTAAGCCCGCCCAACGACTCTCCACAAAGATATAGTGTTGTGATTGGTCTTATCAAGGCTTGATAAAACTTTAAAAATATATATATGTTAAAAAAAAATAGATGAGTTTCCAAGTTTCCAACTCCAAGACATTTGTAGAACATGGATATGTATTTTTAATAGTGTACTAGCCATATACCACGAAATATCTCCACAACAACAAGATCAAGTTGGTGGCTCTGGAGCTATTGACACGGGTTTTCCCACTCATTAGTTGGGGCTCAAATACGGCATGACCTTCTCTAGAACTCCTGCAGTGAAACGCTATAGCTACTTGGCTTAACACTCATCGACAGATGGGATATCTAAAATACACAACTAGCCAGCTTTCACGCTGAAATTTAGCTCGTTACTGGTTTTACATCCGGACAGCAAAGCTCTTTACAGTTAGCTCATCGAGCTGCTACCTCAGCCAGCTGTTCTCAGGTAACGTTCACCAGGATTAGCCTTTCTGCAAAGCAGGAACATTGTCTTCATTTTTGAAAATAAATTCAAGATGCATATAATTATTATTGGATTTTTATTGGCCAGGAATACTGAATATACACCAGATTGTGCCAAAATCATTAAACACAAGATTACTTGATGATGAGTCCTTAAAAGACACTTCTGAAATGACCAATATCACATAGGCATTAGGGTGGCTTTCTGCAACCAACACGCGCGCTGGCGACAGAATGTAGAATGTTTAGGACACAATGTTTGTAAACAGAAAAGAGATCTATTGGCCCCCTGTAGCCCTTAGCTTACACTGCTCCTTGCCCAGAGCTTTCACAACACCGTGCTCTTTGTGACCGCTTGTTCGATTCCACAGTCAATTCCAACCAAATGACAGCTGTCTATTGTGTGGCATTAAGCACCTCCTTCAGATGTGTCTCGTACAGACACACATCCGGGGAGAGGAAGCCTCTCTGGAAGCCACTTTGTTTGTTTGTTTTATTGTGGTTTTTTTTTTTTTTTGGGGGGGGGGGGGGCGGTATGGTTTTGTACAATAAATGGATTTTGTGAAACAGGAAGTGCTGCTGCAGTTTCACTGTGGAGTAATCTATTTGCCAAAATCTATTACAGGGTGTCCACCCTTCTATAATACATTGAGGATTGCTGTGAAATTATAAAATTTTTCCTAAGAGTCTCTACTGTCTGCTCACTAGGTCTGGTGTGGCCAAGCTGCCTTTCCACCTTTTCTTGACTTGCTTCTGCTCTGCTCGAGCTGTTCTGTATGGGCACCCAGTAACAGCATTTACCATCAAATACTCTACTATAGTTATACACACTCACTGTTTTTGAATGTCCTAGATGCAGAGACAAAGGCCATATGGAGGCATTTACAGAGAAACAGGACATGACTGCCTTTGGCAACAAGAGAGATGAGAAATGAGAGAGAGAAAGAAAGAGAGACGGAATTATCATAAATGATGTTTATGTGAACAACGTTCAGCAACATCAGTTGTGTATCAGTAACATCAGTGCAAGTCTGTTCAATTGTAACATCTTCTCCAGTGGCACCAGTTTTAAAGCAGACATTTTCACTGCTGGAGAGACACCATCAGCTGAAGCCAAAACTGGTAGGGTCTCTTGTCCCCTGCCCATGTGTGTTTCTGTTCCACCCCACACAGTACAAAGCACATCCTCATCAATCTTTGCACAGTTAATTAGGCCAAGATCACATGTTGGTCTACATATCAAACAGTGTTTGTGCAATCTCATTACGGTTGAAAACTCTTTATTAAACTTTCCTTCTTCACAAGTCTTGACGCACTTGTTTTGTCCTCAGTGATGTGGGATGAAATGTCAAGCTCATCCTACATGGGCTCAATAAACAATCCCAGCCAGTAAACAAACTTTACTTCAGGAGCACTGAGCTTAAATATGAAGAACCTCTCACAAAACGACTACGTCTTGCACAGTAGTCAAAAAATCAAACAGAATATACAAGAGCTCTAAAACGTTCAAAGGAAGTACTTGGTCTGGCTGGTCATCAATTGTTAAATGCCTTTCAAGTCCTATATAGCTCTCCTTAGTCACAGGAGGTGTTCACTCCCATCTTTGAACATGGACATGTTTTCAATGCCGTAAGACAGTGGTTACAAAGCACTGAGCTGGGCTACATTGGAGGGTGTAGAAATGGGCCATTTCAGAGCCATCTCTCTTAAGCATGACAGGGGTTGATGGTGGACACACGCACAAAAAAAACTCAATACAAAAGCTTCCTTGCAACTCCTCTAAATATGCGCTGACTTTTTTATCAGTTCTGAATCACTCTAGCTACACTGGACTACAATCAGTCACAGACGTCATCAGCCACTGGTGATCTCCCATGTGCAATCGCTCAAGCCTTCACTTGGCCACAACCTCAAGCTTGCTCACAGTTCCATCCTTTAAATATTCGCTTTGCATTCTGCCAAAGAACATTTAGAGAGCTTTATCTTTTAAGTATAATCATGAAGAAAGACACAGACCTGACAAATTAGTCCGTCTGTCTGTCTGTCTACCTGTCTATGCATGCCTCTCTGTATACAGACAGTATATGAATATAGAGTGGCACATGGTAGAAGATGCATGACACAGCTTTTGCCCTGCAATTACACAACTACTCAAGGATTATTTAGAATTAATTGTTGTGGGAAACTCACTACATGCGAATGGACTCCTAGACTGTTTAATTTCATTACCTAGAGCAAATCCACCATAAAATGAAATTACATTTGGTGGCCAAACTCAGTGTTCACATAGAAATACAGAATACATACATTCTTTTAAATTGATAACATTTTAGTTTATTTTATGCTTGTTTAATCTTTTCCATCTTGATGTAATCTCTACCACTGCCTAGCATTGTAATTGTTAAATAGCAGGATAATATAGCCTACTTGCATGGTCCTTGACATAGTACCTTGAACAGCTGAGAGCACACTGGTAATGTATGAGGTAGTGTGTTCTACGGATAATGAAGATGTGGTAGGAGTATATCTTTTTTATGTTTATTAATTAGCTCTTGGAACCTATTGCCAAATAGGGTTTATCAGTTTTACAGGGTTAAAGCAGTTAACATAATCCATCATGTACAGCACATCATTGGCTCTCAAACTGGGGTCTGGGGCCCCCATGAAAAAGTTTGCTACAGAGGCGAGGAAAATACTAGAGATCAGAATAGAGCCCAATCGCACTGTGCTCATTACTCCCACCAGCATAACACTGGTGACAATTAGTCTACGATACATCACATCAATCTCTCAAAATACTTTCCTTAAGCATTAACGTTGCAAGCAAAATGAATATTAGTGATCATTAGTTATGTGAAACAAATAGTTTTTTTAAACACAGTAGGCCTAGATTTGACAAAAAATCAGTCGTTTTAAACTGCTCCTGCACTGTCAAGTTTTGCCATATGCAATAACATGCCAATTTAAAACTGTTGTGGTATTAGCAAAATGTGTATTTAGAATAAGAGTTCAAAGGCATCTGAAGGAATAACTGGCTATGATCTCATATGGTTAGATTTTTGTTGCAATTATGAGGGGTCCTTGAAAAATATTCTGCTCCATGAGGGGCCCCTGGCCCAATAGAGTTTAAGAACCCCTGCTGTACATCAAACAGAAGTCGATAGGTGAATGTATAAAAAAGACAGCAGTCTGTATGGAATTCTTTTGACATATAACTGCCTAAGGCATGCATGCCCAGAGTACACAGATACTGGCCTCAGTGTATATTGTACATATAACATACATTATGTTTCTATTAAATTTTGCACTGAATATGTATGAGCCTATATACATGATGAACGGTAAAATTGATCTCTGTTTCATTTTAATTTGGATATGATACCCAGAAGCACAGAAAATAAACAGCACTGCCTACCTTCAGGTTTGCACAAGTGGAGTAAACACAGGCAGTCTCCATGGGTTTGACATCATCGGAGTTGATGGAGGGTTTGGTGATGATGGCTGGCTGAAGGTTGGTCCGCAAGGGTGGCAAAGATGGGAAGGAGGGCTGGGCTTCCAGCATGGGCTTGTGCCCTGTCTCTGAGCCATAACCAAAGGCTTGGATGGCATTTTCTTTGGAAGAGTTACAGACAGCAAGTGTCAAAAAGCGTCAAAAACACAAGATCGATGCAGAGCTTTAATTTCACACACTGTGATATCCTTGTTCAGACACAAATATGTATACAGGACTGTTAAACTCTGTATTACTGTTAAAAAACACCTTAAAATTATTAATCAGTATTCATACTATCTAAATTTGGAACATCCTGCCATGCCATGTAGGCCAGCTGTGTCCATAGGGGAGTGATTGTAGTGAGTGTTTGCTAGCTGGTGGCAGTGCTGCTGAGTGCAAGTGACAGACAGATGCTCACTGAGACAGGTGTTTTCTCTGAAATCCCGCAGGAAGGCCTCGCACTCCTCCTCCTGGTTCCCACTGCCCCGACAGGTGCACCACAGCGAGATGGTAAAGTTGCTGTGGCTTGAGTCCACGTAGTTCGGTGTAATGTCCGAACCTGCCCAGGCCAATCCAGAGACACAGAGATGCATACATACAGTCCATTGAAGAACGCACACATGAATTTCAATTGATACACTTTCTTCAATGAAAATCCACAAAGGTACTGACAATGTTTTTATTATAAATTTCATTATAGAACATTGCTGAAGGTGGCATTTTGGTTTGGATATATAGTGTTGGGGAGAATATTAAATTGCATTAACAGGCTTCGGCAAGAGAGAGACCTTCATTTCCCATATTCAATTCATATTTCATTTAGATTTGAGCATGTATAATTTATGATCATATTAAATGAGCACTGAAAGTCTGCAGTTCGTCTACAGCATGAGGTTGATATAATAACTCTCACCTTGCAGCAAGTGAATGTAATAAGCTGAGCCTATAATCGATATGTAATAAACACAACCCGACCTTGAACATGTCTGCAGTTACTCACCAATAAGTCCCACATATGAGATGAGACAACCGTAATAGTTATCATTTGGACAGGTGGTTTTCGTGTGGCGTATCGTCTGACAATTCATGTGGAAGTCCGCCAGTCGTGACCTGTGCAAAAAAGATGCAAGACCATGAAGTTTTAATCAGACATACTTTTACATGAATGAAGTATACTAGCATTTTCATATATGCAGTATACACTGCTCTCCCTTACTCGTATGGTCTTACTTGTCCACATCTATCTTTCTCTTACACTCCCTCTCTTCCCCGTCGTCTGTTTGAATAAAGGTGGGTAGATTCACACACACACAAATATATACATACACAACTCTTATTTATAGCTGGCCTGCTATCATGGGCATTGGAATCGGCATAAAGGATCTGACAGAGACAATGCACATCTGTGCATCACAAGATGCAGTCTGACAGTCCCTAACTGCTCCGCCACAGGCAGCTGACATGAGTCCATTTTCTGTCTGAGTGCACGTGGCCCCTCCAAAACCAGGCAAATATGCTTCAAATCCCCAGTTGCTGCAGGGATGTCAGCATGTGTGTATTTGTGCATGTGTGTGTATGTGTGTGTGCATGTGCATGTGTATGTGTGTGTGTATGTGTGTGTGAATATGTGTGATTGACATAAATAGTCTCCCGCTTATAAATCACAGCATGCACTGCAGCCAGGTCACAGCAGTTCTGATGCCAAGGTGAACCGCAACTTCTGTGTGTGGTGTATGTGTGTGTGTGTGTATGTGAGTGTGTGTGTGTGTGAATGAGTGCATGAGAGTAAACAGACGCCTTCTTCTGTCTCACAGCATGTAGCATAGCAGGGCAGGGGGTTACAACAGCTCTGATTCCAGGTTGGAAAAACTCCTTATCCCAACCAATCCCCGCCACGCTATACATGTGAATTCTACATCAGCCTTGACTCTCGTTGGTTGCACCCCGCTGGGCTGGCTTTTATTTATTTGATTAAGCGAATGAATCAGACGAGTGTGTGTGTGTGCATGTGTGTGTATATGTGTGTGTGTGTGTGTGTGTGTGTGTGTGTGTGTGTGTGTGTGTGTGTGTGTGTGTGTGCACGTGTGGAAGAGGGGTGTTGAAGCTGCTCGGAGGTGGGTGAGACCCGACTCTTTTTTTCCAGTCCAACACCTCCTGTGACCCTCCTCACAGTGAAGTGTTAACAAGGCCATCTCTCATGGCGGGGCACCAGGCCGGCAGGCCAGACAGACGCTGTCCGTGGTACTTACAGTACCGCACACAATAGCCAGGTCCTGTAGGGCCACACTACAAATCCCCCTTCCCCCTTTACACAGACACACACACACACACACACACAGTTAAAAGGTCACCCTCACTATTCTCTCTCTCCCTCTCTCCTGGCGGTTCTGTCAGTCTCTCCTTCTTGCCTTCCTCCTCATCAACAGAAGATGTCCATCCTCATTCTCATGTCCATGTCTATGTAGTGGCATTTTGCTTGGATGACTGTGTGGGGCTGCTGTACAGTATATGAGTGTATGAGTGAGTCATGCCAAAGCCCTGCTCTATGTCACGAAGCGAGAAACGATTATGTCATGAGCATGCAGCACCAGACAATCACAGCAGTAATGTCAGAGTGCATCCATACAGTACATACTGTAGACAGGACAGCTTTACTAAAGCAGAGCTTTTTTTTCAATACACCAATCAGACTTGATTAGGATTCAACAGTTGTGATTAAAACTTACATGCAAGTTAGAAAACCAGCAATCACCAGAAAAATGGGTAATGAAAAATGGGTCCCTGATAATGGAAACTGTGGTTTCCATTTAGCCTAGATGTCATTGTAAATAGCATTGTTGCAAAATTACCTATGAACTTCAAGTCTACGCCTATGAGTTTCTTCATGTTTGCATCATTGCTTGGTGAAAAAAAAAGCAATGGTAAAAATGTGATTGTGAAATTTCACAACTTCACAAATGATACAGGAAATTCAGCGACCAAATCAGTTGAAGCACAGTTGCAGCTGTAATCAGGAGATACAGAACCAGCCATAGCACCACTAATCAGAGCTACTGAGGCCATCCCTCCAAAAGGACACTACAGAAAGTACACTATCTGCAGTCTAGATCCAAAAATCAGTCAGGCAAATGCTTCAATTTAGGACAGATGTTAACAATAGAAATCTGAATTCCTATGACCACTCATTCAGCAGCAAGGGAAAAAAAGAAGAAAATTTGGCCAAAAAAGATGAAATTTGACTAAAGAATATAAAAGGATGAGTGATGAATCTTGGAAGCACATTCTTTGGTTGGATGAGAAAAGTGATACACATTTAGAAAAGTGAAAGACATTTGTATGGCTCATCCAGGGCCCAGCATGCTTCTCTCCAATCTTACCAGGGATATCACAGTAAAAGTAAAGCATAGAGGCAGGATTGTATGGGTCTCTAGGAGTGCAAAAGGAGTTGGGGAGATTATATCTACACAAGTCACCGTGAATGCCTTGGATATTCCAAAATACTGGCTGACCTGACTCTGAAGGCTTGGCGGGAGAGGAATGTTGCATCATGATAATAATAATCCAAAGCACACTGCCAAAATCACACAAGAGCAAAAGCTATGACCTTGCCAATTACACTGCCTGACCTGAATCCAATAGAACCTTTGGCTTTATTTGAAAAAGATAGGTTGAACAGCGATACACATTTTTGTGGGGATCTAGTATATCTGTGTTACTACATAGAGATCTGTGAAACACTAGTATCCTCCATGGCATCATAAAAAATAGATATGGAATGAAAGATGGGCTGACTTTTGTTTCATTTAGTTCCTGCAAACACTTGTATTTTTAAATCTAAACAGTTCACTTTTGATTTTATATAATTTTACACATTAGTGCTCAACTTATAAGCAATGCAGTAATACTATGAGGTGATAACGTTTTGAATAATTGAATGTTTCAGTGATAATGAATGGGGTTTACTCACTTCTGGTGTATATAGCATAAACAGTAAATGAGTGTACTTGGCCTAGAACTGTCATTCATAGGAACAGCATAGAGATAAATGATGAATGTGATCCCCATATTCCTTCTTGAAAATAACCCAGGGGAAACCTCACCTATTAGCATGCTGACATTACGGTGGGAGACAGGAGCAATGCTGATAAAGTGCTGTTGCATTATGGAATAGTACAGTCAGGTGACCCCAAGGACTGAAGGTAATCTGTTTAAAATGGCGTTCCACATTCCAACATGGCAAAGAGAATGTGGGTCTGCGTGGGTCCCACAAGGCAAGCTAAGGGCGAGGGGGGGGGGGGGGATAGTTCACTGGGAAATTAACTCCTTTTAAAACTTTTTTTTATTTTGGTTTGTAATAAGTGCCTTATAAATGCCCTCCTAATTAACAAATCCCCTGCCAGAGCACATGATTTACATAGTTAATTACATTCCTCCATGTTCAAATTAACATCAGCAGCCAGGCTATGTAAATGAGTGCTCCTGATAAGCAAGGCCAACACAACTTGAGTGTTAAACCGCCATCATCCGTGCTAATACCCCACCTCATGTCCCCGACAACCCCATCCAGAGGCCACACTAACTGCCCCCCCACCTCCATCCCCATTCTGAATATCTCACTCCTCCACCCAAACCCACCTGTTACTGTAGCCTCGGACACAGTGACAACCTCAGCTTGGAACTGCAGATACCAGCCAGCCTGCTTGCAATATAATGCTAATGCTTGAACAAGCTCACAGATGGCTGGAAAGGGTAAGGGCTCATGATTTGTGGAGGCAAGTTTCCACCTCCGAGACTATCTTAATTCAGGCCATTTAATGTCACTCTGATTTAGCATCCAAGCTATTCTCCTGTAGGGGTGTAGTGTGGCCACGCAGACAAAACACATACACACACGCACACGCGCACGCGCACACACACACACACACACACGCACACAGAACAAAATAGCACAAAAAAGACCCAAACATTTAAAGATGATAGGTTGGCCTTAATAGCCTCAGGCGAATGCCAGGCATGTCACTACACCTTTTATTGCTATGTTTTACTGTTGTAGGTTTTTTTTCTAGCATAATATTGAAAATAGGGCCTGTTTTTTCAATGCTTTACACAAATAACAAAACACCACACCCAATTTGCAGAACACCCAAGCTTGTTTGCAAAATTAAACACTTCAGTTGTAAACATATGGATAAATGTAAACATATGGAGAGACAGGAAATAGAGTGTGCTGTTTTTATTCAGAAAAAGTATGATTTTTTAGATGGCAAAATTATACTGACAACCATATAGACAAACAGACAAAAACAAACCTTAACAATGAGGATTTCTTTCTGAATGTAATGAATCATTACATACCCTTAATGTCATATGTTACACTTGGAGTCAGAGCAGAACATTTTAAGAATAGAATATATCGTAGTGAAAGTGCTGTGCGAACACAAAAAAGAGTGCAGACAAACCTCTTGTCTATGCTGGTCTGTGAATGTGAAGAAATGTGTATGTGTGTGTGTGTGTGTGAGTGTATGTCATACAATGATGCTCCACTATCTCTGTGAAGGTCAGAGCTTTTAGGCCCCTCTTGCGTCACCAAAACGATTAGAGTCCAAACCTCAAATTATTTCCATCAAACAGGCAAGCATGCACTGCCTGCATGCACCACTGAATGGCATGCATCCTTTCTGTGGTCATCATTTCTTTTCACATAAGCAGTGACAGTCGTACCAAAAGACGCCAGACATGATTATCAGTTGTATCCCTTTAGCAATTGCTGCCATAGCCCTTTTCACTGACATGCATTGTGGCTGTGATCTAAAATGGACTTGCACAAGTGGCTGTGTAGCCTCCCTCCCTGTGTGACTCTAACAACCATCAGAATCAAACAGCATGAGTACTCATCAGCAGGCAAAAAAAAAGGTTTAGTCTTGAACAGCAACCAACAGCAGAGGACCCACTGCACCTTAATCGACTGCTTATCCCTGATAGTTTCTAGCAGATGGTTGGAAGCACTCTGTCTTCGTGTCCTGGCAAAAGGCCCAGCACGGGCATTCTTAACCAATCCATCTCCCATATTTAGGTTAAAAGGGGGAAGAGAAGGTACGAAGGCCAAATATTTTAAGCAGCCATTTTAAGGCGAGCATATTCGTCTTCCTTTCTCGGCTCGTTTGTGCACCGTGCTGTGACGAGAGATGTACCCGCGGCAATTAGAGCAGCAACTGCCAAGATTCGCCGTGGCTCTTTCATCACGCCTTCATTTTCTACTCCCACTTGGCCGGTGTAACACATCCCACTCGCGTTATTTGAAAGTCAAGGTGGGCTCTGTGGATTTCTCATGGGTATGACAGCAGATTTCTTCATTTCCAAATGGCACTGAACAAAAGGAAGCCTTACGAATAGCAAAACAGAAGCACCATTGTCAGGCCATTAACCTGTCCATATACTTTACTGCTGTCTTGCTATGCTGACGGGTGCTTCCTAAGTAGTGGAAATGATTAAAATCTACATGACAATTATTCTAACTCGTATCTTGCCTGGGGCTGCCTGCTTTGTAGGATTTATTGTTCCACGTGTGGGTGGGGTGGGATAGGCAAGCGTATATCTAGCAAAGGAGCATAGGCTAGGGCAGGATTTCTTTTCATCTCTCAGTGTACACAGAGTAGGCAGTGCTTTACTAAACTAGGATGATGGGTGTGTGTGTCTATGGATGTGTGTGCTTGTGCATATGTGTGTGTGTGTGTGTGTGTGTGTGAAAGTATGTATGTGAATATGTATGTGTTTCAATATGAGAGAGAGACTTTTTGAATGTATGTGGGTGTATGTGTCTGCAGGGGTATGTACAGTATATGTGAGAGAATATGTGTTGGAGAGAGTAAGACATGGAGAGAAGAGAAAAAGAGTAAGAGAGTCTGTGTGTGTGTGTGTGTGTGTATGTGTGTGTGTGTGTGTGTGTGTGTGTGTGTGTGTGTGTGTGTGTGTGTGTACAAAAAATGGCTAAGGAAATCCCTGAACAGGAGTAAGGTCCCCAAAGGAGTCACAGGTCCATGACCTAGCAGAGGCAGCTCACCCATTTAAGCTATGTACACACAACAGCCACTGCGCCAACTCCAAAGGGACTAGATCCGTGTCACCTGAAATAAATCAAAGTCACGACAGGCTCTGCCCGTGGCTTCCCTCTGCCCGCCTAAGCCGCGACTTCATCTTAGCGCTGGCTTGATCAGAATGTTTCTGAGAACAATTTATGTCAAAAAGCGCAGACAAATCCTGCGATGGTGTGTGTGCTCAGGCATGAGATGAGAGAAGTCATCGCCAAAGAACTGTGGAACGAACCATGAGGGAAAACACAAAGAGCCTTTTAACCTACTTCAGACACTTCTATAAAAGAGAAATATCTGTTTTACTGAATTGTCCGGCGTAATTATTAATCTCCTACACAAGGCAGTCTCTATGCAACCTGGGTCTTCGCTCCTATCTGAGGCAAACAAAGGACAAGAAGAGGGCTTCTGAGGATCAGCCAGGCATCATATCCCTGGCGTATGCAGACACTATACTGTAAATAAACTAATGCCCTAATCCCCTTTGGAATAGGAGGACTACCAGCCTATAGAGGCTGGCTGTGAATCCACTGTGGAACTGCTATTGCCTTGAAATACACCTTACACTTTTCAGAAACATCAAACTCTCCTCATCTTCAGTGATGCCACAGTAAAGGCTAGTGGTGAAAAAATAACAAAGAGACACAGTAGCATTGTGAAGTGTCCATTATTTCAGAGGTGGCCAGGCATTCTCTGTGAGCTGACATGAGCCAGTGAGAGTGGCTCCGGTCAGGTCAGGGTTAAATAGTGCATATTAGCAGGGACTTCCATGCCTGGCAGGATGGCTGTGCCTGGCCCTTCTGTTGGATGTCCTCCAGTTTCCTGCAGTGGGCAGGAGCAAGGTGATACCTGGGGGTCTGTGGCAGACTGATGGAGTGTTCAACACAGCGGGGGTTGGCCAAGCACTCGGGTGCACACTCTCTCGGCTGACCATCAATCACACCCTATAAGAGGACATTCAGGCTAACCCGCCACTGCCCGGCCTATAATTAGGGGAGCTGGCCTGGAAGGCATGGTTTGGGCGGGTGACAAAATGCTGCATATGTACAAACAAGACATTCTTACCTAATGGCTAAATCACATTGCATTACCTTACCTGGCAGAGGAATAGAGGGAGGATGAGAGGATTTTAGGGAACTTCAGGTGCAGGTATACATTCTAACAACACTGGGGAGCTAACAGAACTTTAGAGTTAGTGATAAGTTCTGAATTTATTTTATCTAGATGACCTTTTGGTTATAGGATATAGTTGGCACAGCTCTTGAAATAATGATACTAACAAAACATATTTATAGTATAGCCAGTAATTTGCAGTGAAGAAGGTTGATAAGCTTAAGGCAAGTGCAGGTAAATGTTACAGGATTAATCTCATGTTACGCTTCTCATTAAAGATTCTGGTTTTCAGGCCAAACACTTAAAATGCCATTAAGACCTCCCTATTCAATTGCATTGGCCTTAACCTGGATGGCATCCAACATCAACCCTTCCAGGTCAATCTATGTTCATATTCTCAAGGGGTTGGCGCATTGTCCCATCTCTTACCTGGCATAGCCTGTGGCCTTCCATAGAATGGCAAGATATGTGATTGTGACAAATACTGACAAGTTCTAGACTGTGATAAAATGGCACTGCCTGACACCTTGCAGCGCCAAATGATAAGAATTTAGTGATGTTTGGCCAGTGTGCGTTTGGTACAAGGTCATACAGCTGAGAAGTTGGACTGACATGGCATTTGTGACTAACCTGTGCTTGTACAAAGAGCACAACATCTTATCTGGTGTATAGTTGAATAATCTGCAGAGTTAAATGCCTTCCTTTGTGTCTTGGGAATGACTCCAGTGACTTTTTGTCCTCCTTTAACATGCAGAGGATGTGTCTCTGTGAGTCACAATGACATTTTCCTTAAGCTGCAGCACCTCTCAAGTCATGAAAATCAATTAAAGACTTCACTTGAAAACATTTGGTATGCTGGTGTAATGCTTGACTCCCATGAATAATTCTGCTGACATTCAGAACTGTTTTTCTTTTGACTTCATGAAGGACTGGGTAATTATTAGAGCGCCATGGGGGGATGAATGACACATGACCTTATGGGTAGGAAGGAAGTGCTAACTCCACAGGGTGACTCAGCTAGTCCCCAAATCCCACTGATTACACTCCACCAGGTCCATTACCCAAAGCACATTTTTTTAAAGTAGCCAACTCACAGTGTTCAAATGCACCCCCACCCCCCTTGCACTTGGAGCTAATTTTAAAATAATTCTTTCCTTAATGTATTTCTACATGTCTGCAGGGCTGTGCCTTTCCAGATCTTTCTTTAGCAGGGATCATGGAGGGTAAGCTGAGTGTCTGTGAAGCTAAGGCCGGGTGGATGGGTGAGTATTACCTGCAGAGAGGGTCCGAACGGCAGGTCCTGCGTAGCTCCAGGCAGTTGGGCCGGGTCCTCTCGTCGAAAGAGCAAGACGGCACAATGGTCTGCCGGCGGCGCTCGGCGCACGCAGTGTCACGGCAGGCGCAGAAGAGCAGCGGATAGCTGAACTCAGACTGCACGCGCTCAAAGAACTGGCGCAGAGCCTTGTGGCAGCGCTTGCGATTGCAGGGCTCCTGCGGCTGCTGCAGAGGCGAGCCTTTGTTGTGGCAGGCCGTGATGTACATGGAACGCTGGCGCTTACAGGTGTCGTTCAGGTTGCAAGCTTTAGCTGCATCCAGGCAGGGGTTGCAGGGGCTGCCCGTGTCCAAACACAGGTTGCCCTTGTTTGAGGCTGAGTCAATGGCTGCAAAAATGAGGGAAACAAGTTAAGATGTATATGAAGAGGCTGTGGAGGTTTAGGATGTGCACATCATATCTAACCGGGAAACAAGTCCTACAGGAAACCTTTGGCTGCAATTAGAAAACATGATTTAACACTGTGCAGCAGACAATGAAACTTAGAGTTTGATGTTGTTGCCGTTTTGTCAAATATGGTTTGACAAAATGTTAATGAAGAAAAAAAACTTCCTTTGGAATTGAAATTGATAATTGGAATAATGACTGCCATTGATACATGCAAAAAAGGCTTCAAAGATATCTTTTGTTTCTATGACCACATTGTCTATGACTCTGCAGCTCTAATTGTACTACAGATTTGATCAAGATCGTTGCATTTTGTATGGACCAAAGCACAAATTGTCTCAGTGACTTCATCGAATTGAACTACTTTTGTGTCCACACTAAAAGCATTTCATTGGCAACACTAGGAATATCTCTGACTCCTTCATCCTCCGTCTTCTCTCCATTCATTCCATGTCCTGACCTTTCAGTGCTGCACGTCATGAGAAGGTTTATGTTCTAATAGTCTTCTTCTGGAGGCCAAGGTCATAAGGCTTTGTTATTATCTGCATTTAATCTTAACTCTGCTTTCTTGCCCATTTATTGAGAAGAGAGTAAAAACTGTTTGTACATCATGTACAGTTTGTTTTGCATGTCATTTCAGTTCATACCAGAGAGAGAGAGATAGATTTAAATAAACATTTTGTGAGGGCTTTTTTTCAGCCTTTCACAGACAGTTTTAAAAGGGAAATCTAAAATAACCTAGAGGTGTATTTCTCACATTCAGTGTAGTTGATGCAACACGAGTTGACCTGCCTGCTCTTCTGACTGCTGTCGACTTAATAGGGGGTGAACACATCAAGTGAGATTACCCCAGGCGATTAGAGTTCATTAGCCAAACTTCCTTTCAGACCAAGTGAAATCTGCCCTAATCTAACACAGCTTTTCCTTTTTCCATTCTTTTCCTCCCAGCCATGGTCAGTCCAGCGAAAGAGAGAGCCACAGATTAAATCAGATGAGGCTTGAGCTGTGGGACTGTTACCAGTAATGAGTGTGCATGTCAAGGTTCTGATTTAATGGAAAGCGTGTATGCTTGTTAAGAAGTCTTAACCCTCGCACCCCAACAGCATACAGCCCAGAGCTCCCCTCTCCACTTCCACTGCTCATTATATCATTGTGGAGCCCACACTCAAAACACACAGCAAAACTCAGGGTAAAACTGGTCAGGGTGGTTGTAGGGGAGTGGTTGAGGGTGGTTGTGGGGGAGTGGGTGGGGGGGAAGGTGGGGAACCCGACAATGCCCTGAGTCCAACCCAGACCGGCAAGTCTGATAAGTATTCTGTGTGTACATGTGTGCAATGGCCAATTAGCTCGGCGCCAGGACTACCTTGTTATTTTCCTGACAGACAAGGTTTTACAGTATCAAGAGCTCAAAGCCCTTCCCTGCGGCGTTCTCACACATGTTTTATTTAAGCAGAGGGAATCAAGCAATGGGCTTGCAAAACAGATCTCATGGTAGCACCAGCTTTGGTAAGGTCATGTCAGTCGAACGTGTGCCTGTCTACAGACTGCTGCTCTAGCAAACAGCCCATCTCAATGGTGGAACAGTGTTACTCCTGGCTGAACCCTTTCCCATGCACTACTCCCAAACTGGAACCACTTTGGGGTCATTATCATTGCAGAGGCTTTTAAAAGTCTTTATCTAATGGCTTTATTCTTTATCTAATAGTTTTTAATCAGTTTTAATCACCCAAACATTCTCAATATTCATGAGAGACAAGCAAATCATGCCTCAAATTGTCTAAGATATCTATTTATTGCCATATTTATAATAGGGTAGTTACTGGTAAACCACAGCATTATGGTTATCGTAGTGTGGAACCTCAGTGAATTTTAATTGAATACACTACTTGCAGTTCAGAGCTGAAGAAGCCTGTTTACATAGGCTGACAGTCACAGGCATTTCCTCCTGTGTCTTTTATGTAAAGATAAAAGTACACTGGAGAAAGTTACACTTTTCTAATGGAAAAGACCAAATGTTAGTCCTGAAAGCAACCACCTAAAATAGCTCTTCACAACTTAAATTATCACGCATCCAGTCCCTTTCAAAAATATCTAAGCTTTCAACATAATTCCTTTTTTGAATTTGTCTACCATCACTGACAGTAAACAATCTTTCAAGATCCACTATCAGTGACCCCCCCCCGCCCCCCCCTCCCCAGGATAATCGATTTGAAACACTCTTGTCTAAAACATCCTTTAATGTTCCCCTTCTCTCTCTGGCGTGACTATTCTCTAAAAGTCCTCTTCTATTATCCTCTTATCTCCCCTATTCTCTCCGCGAACACTGCTCTGCATCAGGCTATCACACATTGATTCAACTTCATTGGCAATTTATTGGTTGGAGGGAGTGAACAAACTCGAGTGGCCAACTTCAAACAGCATGGAAGCAGAGGTCTTTCTGTTGAAAATGACTAGTAATGGAGGATGATCGCAGTCCAACGCTATTTTGTTAGTGTGAAATAATTCAGAGGTATGCTATCCGGCTCTTTGCAGCTGAATGCTTTTGGGGATTTTTTATGGCTTAAAATATTCAGGCATCTCTTGAATATCTTGACATGGCTAAAAGTTTGAGGAAATTCTACATTTTGTTCAATGAAATTCAAACATGGCTCAAGTTTCAGATTGTTATAAATATATTTTCTCAAGCCTGCATTTTGAAGTAAACATTACAATTTAAATATATTCAGTCTGTCCCCAAAAGTATGACGAGGACAAAATGGAGAGCAGTTTAAGAGTAGAAAGTTTAAGAATGCCAAATTAGTAACTGCCACTAAAATATTTGGTGTCTGAAACAAGGTTGTTCAATCTCAGTAGAGTTTGTTGTTCCATGCTCACAGTCTCCTGTGTGCAAGCAGAAAAACAATTTTGAGAGTTCACATTCTATTTCACAGTTCTGTAAATGCTGTACGCTTAGGGGGGTAATTGACATTTAGAGAAGGAAGGGTGTGGGAGGGGTGGGGGGGGGGACTGGCTTTTTGACCACTCTTTAATGTGTACTTTGCCTTTCCCAAATGATGGTGACGACTAGAGTACAAATGGTGCATACATATGGTTAAATAAATTAAGCCAAATGATTATTTGTGGCTGAAGTGGGTTCATGTGCTTAAAATGGCCCATGAAATTCACTGCGCTCTGCAAGGCCATGCAGTTGCTTCTAAAGCACAGTATTTGTTGTTGTTGTGAAATAAAATGAATATGTAAAAATAAATGTCTGTAAAATATTTGCATTGCACATGCCATTGGACCAAGAAAAAAATGGCAAGGCATCAGCAAACAGTCATGAAAAAACATGATGCATCTTTATTTTTTTTCATGGGATGGGGGAGGGGGCTTAGTGATCCTGATTTCAACCTCGTCTGTCTTCCATAAGGCCCCAGATTACCTGTAGTGTAGTTTAAATAATGAGAAATGTGAACTGTCACGTAGGGAAATTGGAAAGAAAATAGCTTTTCGTGACAGGACAGAGGATAGCTTTTGTTCCTCCCAATCAGGAAGAGAGCAAAGCATGTTTTTCTTTCCATATTTGTATTCCTAGCGACCTCCTTTCACCTGACGCCTCAGCCGACCACAGTGGGATGCCTCATCTCGTGATATCCCAATAACCCTGATCCCTATAAATATCAGTGTCTGCTCACATTGGGACAAAATAAGCAATCTGTTTAGAGGTGATAGCGAGGGGGGAGGGGGAGAGCTTCTGTTGCTTCTCTTGCTTAAAGATTAATTTGTAACTTGTGCCTCAGTGTTTAAAAGTATAATCATCAGTATAATTCATGCTTTAGGCAAACAGCACAGAACTGTCAGTGGCATGACAGTCCTGTCACTCACAGTGTGAATGGAACTGTTACATGCCCTTGCCAAATGATAACTTTATCAATAAAGGCAACACATGACAGGTTGAAATTATAGCTGGGGGATTATCAGTTATTGACAGTCACCTACAGTGCTGATTTCTCTTCTCTGTTGATTGACTTCTAAATGCTAGACATTCATGCTAGACAACACTAGACATTCATGTACAACCAAGGCAAGTCCTCGAGGTTTAAGTGATTCCAAAACACTGTTATCTTAATTCTAGTCCCGCAGGGGAAATTAAATCTTCCTCCAGATTGACAAAGTGAAGTTCCGTCAGACATCCCAGTATCACACATCTCACTGTCTGTAGTTCTACATTTCGCCCAAACTAAAGTATCCAATTACAGAATTCTCTGCAATGGCTACTGTGAGTGACAGATAAACAGATCTTTCTCCTCACATGCCCCAGACCACTGCTCCTGTATGCTCACTCTGGGCTTTTACTTTAAAGCAGAGACATGATTAAACAGGTGCCAATAATCTTACCTGAAATGATAGAGGCAAGCCTGAATTCATCTGAGGGGTGCAGTGGTTCATACGGTGACGTCTCATAAAATTCTTCATCTGCAAATGATAAAAAGCTTGACATTAGCAATTTGTGACTTTTTTTTTTAAGTCAATATCTTCAGAGATTACTATTGGAATATAACCTTCTACAGAAATACTGCATGTTTCTGTACACCCACATCTGCAATTGTAAGGTAATGTTTATGCCGTGTTAAGAAAGGTTGTTGTCTTGGCAACTTGAGGTTGTGACATAACCTTAACCACATGCCTGCCCCTTTACTCTCCACCTTGTTTTGCATTCTGTTCTACAGGAACAACTCGTTCAGCATTTGTAGCCATTTAATTTTTCACTCTGCACAAAGGGCACACACAGCTTTAGAGCTGGTTGTCCTCCAGTCTTCAGCAAGTAAGTCCACCCTTGCAAATTAAGAAGGCTCAAGATTTGATGTGACTCTGCTTTGACAGATGTAACCCTTCATGCCAAGAAAAATCTGGACATCTATTTGAAGCACTGTCAGTGCCGTACACAGTGCTAATTGTGACTGTGAGCACACTAGCGTTTTCACTGGCCAGACTTGGAGTTTCATCAACTTATGTAAACACGTCCTGCGGGGGTGATAATCACCGACAAATTAGTCATAAAGCCAGTGAGTGTGAATGAGGATGTGCTGGGTGGCTGTGTGCTGATCTGGTTGAGGGGGGATCCAGGGACAGTCCTCTGCCACAGATGGGTTGTGCACTTTGCCCAATGCTGCTGCTGTTACTTCAGCCCCCCCATGTCGCATCTGCCATTATTAGGGCTCCACCCCCCGCCCAAACCCTAACCCCAGCTTCCTGCTGGGCTCGCCACCTTTTGGTCTCCTCAGCAGCTCTGTGCACATCCTAAACCAGCCTCCAGCTGGGGCCTCTTTTTCATGGGATGATCCTGGATCAGGGTTTATCGTCGTGTGTCACCGCCGCTTGGTGCTATCAATTCCGCAGCGTGGCCACCTTTATGTGATTCCTTCCCCTCGCCGTTCCTCAATGAGTTAAGCTGGTGTCGGCATAATCCCCCTACACTGTGCAACGTCTCTGTCTCTGCTCCAAGGGGAATTTCCTCAAACTCCGCTGAGAGGAAAATCTCAGAAGACACTTCTGTGTCCCCCAAAAGAGGAAGCTGATGCATTAGCGATAAATGAATCAGACCCCCATTACTGGCAGATGATATGGTGTGATGGAAATGCCACGCTTTACATAAATTAGATCCATGACTTCACTACTAATTTCCAAAGCATTCAGTCTTTGAAATTTGCTGTAAAACAGCATCTGTCTAAAACATCTAGGTCAAGATGATTTATAGAACATCAGCCCTAATAAATCTATAGTGTCTAGAGATGTACATATAGAATTATACTTTAGATGTTACTCTATACATCGTCAACCAATTTTGCGATCCACTTAGCGAATCTTTAAAATTCATACAATATTTATGTATTTTAGTCTGTGACCTTGGGCTTTTCAGACCTTAAATTTGGCAGAAAGCTGCATACCTTTCAAAACAAGATCAGTTTGTGTTGTGTATCCCCCCTGACAATCCTCATCTTGTGGAGAAAAGGTCCGTAATGGACCCCGCTGGAACAGGGGTGCTGTTTGTGTTTCTCATTTGTCTGCGGATTGCATCTGGATGTGACGGAGAGACAGATGGAGATGAGCCATGAGGAAGAAAAGGGCCTGTTTGGAATTTGAGGCATGGCTCCACATATCCAGCACCAGTGAACCATCCCTGAGCAGTCCCAGCAGCCCGGCTAAGTGTGCTGCAGCATTCCAGCGCTGTCTTTGTGTGCCTTTTTAATTACCTCTGACAATATTGTTGGAATAATTTCTAATTAACCTCTCAATGAGTCTGTAATCCCTCTCTCCTTGGCTCTGCCTCACAGTGTGTCTGTCTCTCTCTCCCCCTCTCTCTCTCTCACACACACACATCACACACACTGGTGATTGCTCATTTTTAACAGAGCATATCTTGGAGCCTGAGGGCATATGCCTTTTAGATCAAGACACTTCTCTGGCCAAGCATTGTTTGCTTCTCCCTCTCCCCTCTTGTCTTCTCTTTTGGCCCAGTCCATAGTTAGGCCCAGATGGAAACCGCATTCATCAGAAAGTTTCTCTGACAAACGGACAAATCTTTATGCTTCCTTTCTCTATCCCGCGCTTCCATTCTGCTGTTTATGTAGTAAAATGAGATCTGCTGTGTTCTACAGTCTTTCTCTTACTACAAAGCAAATGAACAAAACAGTATCAGTAATTTGCGACAACATTATCTATGCTAGCAATGAGCACGGAGCAAAAAGAAAAAGCTTTAACTCCAAGCACAAGAAAATAAATGCAATAAATAAATAAAATGCCACCAATTTTGCATAAAAAATAGTCACACTCCACAATCAGACCCATGAAAGCAACAAGAGACCAAAATTGAGAGGCAAGAAAAGAACTGCATGGAGTTCATCAGCATGTGGTAGAGAATGTAGCTTTGGTACATAAGTATTGTTCTCTTATCTTCCTCTGGCTTAAGGCATTCTCCTAAAATATCAAGTGAGTGCAGCACTGTGTTGTGTACAAGTTTGCGTTAATGCAAACACACACACACACAGACACATTCACAAAGCTTTTTTATTCTCCATGACTTATGGGCCATATAATCCATAGTCTATTATTATCACCATTAAAAAGCTGGACGGACCAGCCCAGCAAAGGTAAGACGCATTCATGCACCATGTTCTTGCTCTGCCCACGCACCTCTGAGAAAGCAGCCGTCAGCAATCAAAGCAATGGGTGGCCCATTGGAACACATACATTTCCCAATTTGCTTATGAAATTGCTTTTCGCCATGAAAATCAATTTCGCAACAATGTAGCCATTAGGTGACAAAATGTACTCTGTCTAAGTTATGTTCATTTCTTTGAAAATTGAAAAATATTTATCTTGATGTGTCTGAGCAAAGACATGAGTCTGCTTTTCATTTTGTGGTGCACACCATTACTTTGACATGAGCAAGGGTCACAAAAACCTGATTTAGTAGTGAAGAACATGAGAAGAATCAGTGTAGTGGAAAGCAAAATAACTGATGGCTAATTACAGTGCAATTCCACTTGAAAGCTTCCTTTCAAACATTTTTGGTCTCACCTCCCTTAAGTGAACTGCTAGATTTTTTTTCCCAATAAACATGTGAGGACTTTAACGCACTATGTGCTGTATTCTGTCAGAATAAAAGAGAATGCAATTAGTAAGCAAAGAACAATTGCCTGATGCATTGCCTCTATAGCACCAAATTAATCTGCTGTAGGGCCCAGGGATGAGTCACTGAGCTAGAAATGCCAAATGACTGCGCAACAGAGGGAATGGTTTAGTTTCACAAATTTGTCAGGTGCACAATAGCTATTGAATTACGCCTTTTTCCAACCCTTGTGTTCTAAAAGGCTCTTTAATTAATGTGTGCTTAGAAGAGGGAAAAACACAATCACCTTTGATTAAACATTTTTTTTCAAAAATGTATAATTCTAAAAATGTATCTTCAAACAAAACTGCTAAACTGAATGCACAAAGCATTTCAGTTGGAGAATTATCTAAGAGATGCACTTCATAGAACAAATGGAGAATAGTAATAACTGAAAAATTCATGGCTTAGAAGACATTTTACTGCTGTATAGTACCTGTGGAGTGGTCTAGCACCAATTTCTAAAGTCAGTGGTTTTCTTATAAGAATGCATAATGCCAACAAAGACCAATGTAGTTGATGCCATTATTTTATACTAGACTTACAGCTCTGGAAAAATATTACAAGTAATCAACATTTGAAATTTCCTTATGTTTAAAAGTCTGCATATTGCAATGAAAATCACCACAGTGTCACAGTAGAGTGGACAGAATACCAAAATGTGCAGACTAAACCAAGCAGTAGCGTTGCTGTTAAAAAAAAAAAAAGTAATTTAAATGGTCAGGTGGTTCCCAGCCACTAGAGTAGTACTGGAATATAAATATTGATTTATATTAAGAGCAAACAAGATTTTTCACTTGTTTGTGCCTTCAGGTGTTCTTGTTCCCAAACTCACATTACCAACCACAGGTAAAGTATGTGCACCTGACCATGTAACTTTAGGAGGCAGTGTAAAGGGATTTTATGCTTGCAATCTGAATCTCTACCTCTGTCTCCATGCCTTTTTCATCTTTCTGCACTGTGCAGCCTGCAATGATGTCTCTATGGTTTCCCTTTTTCAAGAACCTAATTTGTGTCGAGCTCAGGACCCTGGCCTAATGGGCTACAAAACAACAAATCTCTGTAAATATAAGGCACTGCAGGAGGCTAAACTATACTGTATATATGTATTTTAAAATGTAAAATACACTTCATATTTACTTAAATATGAAACAGGTAACACTTTATCTGAAAGTCTACATAAGGGTGGCACAAGCCTGTTGTAAACATGACATGACACGTCATAGACACGTCAGTAATGTTCATTATCATGAAGTTTAATTCGGTCTTGCAATGTAAATGAGGGCCAAGTAACCTTTTTTTCCATACAAATGCAAATAGTCCATGGTAATGTTTATGCATTTGCACTGGTTCAGCAAGAGCATCCAAGCCATATACCACACTCTATTTTCACTCAAACAAACAGAAATAAATGAATACAGTAAAATATAAAATATGTTTTTTTTGGCAGTCCAATGATTACCAGTGTTTGCTTCTCTGTCTTTTTACATAAGACTGTCCAGTTACTGTCAAGGGGGTTGAAGAAGTCATGGAAAAGGGCTAAGAGGTTGTTGAGGTAAAGGTGTGTATAATTTCCATGTTTAAGCAAATATTTCACAGTGTTTTCCTTAAGCAACAACTTGTCATATCATATTAAAGTAAATGGTGCTTCCATGCCAGCCTGTGTAATGACTGAGCTGTATGGAATAACATAGAATATATTGGTGCCATGGGAGTGGAGCTGACTGCATCAGTAGCCAACTTGTCAGTAGTGCACTTAAGAAGTGTACTGGTACCTTCAGCACCCTAGTCATTTAGCTCATTTGCTAACATACTCCCATTCTGAAGTGCTACAAGTTGTAGTTTTCAGTCCGGGTGTGTACACTAGGGTCCCTTTGAGTTGTTACTGAACTGTCTGGTTTGCTTGTTTTTTTTTAAACTCTGGTCTAAAACAGGGAAATAAGTCTTTCAGAACCTGGGGTCTGGCATAGGGATAACCTGCATGCATAAGCTAATACATTCATAGGTGATCTTATTCTGAACATCTTCACATCAACCAACCCACTAGAATGGGGAGAAGCATGTACCACGACATCAGCACAAAAGGTGGCAAGGGTATGTGCATGATTCCCTTTCACTCAGGCTTTCTACATGAACCTGTATTTCTCCTGAGTGACTTTTGCCAGCTAGTTTGCTATTCTTTATTTGGCCCAGAGCTTCTTGAAAACTACTTACCTTCTCCAAGATTTCAAAGCACCACTGGCAAATCGTGTCCGATGCCAAGCCATTCTATCAAACAACCTTCACCCCGTCTCTGTCGTGTGCACAGGTGCCTCTACGGAATGCTCCTCCTTGCTCCTGGTTTTCCTCTCTTGCCAGGGTGCTCATCTTGTTTAAAACGCACATCAGTTTATGCTCGCCTCTGCCAGCGGCTCTGAGCACAACTTGAAAGGGACACTGGGCAAGATTTTATGCTGTTTTCAGGCTAATTTACCAGCTCGTAGTCACTTTGATGGTCAAATGACTCATTATGGGATGGATGAAGGCTCTCTCTGCTCCCCCTACAGCCTCTTCTTGAATTTACAGCATTTACCTGTGTTGCCTCACCGCAGAACAAAACCAAAAGTAAATTACATCAACCTTATAAAATCCTCAGCATAACTCTTCAAAAATGATCAGTTCAATTCAGATCCTAATCTTTGGTTTGCAAACAAATCCACATGTATTGGTGAGAATTTTGAGTGTTGGCGTAAGTTGGTTGGTGTAAATCTGCAACTGTAGGAAGTGCTCCACTGTTAAAAATACCAGATTTTCCTGATGTCCCTTTAAGTCATTGTGCTGTTCAAGCTCACTATGCACTGCCACCTACGGCAACAAGAGAGCGTTTGTTTTCCCTGGACTGCCTGCATACACAGCATGCTGACAAGCATCAAGTGTTGGCCCAATCTGGATGGCATCCACAACTGTCTCCCATGCCTCCACTGACACCTGGGCCTCAGTTTACCTGACTCAGCTCCTTGCTGCTGCTATTGAGGGCAGTATCACATTGAAACTGCTTGCTTCCCACTTGGAAGAATATGACCCTGAGAATTTGGGAAAGCTGCAAACCCAATGACTGAGCTCTGTGGGATAAAAGGATGCAATCAGCAACAGTTTGCATCTCCACCTCTTCACTTGTTGACGGTGACCTCACCATACCTCCTGCTCAGCTCTGGTATTGAGGCAGGTACACTGTCAAACTTCTGACCAAAAAAGAGATATGCTTTTTTAACCAGGAGCAGATGCTACCTGGTGGAAGATATTTTCTGTCACCTGAGAATGAATTGCCTCAAGCTGATTGTGGTGCAAGCACTCAACAGAGACTTTTTGTATACCGTTGGTCTGGTCAAATGCTGCGTCACACATCATGAAGATGATATGGCCTCAGTGGACCTGAACTATGCCCATATCCACCTATTGCACCAAGGCACATACAGTACCTTTGCTTTGCCTTTTATGTTGTTGGCTTGGCTCCCAGGACCTTCATGCAGTTCAGGTCCTCAGTGCAGTCTGATGCAGTTCAGGTCCTCTGGCAATCATGGTATCCATGTGTTGAACTAGCTGGAAGACTGGTTGCTGCTGAGTGAGTCATAACAGCACCTCTTGGTCTATTTCTCAGCAATTCTGACCCACCTGCCTTCACATCAGTAGGTCTTGAGTCCGTAGGCATGACGGCGAAACAACCAGAAGTCATTAAATTCCTATGACGATACACAGACCACATGCTAAGGAGTCCAATCGAGTGTGGAGCCTTTCCAACAAAGCTCCACATGCATTAAAGAATTGAACTTGTCAGACAGATTCAGATTTGACAGTGTTGCTATGGTTATGCTGTACACAACCATTATAAACATTACCATTTCAGTATAATTTAGCTTTATTTTCATGTTTTTTTTTTCTCCAATGACCAAGTAGAACAGTATTTTTTTGGTCCATGTATGTGATACATGTAGTGTAGCCACACTACCTCTGCTCTACACACATCTCAGACACAGCTTGGACTGCACTGCAACCATGAACCAAGTTAGAAAACAGAAGTGATGCCTATTTTCACAATGTTAAAACATTCTGTATAGTTCTGTGCAAAAATAGATTTAAAAACACGTCGTAATTTGTGTTTAAAAGGTGAAAGTTGAAGCTGAGTGTACCTTTAGAGTAGCAAAAACTGAATGTAGGCTATTAGTGCATTCTGTTGAAAGATTTACAGAATATTTATAGAAGATTGTAGTCTTCCCATTTCTCTCTCTAAGGCAACTGAAGAGGAACAAAATGGTATGGCATGGCAATGTTAGTCGTCTTTTTGCAAGTTGCTTTGGATAAAAGCATCTGCTTTTCTTCAGAAAGCTCACTTTATGCTAATTGTGATTTTACGTTTATTATTTAAATGACACTATGTAAAAAGATAGAGGCAGCTTGGCAGTAGCACTAATCTCCACAGACATTCCTAATGTGAGCACACACATGTATTTCACATATATTTCCTATTATTGCACCACAGCAGCAATGCAACATCGTCGATCAGCCTTCTGCAGCGTCGCATTCAAAATCCTGCCATACTCATCATCATGATTTGCAGGACACCTGCCGGAGGGGCTAAACCAGGAAGCTCACCTGCTAGCGGGGCTAAACCAGAAAGTAGACCTCCTCTCATGAGGCTAGCCTTTGACCTTAAACTGGCATCCAAACTTCAAAGCTGTGCAGTTGATTCGGGCCATGTTCAGCAAGGTTGAGGTAGATTTCTTAACCTTCAGAAAGAAATGTCAGTATTGCCAATAGTTCTATCAGAATGAATAGCCAAGCTCTGGCATGGATAGCCTTACTCACCTACGGTTCCAGCCTCTGCCACTGTTACAGCAGGTGCTGCTGACCAGAGTGAGGAATGAGAGGCACAGACTGATATTATTACTAGCCCGACCCAGAGTTAGTTCTCTGATCTGGTTTCACTTCAGGATGACAAGCCATGGAGGCTGTCAGCATGGGGCCTCTTCTCCCCGCTCATTCCAACATGGCTGAAGTTATTCAGTGTAAGATCATAAATGAATGTGTCCTCCAAATATACTGACATCTTGCTTTCCCTCTTAAAGATTTGCAACTTTGTTAAGTGATCATGAAGTTTATTTTAATGCTTATACTCGCTCCAAAGAAATTGCTAGTTAGTGTGCTCTAAATCAATACTTTTGGAACTAAAAAGTAAAAAAAAAATAGGCTCCTGGTTGTTTCCTCTAGGTTTTTCTAGATACAGGCATTCTACATTTTATTATATTTGACATCAATAACATTCTATTAAGCACAAAAGAGCACTGAAATAGAAGGAAAATCTTTAAATTTGTTTGTTTGAACTATCCCTTTTACATGCCAATTAAGGCATTCATATGTTTACACCTAGCCCGCTTGCCATTAGACATCATAGGAAGAGTACTGGCGAATGTCAGGCCCGTTGTGCAAAACAGAACTTGCATTCTCTCACAAAAGAATAGGAAACACTGAGGAGCTGCACTCAGAGCCTTGTAAGTTGCTTCAGCCCCTCTCACAGCAAGAAAGTGAAATGTAATCTCCTAATTAACATGGACAGCTCAAAAATAAAGATTTACAAAGCCATGGACATGGCTGTGGGGGCTGCACTGCTTGTTGATAATTACATAATTGGCCTCACTGTCCGCTGAAGAAGATACAGCATGCAGTAATGCAAAACTAATTTCTCCCAACACGATGACTTGGCTCCTCTAGGTAAAACTCCCTGGTTTGCAGAGCTTGTGTTCACAGAAGATTGCATTTTTAGCAGGGGTAAATGTTGCAACCCAGCTGCAATGGGATTTTGCAATGTTCATATATTAGCAAACAAAAACTACTATGCCCTTTAAAACTGCCAAGCACTGTATACATAGTTAGCATACTTAGTTCTTTTTATGTGAAGAGAAATACAGGGAAATTCAATGTAATTGTTATGATCTGAACATTCATTTTCTCCATCACATTGTGTTCAGCATCACAGAGCAAGGCTGGGAGCCTGTTGGTGATTAGGTATGCTTTTATAATTAGATGTGGCAGGGCTTCCGCTTAAGGACAAGCCCTGAGCTTTCCCTAGCTCTGATGATGTAAGAGGGTGTAGAAGCCTCAGCTGTGGAAACTTCAATTGAGTGATTTCAGAATTGAGTCATAGATTAGCATCCACTTTTACAGGTATTTATAAGAAAGATGAAACCATTATTCATGTTGTATGACTAATGTGAAGGCAGTAAAAAAATACTTGCTATGGTCACTAGAGTTAGGAAAAGAAGATTTAGAGACTTAACATGCAATAACACTAGTCATAAGATCTGAAAACACAGGGTGAGATAATTACAGCAACCCCGTACACTCCTGGTACAGGCTGATTTACCACAGATATCTGCAAAGGAGAGGGAAAGGAGCGTTGGAATTATTACTGGAGATAAAATGTTTTGCATGTGTTTCCATCCATTATGAGTCCATTAACACAAGCCATCAGAAAGCTAATGAGGTCCGTGCAGTTACCACAGAGCACTCTCTAAAGTCAACACAATCAAAATCCTCCTCAGTTAATGGAGACTTTTGTTTGCTTTTGGGTTAGAGAGGAAACATGTGCACAAACAACACACTAGTCTCTGGGGATATGACAGGTCGTTTACTTTTTTTGCTGCAATTCAGCATCACAGATACATTTGTGCTTGCTACGTACTCACCGAAGATAAGAGGAGGGTTGTTACCATGTCTGTCCTCTCCCACTTTACCCATCTCCACCTCACAACTAGCCTCATGAGCAAGTGCCCCATTATGGCAAACATCAAAATCACAAGTATCTTTGTAAATATTGTAATATTGTAAATAAAATGTATACTGAGATCATGGTTGCTTAACACTATTGTTTAATGACATTAAAAAGGCAAAACAAAACATAAAATGAAAAATAAACTAACAAAATGAAGAAAATCAAATGTCAAACAGAATAGGGTAAAATAATTATATCTTGACTATACTGTTCTCATAATCATTGGAGGTCATCTTTCCGATTATACTTTGATTTTGATTAATTGCAAACGCCCAACAAGCGTCTTCCCACTGAACGTGTATTTATAAAAATACTCACACACTGCTATCTAGATGCACTACACTGAGACTCTATGAGCTATTTTGTTATGTTGCTTTGTTTGCTTTTGAGCATGCTTTGTCTACCTTCTTCTGTGATCTAACTTAAGGATCAGATAGGACGTTGGCTTTACTGACAAGGCACTGAGGCAATAAGATGGGGGAAGAGAGGGCAGAGGAGGGGGGGCTGCTATGTGGGAGATGAGGCATTGTCCACGGAGAGGGACAGCTCTTGCCTAGAGCTTCTCTCTTGGCACAGCTTGGTGAGCCCCTGAACCACACACTGACTCCAGGCTCTGGCTGACTCCACTGTCTCTGTGACTAGTCATTTTCTAGTCTTGCACCCCCTCCCCTTCCCAACACCACACCCACCCACATATATGGTGGGCCAGAGGCTTTTCGCAGGGATGCATTAATTTCAGCTGGGTGGTCCTAAGAGCTGCTTTTTTGGTATGCTGTACATACACATCAAATCTGTCATGTTGTTTGGCTTCCCCCCTTTTATTTCCACGAGATGGAAAGCACTCAGAAAACAGTGGCCATTAGTTGTTCTGTTGAACGGTGTGGGCTTGCGAGCTGAGCCAACTGTGTGTGTGTTTTTTAGGCGAATTTGATTGATCTCTAATATTGGCTCTGTTGTTGCTTTGAAGCCCTTGAGTGCATCCTATAGTTATAGTAATTTGGAGGTTTCGGAACATTGTTGACACAAAAAAATAGCTCTTGCAGAATGGAGAAGCAAAGAAAGCAAAAGAAAAAAAAATTAGATGGTCTGATGGTATGACTCAAAGTAGACCACAAAAGCTACTGCTGAGGAAAATATTGTGAGCTTTGAACCACACACATGAAATACACTTATAGTTAATTGTCTGAAGTGTGAGCATCACCATCTCACTGATGTGATTTGAAATGTTTTCATTAAAATGTCATCAGTTTTTAACTGTGTTGTTTTAATGAACAGTTTTAATGTGGCTTCTCACAATAAGATTTACCATGTCCTTGTATGCAATGTTGTTAACGGTCTGCATTACTCCTCTTTTGGTACACAGCTTATTATAAAAGGGTACACAGCTTATCATAAAATGTCATATTCACCTTAACAGACCTCAAGAAGAGGTCTCATTGAAATGCCAGGCCTGACAAACTCTCCTTTTTCTGTCTCCTGCTCTCTCTTTTTGCATGCTTGCATCAAAAGGCCTTTTTGTTAGATTTCCCAGTGAAAAAAGCTCAAGCGGATAGGAAGGAAATTCAGCCTGCCTTGCTGCAGTGCCTAAATCCTGTAACAGTTCTCTCTGCTCTCCCTGAAGGTGAAGAAGCACTAGCAGTACTGTCCCAGAAATGTAAACCCTCCACGATGAACTGCCTCCATGAAGCAGATGCAATACGCACTCATACCCAGGCCTCTGACACACTGCAATCTTGTGAAGCGCAAACAAGTTGCCCCTCTGCCCTAGTCGCTCTCTCTCCTCTCTCTCTCACACACACACACACTTTCACACACACCCTTGCCAAAGGGCCAGAGTCCACCCAACTGGCGACTGACGGCGACTGATCTCAGCAGAAAGTAAGCTCTGTGATGATACACTCAATTTGTCAGAATGATTCCATTTTGCAAGCCCTCAAGACTTAAGCCATGCAAGCCAACGGCAAGGAGTTTTACCACACCATTGCACAATGCATGCCCCCTATCTGGGGCAGAATGTTCCACAAAGCCTTTGCCTTTATATGGGTTAAACCCTTAAATCCCCTTTCCTCCCCATATATATATAAAAAAACAATTTCTTAGCCTACATCTACTCTGCCTCTGAAGAAGGCTCCATCTGTTGTTTTTCCCCTGCTTATGCTGCATATGATCTCATCAACCTTCAAGCATTGACCACATCAAAACCAGAGCATGAGCAAACATGTCTGTCCCTCTTTGGGCTTTAGGACACTTTCTTAAAATAGTCAGTCCAAATGGCATACATTTGTATTAAAAAGGCCACTTCATGGCCCTTTCATGCTTACCTTCTGTTAGGCCCATGTGGATGCTCCAGTAGTTCTGTAGGCACTGCAACTCTTTCTTCATGCCACGTTTGCAGCGGCAGTCATAAAGCGGATTGTCCTGCAGCACCTCCAGAGCAGCCTGGCACTCCCGGTTGGCCAGCATGGTGGTCCGGTCCTTACCCACCAGGCACTGGCGCATGATGCGGTAGCGTGAGCTGCACTGAGAGTTCTGGTTGCACATCTCGCTGGCCCGCACACAGTCCAGAGGGGCCTGCCAGTCATGAGTCCCCAACCCCGACAAGGCAGAGGAGCTCGCCACAGAATGTACAAGTTCATCTGGGTGGAAACCATGACTGTGTTTAAATATCTTGTTGCAGGCCTAACTATTAATGTTAAAGTCAATAAGCATTTCAGATGAGCAATAACATAGGGCGTTTTATATCACATTGTCTCAGATTCACAAACAAATAAATCATGTTCCATTTGTCTCAGTGTCGATTATTATATGTTAAATGAATCTTTAAGGACCATTTTCTTCAGATTTGATGGAATTATACCACTGTTTTAACCAGAGCGACACCTGTCTTCAGAGCCAAGAACTGAGCAATTTGGCCACAGTTATTGATAGACGATCTCATTAACAGATAGCTGAATTTATAAAAAAAAAGCAAAACAAAATACTGCGTCTTATTTACCACTGGTAGGCTATATTCATACACCGATGTGATATAATGTTGTTTCACTCCGCTTTTTTCAAATGTTCTTGACTTTGTAGGTCTATCCTTACGGGGAAAACTGTTCTTATCCAAAGGTTTTAATACAAAGTTCTAGGCTGCATGGTAACTCATAAAAAAATATCCAACTTGGTTTGTGAACGATATCGTTTTGGTAATCAAGCATACCTCTGTATTTTATTCTGAGCCTGCAGAGCATGCAGTCTTTCCACATACTTTCAAATACAGTAAATGTATGTGGATTACGTCCTGTTTAATATCTTTTATTTTCTTTTTCTGTTGCGTCGTGTCCTTTGACCGCAGAAGTGTGACACGCAGCCAGGTACCTTATTGAATTCCGCAAGAACTCATAGAGAAGATAATGTAGCTTAACTCATTTGATATCGAGATTTCAACATATTTTGAAACATGCATGTCCCTTCACAGATATCAATAAAATGGCAATGGTACATCATGTCGAACCCACTTTGGATACATTAACCTTGCTATTTTTTTGCGAAACGTGTTGAATTTGTTAGTCGTAGATGGAGGCTACTCACCCAGCACGAAGAAGATAGTGAAAGTATGAAGTAAAAACATGATAAATCCCATGCGTACTCCTTGTTCGGGAAATGAGTCCCTGGTGATGGTTGAATCAGTTGAATAATTTCCTGTACTGCCCTGTTAAAAATCCAACGGGGTAGTGTCGACACAATTTTCACACCACAGGTTCATGTCCAGCGGCGATGACTCCGTTAGTATGCTTAACAATAGTTAGAAATCCATAATCATACTCCAGTCTGTCCAGAATTCCACTTTGAAACAAAATGATTGTATTGTGCATTCATTTAAATATTTCCCAAATGCAGCACGGAAGAAAACACGAGAAATATACGCCAAAAGTAGCAGTGTTTATGAAAATTTTCATCAGCCTATTTACGCCGACATCAGAAAAACGTGTCTGATGTTTACGCTCGTTGGCCGCCCATACTTCTGAAAATGTTCAATAAACTAGGCAGAATCCTTTCTGTCACAGTTCTACGGGCAATTTGCCTAAAATGTATTAACCGTTCTCGCCAAGCTATCCTTGCATTGTTTTCGTCCTAACCACATATTTACAGGCAATGAGAAAGAGGTGGCTGTCACGCTGGTTTAGGACTGATGAGCAATGACGATCCGCTTCTCGAAAGTTACGTGGTTGTCCACTGCAGTTACAGAATTTAACCGAAGTAATTTACTTTTTTTGTTCATACATCTGTTTTTATGTTGTTGTCCGAGCAGCCAGTTGCCCCGGTTCTGTTGGCGGAGAAGTCTAAAACTGCGTTCTAGCCCCTACTATTCCGTTTCCACCGCGTGCAGCTCTGAAGCGCAGACGTGTCTCCCGTGAGCTAAAGTTGCGCCTGTAAGCCTTGTGCAGTCACCACTCCACACGTCAGAACGGACGCAATTGTGCCAAATAGTAACGGTGATTAAAGCACTTCCAAAACGAGATGCCACACAAAAGTGAAACGGAAAATGTCCTCAGCTCAGGTGAGCTGTCAACTAGCCTACTGCTCTTTTGACCTGGCATTATGTTCCCAGTGTTATCTTGAGTCATACTTTGGATGACATCAGTTGCCTGTTGCCAGCCTACATTAACCGGTTTGTTTGTTTATGCATTGATGTGAATGGATGCTCCCAGATCAGTCCATTCATTTTACTCATTGCAATGCTGTTGCAATACAGCTGTAATAAATGTGGAACTCGCTGGAGAATTTGGAGTATAGTGGAATATTTTCGATCACGCCTCGAGGTCTGTCGTGATCTACGACAGTTCAAACATAGCTGTAGGTCAAGTGTTGATTTTCTATACAAAAAAGGTAAGAATTTAATTGATAGATTTACTGAATGGTGCTCTCTCAATTCAACAGCAGTGCAGACATCATAATCCAACATAATAACAGCCCTGACATAAAGCTAGCTTGCTTATGAATTGATGTAATGACTACATTACACATCTGGCAATATTATTGTCTCTATATTCAGTTAAATCCTCTGCATGCTCTCTCCATAATGTAGCATGCTCTCAGCCGATGTAGAGGTTTTCAATTGGGTAATTATTGGCATAATTATTAAGCATAAAGATGGGCTTCTGAGATTAATTTAGAACTAGTGGTGACCTTTGTCCTCTTGATCCTTCATTTTGGACTTTATGGTGATGGCTGACAGTCCAAAATCAATGGCACATGACGTCCCAATGACCTTTACCAAAATGAACCGAAGAAAAACTAAGTAAATGTCAGTGACTTTCCCATTATTTTGATGATTCAAGACAACCTGTATTGAGCCACAGTCCAAGGAGGTGCAATTCCATTTTTTCCATTTTGGAACTTTTTTCATGACTTAAAAATACCTTCCGAGCGAAAAAAAAAAAAGTTGAAACAGTTGTGTTGTTATTCAGTTGTGTGTCCCTTCCTTGTATTTAGTCACCCTACCACTGACCTGATACTCTTTATGGTGACTCAATTTCTAAGGTGGGCCTATTAAGTGAAGAGTAAGAGAGAGGATGGGTACTGACAGATTAGGTAACAGGCAGTGCGGCAAAGAAAGACATACAACAAAAAGTCAATAGTCACTTGGTAGCTGATGAAGAATTTTACAAGAGACATTTAACAGACTTTCTGAATGATTTCAGACCTCCTCTCAGTTGGTTTTACGCATCCTTCCACCTCTCCTTTGTGTGTGGAACTGTAATGTCTTGTGGAGGTTCTTGTCAGGTGGCTTGGTTTGCATAGTTAATTTTACCTTCTTACCTTGGATAATATATCATATGGGCTTTAGGTCATTATTCAGATATGCTGTCTGAAGTAATGAGCCTGTCTGGCAATATGTTAACCAGTCATTCAACATTACATCTCCCTCTCCCCACATCAAACGTTCATGCAAAACATCTTCAGTTGACACATAAGTGGGCACAATAGCCCACTTAATCCTTTAATAGAGGGAGGGGGATAACGCAGAAGGAAGAGAAATAAATAGAAGTGATAGTTCTTTTGCATCTGATTGACTGACAGCTGTGCAGTCACGTTGACGTTGTGGCCAGAAATTAGGTGTAATGAACTTAAATAAAGATTCTCCCTGTCAGAGGCTCCTGAAGGGCACCCACTTATTATAAAACAACAAATGTACTGTTTGCTGATAGCCAGTACACTAAGGTCTGTTAAAAATGGACCTGTGTCAACAATCTACTGAAACAATTCACTGATGGTCAACAGAGCCGCTCTCAAACCCACTGTAAAAAAGAGCGTGTGTGTGTCAGCCTTTAATGGGTGTGAAAGCTGCCCTTGACAAGCCAATTACGGGAGAGAAAATAATTGCCATCCTCCTATTGTGCTCAAGCTTTTACAGTTACCAAAATCATACCCTGAAAACCCAAGGCACCGTGCGGCACACATCGAACGTGTTCATCTCAACATTAATCCTCTCCTGCTCTGTTTACCCCTAGAAGGCTCAACAGCAATACCACATTTACTTGTATCACCTTTCATTGTTGGGACACCCACCTGCAAATAATAATACAGTCCCTTAATTTTGGACATAAACACAGATGTAAATTGATATGATTGTGTTATTTGGGGAAATCAACATTATAAAATTTTGTCAAATAGAACATGCATTTTAGGATTGTGCAAATATCACAACATCATGGAGTCACATTTGATGTGTGAGCCAGTGCCTCCCACTGAACAGAGTTACCCTTATTTGTTCTGTAGACTCATATTTGTGATTGTTTGTATATGTGTTTATATTTGTGTGAATTCACACATATACCTCTCCAGTATTCCTCAGGGAGCAAGTAAATAGAGATGCATCCTTTCAAGAATATTCCTTGTTTGTCAGTATTTAGAACGAGTATTTGAAAACAGAAAGAGAGAGGAAAAACATCCATATTCACTGACTGACAAGGTTATGCTCTAGAAACAATAAGAGGCATTGCAAGTCTATGTATTTAGACAAAGTGTCACCACAGTCCACCATCACCCCAATCCCACTATATAAGGAGCTGAAAGCATTGACCTTGTCATGTGCAGAAACAAAGGTTTATTTAAAAGCATGTGTTTGTGTGTGTGTACGTGGGGGGGGGTACAAGCAACCTTTTGATGTGTCACCACCACTCAGCACCCATTTGTCACACACTAGCGGTTGCCAATCTGACAGCATTTTTCCAGTAGCAAATCTGAGCTGTCCTGTCCTATATAATGGACATGTACTCATATGTATTCTACTGTGGTGAATCCTCTTCTTAGTAGGAAAACTGCATTAGCTCACTGTCAAAACCCAATTTGTTTATAGATTTATTTTTTTCTAAAGGATTGCAGGACTGTGTCATAACCTAATTTAACTGGTTTTAGCTGGTTTCTGAATATGTTTTGTTTTGGAAAAATTGCAAGAGTTCACCTGTTAGAAGTAACCTCTGCATTCAAACTTTTCTGTGCGGTAACACAGTACTGCCCAAAAATGATGCTCTGCTCTAATTAAATATTCAGTCAAATTTGGCATTAGGCAAATATTAGAGACATGTAGCATGTTCAGTGCCAGAGGGAATAGGCAATGGTGTAGCATGTCATGTGTTTTCTTGTGACAAGAAGTCTTGTTAAGGCAATAGGTCAGTAATAGGTGAAGGTAAATTTGTCTTAAAAGGCAAAATCCAGAAATTCTCTATACTGTTGAAAAAGAGACTGGATTTAATCCACCCTACATCATGCAAGACACATATTCTAACTCTCACCTTTACAATCAAACATTATTTTTCATCCATTTAATATACTCTGGTGGCTAGTACAGTATTCTCCTCACATTAGGGAAAAGATATTCACCAAGAAATACTCAAAGAAAAGAATGAAGTTCAAAGCTTTACTGAACATGAATGCTACAAAGAGTAGAGTAACATGAATTCTGAATTTTTTTTGGCGTAGGCCCCGTCTATGGTCTGGGATCGGAAAGGCTACATGTAGCAGATCCTGCCAGATTTTCACTGCCAGGGGCGGAGCCTACTCCCTGGACTGGCAGACAGGGACCCAATTGGCAGTGGTGGGGATGGAGGTGGGGATTTGGGATAAGCGCCCCCCAAGACAGCAGGAGCAGGTGTGTTAGACAGGTCATTATACGGCAGGTATGTTAGACAGGTCAATATTAGGCAGGTGTGTTAGACAGGTTCCATCTACATTGTTCATTCTTCTCTCTCTCTCTCTCTCTCTCTTTCTCTCTCTCACCTTCACTACCTCTCTCTCTAGGAGGTCCCTAAACCTTTGATTGCATTTAATGGCAATATACCATACTGAATGTAATGCCATTCCCTACTCAGTGCAGGGTTTGCAGACAGCATCTGGTGGGGTGTCTGTGTTTAATGAGTGTCATGTGGTGTAAGTGCAGGCTGTGTCTGCCCTAAAAACTAAGTGTCGGCTAGTGCTGAAGAGGACTGAGACATTGGCAAAGTATGTGTCAAAAGATGGAGATACAGCAGAATAAAACACTGCATAATGTATAGGCCTACATAAATTGGCAAAGGTTAATGGATTGTGAACAGTTTACAGTTCAACAGATAGTTCAACAGGTTTACCATTCAAAGTTTATAAGGGGGTAAAATGTACACATAATAATCCACCAACAGCACGGTATAATAGCTACAATAGCTTCTTTACAGCTCACTGCTTTTGCACTAAGGCAGACATTTTGTGGTCTCAGGTGTTCTATCCATAGTTTCCCAGTCCAGCTATGCCTGAAATAAAGCCCATATTCACACACCCCTTTCCCTCAGGCAAGACTCTTCCAAAAAGGGGCTCCATCTAATATTCCCCATCAGTCTAATGGCAGTAAACCTGCTTGCATTTCTGATTGCTCTGTCTGATTGCTTTGTCTCGCCCATCATCTCCCCCTCTACTCTATGGGCTCTGACTGACACCAAGAGATGTGCATTACTGTCTGTGGCTTATAATGACAGCAATTTCTCCCCCACACAGATTGTTCTCTTCCAGCGGTGCCATAGAGCGCAGTTCACTTGACAGCCAAAGAGAAGTCTGCTGATGCCTCCCTTCATAGCCAAGCCAGTTGTATCCCTTCGCCTTTCCTTCTCTCGTTCCTAGCCAGGCTTTAATCATCAATAGAATCAGCTAGAAATTGAGTGAGGCTGCAGAAGAAGCTGGTGCTGCAATGGAGTCATTAAGGTGCAGGCAGTGAGTGGGGGGAGGGAGGTGCTAGGTGGGTCAATAGATACATAAGTTGATAGAAAGCTTCTAATTAAAAGACTCTATAACGTAGCAGCCTCGGAGACTAAGATTTAATTTAACTTTTTTTTCATCCATCCAGGGGGAAATTAAGATAAAATTAATTAGTTTTGGTCTCATAGAACATTACATTTCCATTTTATACCAAATTCCAACATTTACAGATATCTTTTTTCACATTAGATGAACAGCTAAAGCAATTGTTTTGTTTCAGTGGAATGCGAGAATATAAAGAAAAGGATCTCTGAAGTTGAAATGTTTTCAGAAGTATTTGTTTTGAGGTCTATGGCAGTCATAGAGTCTTTAAAGGGGGACTTCAGAATTGGTTTTCTACCTTAAGGTCATTATCACGTTGTCACAGTGTCACGGTGATTTTTATGCAGTACCAGCAGTTTGTGAGAGTGAAGTGGATTCAAACCTTGGGAATATGTGTATTTTGACATCCTACTGCTATACACAATCCATGCAGCTCAAAGTGGAACAATAAAATCTTAATTAGAACAGTAGATAAACATAAAGTGAAATTCCATTTAAGTTGCTGTTGCACTCTCTCCTTACAGGTTTCATCAGCTCATCATTGTTTAGCTGGTCAATGGCTTTGATGAATGAACTCATAATGACTACTATAATGAACAAAAGTTGAATTTTATTAGGAATTTAAGAACAGTTTTGTCTGTGGAAGACATGTAGTCAAGGTTATGATTATTGAGAGCGCATCTAGGAACAGTGTTGAGAGAGGTGATGTTAATTTAAAATCTGTCTACAACTTGACAGAACTTTTGTCATGTTTGTTTGTTTAATAAAAAATAAACACACTCTCAAGTACTATTTCTTGCAATTTATTTAATTGATAGCATGTCCAAGACGGATGCCTTTCGGCAAAAAGCTGTCTTAGACGTTGAGAACAGCTTTTTCCTAAAACACGTCTGTATTGGACATGCTATCAGTTAAATAAATCGGCAGAAATAGTCCTTGAGAGTGTGTTTATTTTTTCTTTGATCCATTTAGAAACCACTACCACAACTTCAATTTGCACTGTATTTTCAAAAGCAATAATTGCCTTTTGTTGTATGACTTGTTCTGTTCTGAAAGTCAATTTACCCTACACATTTCATGGAAAAAATTATGAAATGTTGAGAATACTTCAATTATGAGTCCTCTGGTTGTGCAGCCAATAGAGGTAAAATGACCTCAGCAAGCCAATCACAACCAATTACTCCCTCTAATGTGTGTCTCTTGTCATACTGTAAGATATGCTCTGTGTAAGGGAGAAACTTTCTTTTATTACTATTAGTCACTTCCTTGCACATTAGTCATCACCTCCATAAGTGCTCTTATTCATCTTTCACTCTCTTGACTTCTCTTTCTCTCGCTCTCTCTCTCTTTCTCTGTCTTTCCTGCTCCTTTCTCACTCTGCCCACTTGCACACTTATGCCATTAATGAATAATGCTCCAGTGATGACAAAACCCACCAGGTGATGTATATTCAAACACAGATTGAAGCACTAGTAGACATTAGTTGGTGTCCAGTTGTCATTTCCCCCTAGGAAGTTTCTGTTCACCACTGCTTGCTCTGGCCACTGATGGACTCCAGAGCCCATGTCTAAACTGGAGGGGGTCCTCTGACCATGCCTCTATTCATTCATGCAGACCAGAAGTTGTTGCTTCAGAAAGTCACATTTGTGTTTGTTTGTCATTGTCCTCCCAACCAAAGAAAACCTAGTGGTGACTGTGTGAGAATTCAGATCGACTGTGCTGTCAAGTTAAAGCTATTTGAACCCCATGGTGACTGACAGTTCCATCACTCCTCTTCCAGATATGCAGATTACACCCCCCCCCACCCCCGTCACATCTGTTCTGATGGCAGACTGACACATCAGCTCAGTTAGTTACATTGTATTAAGCCATTGCTGAGTTACGTTAATATTTGCTGAGTTAATATTTTCAATAGTGTAGAACATGATGAACATGATGTTTGACGCCTGTAGGATTTTCAGAGTAGTCCTAATGGAACATAATTAAAAGATCCCTTATCTGTTATATAGATAAATTCTCATTGGTGAAATTAACACATAACTGAGCCTGACAGTTAATGCATTCACTAGTGGAACATGAGCTTTAAAATGTTTACATTGCTAAGAGAAGATTACTGTGTTGATATGTCAATTTAGAACAGATGCATAGATTTCTTTAAGAGTATGGTGCTGCAATTGTGTCTCTTTTTTTAATTTTGTTGTCCAGACAACTGTGAGCCGAGGGCACACATTCCAGGAGTCTGAGCAGTGTATGATGCATATCAACCACAAGCCCACCTCTGCAGCACACCTCTCAGGAGTCTGAGGTTTGGCCCTCCAGCTAAAGAGCAAACATTAAGGAAGCCCATAAACGTCCACTGATGGTGAAATAAGATTCATTTTTGCCATTAGCATTACTCCATTGCAATGCAGCTCTGCAATTTGGCTCCCTCCTTACACTAAAATGAAAGTGAAAGGCCTGCAGAGACTGTCATTATAGGCAGTTAATACACATTCACTTTGGTGCTTCAGTACTGTCTATTCCACTTGTTGTTAAACTGATCACCTAAATGTGCTGTAAATCTTAAAACACTCCTGGCATGAGAAGTCCCCATGAATAGACTGAAGACATGGCTTCCTCACTCCCGCTACTTCAACATGCAGTCCATGATTTGTTTTCATGAAAGGTTGAGGATATTTAAGTTCAAGAGCCATAGCAACACTCCACTGCTCCTAAAGCTCCATATTGATTGATCAGAATTTTCCATGACTCAGTCCAGCCACTGTGACTGCCCATGACTTTAGCTACTGTGATTGCCTGAGCTATGTACAGAGCTATGTTTATTATGCTCCGACTCGTTAGAAGTTGTTTGGTTTGTTTGCCTGTATTTAAATTCAATTTAAGAGAGGGTTGAACTTGACAAAAAGTGGATGAAATCAGAAATACAGACCAGCACCTTTAAAAACACTGTCATATAAGTAAAATACTCCACAATGCACTCTTAAAGCTCATTGTCAAGGTCAGCAATGTGAAACTGCTGTGTGAATCTTGACAAAAACAGATTTTCTGCTGTTCCATGGACATGACATTCCATATGTGCTATTCAACCTTTCCAGGCTTAGGCTGATGTTGCCGTAAGCACAAGACTCTTGGGGTCTGTGATGTGTGATGCAGATGGCCCCACAATATCCCTGAGTTCTTTATTTCTGGTTGGGAATAATTGCAGATTCTAATTCCCATTCAGCTCTAATGGGATTGCCCAGCACATAAATGATGACGTGAGTCTCATAGTCTTAAGAGGACTGAGGTAGCAGAGGGTGCTTGATCTTTCATTAGTGAATGGGTTTAATTACTTAGGGGATATAAGCACTTTTAAATTTCCTTAAATGGACAATGACAGAGTGGTATAATTTGCGGTGCTACCAACAGTCTAGGAATAAATAAAGTTTTGTGTGATAAACAAGGCTTTAGAGAGTTATGCATCCCAATAGATGTGTGTAGATCATGCATAACCTAACAGAGGTTTATGTAAACCGTAAGGGTCATTTTAGAACTCAATTTGCTGAGCAATATTCAGTCCTAAAGGGATTTAGGAAGCCCTATTTGGTAATGCATTCATTTTTTTTCTATTGATTCAGAGGACATTATGCCTCCCCAAAGGTTATCGGCAGCTCCCAGTGTATCTAGTTTCTATTTCAACATTGCAAAATAGATTGTTGCCCTAAGCCACCCCGTGTTTGTGGGTTTTTATTGGATGAGTGGGACTCAATAGCCAGCACAGACTTGCATCCCTCTCCGGGCAGAGTATTGACCACCTACATTAGCCTATTTAACTGCCAGAGGAGGTGTTCTAGTGAACTGCATCACAAAAATAGAATGGAGGTTCTGTGGTGTCCAAATCTAGACTGCCTTTCAGTGACTCCTATACTACAGTGGCTCTGGGCAAATTTATGGCTGTTATCCCAGGATGGCATTGGCCATAAGCAGTAGTTTAGTTCTCAGTAGATGAGTTTCCAAAGAATCCATTGATTTAAACACCATTTTCAATGGGTCTGTGTATTAAATGAACTGAATACTCACCCACCCAACTGTATCAAGCAACATTTCTGCTATTGCTATCTATAGTATCAAGAATGAATAAATGCCTCTATATCATATGAAGATACTGAAAATAAAAGTGCAATGAAACAGCTGACTTCAGTGCAACATTTTTTTTTTTCTATTGTGCGCTGACATGATGATGCACCTTTGAATCAGCTTGGACACTTGTGGTAGAGAAAGCGTAATTTCCTCAGTGTTCAGATTAAAGCCTTTGCATCGGTTACCAAGTTTGTTTTACCATGCCATCTCCATGGAGTAGTAGGTGCTTATCACATTCATCACACCAAAACAATTGGCCTAGATATCACCGTCAGGTTTTCCAATCCAAATGTTCTTCTTAGCTGCCTTGTAGTGTTCTCTGATGGAGAACTAGCAAAAGGAGTGGCTGGTATAAAAAGCACCATAATTAAAGCAGCCCCAACTGCTGTGAACAAGGGCCTGCAAATCTTGGTCACTCTGTCAAACTACTCCAGTAATCTCTGCAGGTACTCATTCCCAATTTAAAGAATAACAATAATACTTTTTATTAACTTTGATAAGTTAATAAATTACCAATACAGAATAGTTTTTCTTTTTTCTCAGATCTCAGACTTCAACGTACTACTAATGCGTGTGAGTGTTGCTTGACGTCTGCTCCAACCTTTCAGTGAAACAGCACAATACAATGCATTTACATTTTGATGAGTGGGAAAATGTGTTCTGTTTGTGGCAGCCTCCGAAGAAATTGTCAAAACCTGAAGCGATGAGATTCATGGGGCATGGAGCATTAATCATTGTGCTGTGCATTCTATTACACACAGTGGTCTGGAATCTCTGTCCTCATTTCATTATCCTTCTCCAGGAGAGGCCCTGTCATAATGGGCACATGAAAAGCCACGGATGCTTCCAGATACGATGACAAAAAAGGGGGCATTCTCTGCTCCTCGCCAGCCAGACAAGGGAGGAGAGACAAATCTCTGAGGACTGTTCATTCTTTAGGCTTATAGAAACAGCCACTCAGGAGCCACTTGGATTAAGTAACTCATAGAAAGTTCACCATCTGCCTCATCTTTGCATCCAGTCATGGTTGAGAGAGTCAACAAATAATTCAGCACTGCCACTGTTCTGACCACAGGCCTTAACTGTCATATCGTATTTCTGTTATGTAAAACTTTAGTTATGGTAAACAAACACCTCATCATCCCAAACTAATCTGGGAAATTCATTATGCCATCAGAATGTATGTGACAGTGCAGCTGACAGAAGATATCTACTTGGAATGGAAGATTAATTGTTTATTCATTAGGTAGCCACTGGGGCTAACCATATCCTGTGTCCTTTAAATTATGGGAGTGCTTGACATCATTGATTCTAGTGTTCTTAACTCATTCACATTCCCAGGTTATTGTGAAGGCATGAAGTGGAGCTGTGTGCTTAAATGTCAACTGCCACTGGCAGAGACAAACTGGACACAGCCTTACTAGATAAGGAACCAAGACAAATTGCTGAAGTCAATTAATTTGCCAAGTGGATGTCCTTATCTTTCAATCGGCGTGTCAATTTGGCAATGGGCAGCTAGCGAAAATGAACAGGGCTATTTAGTTTTGCTTTGGATTTCTAATTAAAACGCTCACACTGTTGTTTGTAAAGCTCTATTTTGTGATGAAATATCTAAGACATTGTTAGAACTGGAAATATGAGCCACACTTTAGTTATATATAATCTTGATGTATAATCTTACCTTTTTAAAATATGTTTGAATGTTTTTGTTCTCTGATGAGGGTCAACATCAGAGGTCCTATTTTACACCAAACCAACACATCACAGCAGCAGGCCTGATGCAAATGTCTTCAGTAGTTTGTCGCCAACACAATTAACATTATCCTGCTGAAACCACTAACCAAGATAATGTCACTGATGAGTATAATAGCATAATTGTCCTTCACATTTATTTTTAGAGCAACTCGTCACGCACATGGTTCAACAAAGTAAGTTTTGGTAAATTCTGCTGTTGCAAATGCATGTGCACTCATTGGTTTAATTAATGCTCCCCCGAAACAGGTCCATAATTGCAAATGTACAAAACCATACACTTTAGGTAATGTGTTTTAGATCTATAAATGGCCCAAGGTTCCAATGTAAACCTGGTGCCATTGCTCAGAAGGGAGTGTGTCATGTATTTCCACAGGAACGCTTCACTTCCAGTCATTGTGTTCAATGTGGCTCTCTTTGTTTAACTGCAGCTGGACCTTCTCCTCTTACCCCAAAGAATCAGCCACTGACAGTATTTAGGACCACATCTTAATAACACAGCAGAGACTGTCAATTAAGTCAAGCTGGGGTGGCAGTAAAATAGTTCAACAACTTCTGTAATGTTTGTCAGGGTGATGTTTTTATTTCCAATAAACGTGTGGTCACATGATGATGATCACAGTTGCAGTTGTTATAAAGCAACAATAAATAAACTAGCCTCTGTCAGTTTTATCATTAGACAATAACATTCATGTGAATATGACCAGTCCATCAATGTAGGCAGCAGTTTTCATACTAAAAATGTGCACTATAGGGTAAAGTTCTGTTTTCAAAAAAAAAAAAAGTTTAATGTTGTTTCTCTCGTATGTCACATGCACTTATAATAATGACAAGAGCTGGGAGGAAAAAAATGAATAGAGGGGTATGGCAGTTTTTAGCCTGTAATTATGTACTTTTCAATACACTTAGAAATGCCTCGCACATCATTTTCCTTTTTCCTCCTCCTCTTAGGCTCCCCATATTAAAAAGATTACAGCTCATGTTGGGACTCTCTAAATGGATGCACCCAGAGAACATGCTGCACGGTCAGCACTTCAACACACACACATAATACACCCCCGAATGTTTGTGCTCTGACCTGACGCCATCAACACTGACTCAACCTCCCCATGCAAAGTGCGGAGGTGGTAGTGTAAAAAAGGCTGTGATGCCATCACCACGAGCTGCTTCTTTACAACGTCCAACTGAGCAAAGGGCTCAAATCACTGTTCTACATTTCCACTGACAATGTGTTCCTGCGTGAACCAAGCATCAATTCTGCATAGCCTCGTGGAAGAGTGGCAGATCACAATCGGACTGAGAACTTAAAGCCTAACCACAGGCTATTTTCTCTCCTCCCTGAGGACCTTCAGGTGTATAATGAGGGTATTTTAGGCAGCGCCCTGAAAAATATGCCCTTCCCTGGGCAACAGGGATCTTCTTATGTCTCTCATGATAAAGATATTAAATGCACCTGGACTACAGAGCATGTGTCTGTGTGTTTGTGTGTGTGCGTGTGTGTAAGAGACAGAGAGAGAGAGAGTGTGTGTGAGTGAGTGTGTGATAGTACGTTTGTCTGTGTGTCTGCTTTGCACTATGTTTACACGTACCTGGGTATGTATGTGTAAGTCAGTGAGATTCAGACGGAGACCCAAATGCAGATCAGTGCAGATTTATTTACAGTGGACAAAAATTATACAAAAAGGGGTAAAAAGCTCAGAAGATCGGTAGCAACAAAAAGGCGCAAGCAATCCAACAAAGAGTTCAAAAAAACTGGGTTCAGGGAAAAACACACAAAAGATCGATAAAGTCCAAAGTCAATCAGGGATCAAACGGGCGGGAATCACAAAAACTAAACATCCAGATCGTAAGCAGGCAGTTCAAATCCAAGAAAATCCAAAAGGTACAAAAAGGCAAAAAACTCGAAACAGAAAACAGAAAACGGGAAAACAGAGAACAAAGGCAGGCAACAGACTAGGTAACAGACTTACAGCTCGGGGTACTTAGTCAGATGATCAGACAAGGAACATAGAACAAACTGGGGTTTATATAGGGAGCAGGGGCACTAGGACAAACAGGGGGCAGCTGACACTCATTACGGGGAAACAGGGTCATGAGACATGGGTGTGGAACGGGGAGGAGAAAGGGGCAGTGCAGGTGAACAGAACAGAAGCACATGGCTGACAAAAACAAACACAGAGGCTGCAGATCAGCGTTAGTCAAGCGGGAGGCCAGGGTCCCAGGGAACAGGATCATGACAGTATGAAAACAGATACATTCTTCCTCTCCATATTAGAAAATAATTCCATTTACATGATGCTCAAAAACATGTCAAACAAATAGACAGCCAACCAGGGGTCCGTTTCCCAAAAGCATATTTGCTAACCAAGTAAGCAACTTCGTTGGTTGCAATCAAATTGCCCATTGCCAACCAACTTACATGCTTTTGGGAACCGCACTTTAGAGATCTGCAAACCGACGTCACAATGCAAAAATTCAATTTCTACACATAGTGTCTCCAGAGATGGTCAGAGCTTTCAAAAGTAGCTGTTTTCAGTGCCTGAAATCACCGCATAAATAAATGGGGCCTTGAACTTTGCAGAGAAAAACACTATTAGTTTTAAGATTTTCCCTCTCATTTTCCCCACCATTGTCATTGTGATTAGAAGTGGTAGAGGGGTCAGCACTCTCAAGGGCATCATTTTGTGTGTGGAGAAAAATGTACATAATGGCACAGTAGATGAACCTTAATGGGTTCAGGCTATTAAGTCAGATCACTTCAATAATAGGCAGGTAAGTGCAATGTAATTTAGCGCTGTTGGTGGCCACAGTGGCAGGCTTCTACTTTTCATTACCATTTGCATAACCTTTTTTGTCATCACGGCATAGTTCAGACTGAAGGTGTTCAGATGAAGGAGTGAAAGAATGGCAAACTCTTTGACCTCTCAGGAGAAGTCAGTGTCCCTTGATTCAGATTTGTCTGCTGACTAGCAGAGTTGAGAAATCTCCTCAAGCCAAAGGTGAATCCATGACTGTATAATTTGACTGGCAACAGATGTGTGGCAAATGTTGTGTTGCTCTCATAATGTTTTATTTCTGGCTGAGATCCCTGTCCAACCTTTTCATTCTCCTTGGAAAAAGTAATTGATTTTGAATGTGTTATGTGAAGAGGGTTTTTGTACTGGTACCTGCATCCCGCAGTACCTAACGTGTTTTCCATCTCCATCTTGAAAAGAAAAGAGTGCTCTTCAAACATGATAACAAAAACAAAAAAATAACAAAAACTGGTAACAACAACAACCAAACCAACCAAAAAAATTGTAAAAACAACCAACAGGAGATCATTGTTTTTCCTCTGAAAAAAATAATATGTGAATAATATGTGTTTTGAATGTTTTAAATTGAACATGAATTTTCCAAAGCTTTTTTCTACCAGAGTAAAATATCCAGTGTAAATAGGAAAGAAATTACAGTAGATTAAATTGAACATAAATGGCAATTTTCCTTTATATAATCCACAGTATACAGTAGGTTTGAGCCACTCGGAGCACTGGAACATTAAGATTAAGAACATTAAGACACCTTTAAGACACAGATTGATGTACCAAGTTAGATACCAACTAAATTCAGCATCTATATGTATTCAAATAAGCATTACTGCTAAAGTAATGTGCCTTATAGAAAAGATGTGGAAGAAGGCTGCATCTAAACTTTCCAAGACTGTAGCATGTGGAGAAGAGAAGTAATTGCCTTGGTACCAGCTTAATGCTAGTAGCATTCAGGCCATCAGCAAAAGCTAAGTTATCTCGATGGTCCAATTCCATAAGTTTCCTGAAAAAGTGTCTGCTCCCCTGACTTTAAGACCAGAGCTCCACGGATGTAAAATATAAAATAATCACATGAACGATCCTTGTTCCACTTTTGCAATATTAATTGTGAAGTTCATACATTTTCAATAAGCCATAGGCCATGCAATGGCATCATTAAAAATGAACATTTGCACTACAATTAAATGCAACTCTCTATTTTCATGACACACACAATTACAGATCTTCTCAGTCTCCTTATTCCTTGCTGTAATGTCTAAGATGTGTGTAAAACATGCTTTCAAACAGAGGGTTGTTATTTGTGCTTAACTCTGATAAGCAGAAAGTAAAATATTAACATTGTTTCTGATCTGGAAACTGAATTGGCTGAAGGTTTGAAGTAACACAGAAACACTGAGCACCTCTTTGGCTGTGCCTGCACATTGATCCTCATCTGAGAGTTTTAAATTGCATCGATTCGCTCTCACTAGAAGCACTTCTATGCCACCTATTGCGATATCGCCTTTGAGCGTACATATTGTGCTGAACCCTCTTCAATCAATCCTTAAAAGTCTGTACGCGCACTATGGCGTCCGCTCCTGAACTATATAATGCAGGCATATGTGCACCAATCTTCCTCTGTCACCTTTCAGCGACTACTGACTTTGTGGACCCCTCTTTGCGACTTCGCTGCTTGAGACTGCAAGAGGGTAAAAGTAGTTTGAGAGGCGCAAACGTTCCGTGTTCGATTTTCACAAGGGGGGGGACCAGAGTCGAGTCCCCATACGCTAATACAGAACAGCACTGAAAAGTTTATATTGTGATGTTATGTGACACTCTTACTTCTGCAGACCGTAACTATTCACACTTGCTCTCATTGTAAGATATTATGTTGCTCTATCTTGGGCAGTATTCAATGATCTTTGGATCCGGTGTTCAGCAGGTTTTGGCTCCTGAGTGAGCCATCTAACAGATGATTTTTTGCATACTACTTGAATTATACTTGATTTATCTAGAAAATGAATTCACTGACTTGTGTTCTTTCTTACAGATTTTATAAAAGCTTGTGCTGCAGCTATAATGGCAACCATCTCTAAGAGATGCCCAAGTGAGAGATTTATTCTGCTAGCGGATGGTCATGACCGGTGTGTCATATGCTTGGGACTACACCATGCACAATCTGACCTTTGCCTGCCCGGAGAATGCCCACATTGCACCTTGATGAAGCTGTCTGTGCTCCGCTTCCAAGCCAGCATGATTCATCCCCTTCCTCTGCACCATGGCAGGAGTAAACTTCTCTCCATTTTCAACCTTGCTTTACCACAGTGAGTGTTGCAGAGAGGGCATATGCCTACACGGGCAGGCATGCAAAACCCTGAACACGGCTTCAGGTTTACCAGGCTGACCTTCTCCATCCACTCAGCTCCTCGGTTACCGAAGACAATGTCACCGACCTCTGAAAGGCAACCGACTTGTCTCTACGCTTAACGAAGTAGACAGCACGGACACAATTGAAAGGCAATGGGCTATCCAGAGAACCATCTTTGGCTCAACCTCACTAAACTCCCCGACCACGAGAAGGCTGCGCTGTCAGACATTCTCCTTACTGCTAAAGGCTGAGCCACTGTGGAGGCCATGAGGGGCTCAACGACACCGTCCTCGCGACCGCTCTGCATCCACCCAGCCTTGAGCCCTGGTGCAGCAGGTCGTCCACAAGCACCCTCCTCCGCTCGAGACCATGCAAGAAAGTAGGTTCCGTGAAACAGATCTAGGATCCACTCCATATTGCAATGGGAAATATTCGAGCTCCTCACGGAAAAGGCTATTGTAATAGTTTCCTCCATGGACAGAATATTGGGCTATTACATACAAGGCTATTTCCAGAGATAATTCTTAAAACATTGTGTCCACCCCAAAAAGGACAGAAACCAAATACTTGCTGTGTCGCTCAAAGGCTGGCAAGCTCCAGCCCACCGGAGAGACCACAAATAGCTCTCTAGGGGCATCTCTATGGCTCCAGTTCTGAGGTGAATGGCCCTGCTGACAGACACATCGCTAATGCGCTGACGGGACCATATGCAATGGAGAGTCGGTGTGAGGCTGTGGACGAAATCCCAAGCCCGCCTGCACATCAATATCTTGGAATTACTGATGGTGTACCTCGCCCTGAAACACTTCTCCCTGCAACACCGGGTGTCATGTCCTCAGATCGGACAGTACACAATACAATACAATACACAGTGGCTTACATAAAACGCTAGGATGGCTTCCAGCCAGTCCAGATGTGCCACCTGCCGCGCAAAATTTTCAGACGTGTTTCTCAGGTCTGATTTCCCTGTTGCAAGAGGAACCGTGGACAGTGCCCACGCGTTGAAATCCGCTATCCCAAGCGAGAAGCACAGTGTGGCACCTGTCACCCACGCCATGGCAGCTGACAGCCTGGCCCCTGAACAGGAAAAAATATTAATTCACCCCCCTCGTCAGTGATGGAGATGATTCAAAGCACTAGAGCCCTATCCATTAGGTCTCTTTATACACTGAAATGGCGGGTGTTTGCATCATGGTGCGCAGACCACCACCATGTTCTATTGAAGCTGTTTTATCTTTCATCCAACATATGTTTGGGCAGGGCCACACATTCTCTATTCTCAAAGTATATTTGGCATCCATATTAACTTGCCACGTTGGCTGGAATGGCGTTACCTGTGTTGAATAAACCTAATTCATAACCTAATGTTTCTCTACGTCTGAGTTTGTCCCAAACATTCTCCATACAGACTCCAATGAACGATGTGACTGTCATGATCTGGTTCTGGATACTGGATGTTTCCCTTTTTGACTTCCATATTGGGCTGTGTGTTTGCCATGTTCCCTATGTGTGTAATATCTTTGTATGAACAATCTGGCCATTGTGGTGGCCCTATATATTCAGTCACTGCATCAAATTATTTTTATATCCATCATAGTGCTTCAGTTGTCTATGTGAATAGTGGAAAGGCTTATGAAATGGGGAGCAGAGGTCTGGCATGCTAATGTTCCATGTTGATCAAGTTTTCAAGTCTTTCTGTGAGGACATGCTTTCAGTTCTTGGGTGTTTCCCCGTGGAAAGGGAGGCAGTATGAGAATGGATAGCACTGAGACAGGGAAGTCGATCTGTTTACAATTTGTCCTCCCCAATTCTGGACCACTTCAATTTGAGTCAGTTGAAATATCAGTGCCATGCTATATACTATGGGAAAATGTCACATTTATAATGTCATTGTTTTCTTTGCACATACTCTGGGACCAGTCTGAACAGGCTTACTGCATGGGAAGGGAAAGCCTGGCCAGGCAGTTGCACCTTGGCAGGCTCATTTTTTACCCCATTGCCTCCTCCGCAAGAGGATTCTGTCCCGAGTTTTGTCCAGCCAAGATTGAGACAAACGCCTTGGCCGCTCCTGGGAGGCGCTCCCTCCATCTGTCTCTATTCTTCAGACCTGGATCACACCCCCGCCCCTGGTCATCAGGGGGGCCAGACAGTCTTCCAACCATGCAGCCCCCGTGTTGCAAGCATGGGCATTTCTCCTCTATCAATCAGCAGCACGTGTCCTGCTGGGCTACTGTTCTGGGCCCAGCTCGAGGAAGAAATTAATATCTCTCTCGTTGGACACACTGTTCGCATTAACTAACAGATGCTTAATGGGTTGGTTTCGTATGGAGGCATGTACTCCACTCACAGCTGGGTACGTAGCCAAGGGTTTGCGGAGCTAATTTAATCACAGTGTCCCAGTGAAATTATTGTTTTTTTTGAGAGAGAGTGGACTGGATTCCATCGCTGACGTTAATAAGGTGGTTTAGTCATGCGTTTTGTTGGTTAAGCTTTAGTCGAAGTGACAAACATTGATGTACTGTATAGTCTCAATTTGTTAAGGCATATGGTCACATATGTCTATGCACCACGCACCCCCCCCCACACACACACACACCTGATTTCATCCTGTGTGAATCAGCAGAGGAAAGAGGCAAGTCAGAACAACTGCCCTTGCTTTTATCTTTATTATTTTTAGTTATTGGCATCAAGGTGGTCATTACCTCAAGAAATTGATAGACAAACTTTAAACCACAGGTAAACAGATTCAGGTATTGCCCTGTCGTACCTACCTGAGTTGCATATCCTCCCTAATTGCAATGTCTCTCTTGCTTCCCTCTCCTGCACTACTTCACCAGTCTCTGACTAAGATTTCTTTCCATCTGAAATTACAGCTTTAAAAGGACAATGTTGTTTGGTGTTGAACCAACTGATCCCTGTGACTCATGGGAATGCCACTTACTTTTTATAGCTATAAATGGACACAATTTTAAAACCTTGCATGCAATGAATTCTCAAGAGGGGCTTAAAAGGCTTTGGATGACAGGTAAATAGCAGCAAACAGCTTGGGGTTATATTTTATATTTGTTTTGACGTGAAGCTGAATAATGTGTTATGAATAGGAAGAAAATTGCTTCAAAACACGATGGCATATTGGCATATGGAGAGACTATTATTGAGTCATTTTTAAATAGCCATAGAGAAATTATTTCTGCCAAATGTCAGTATATGGCGTCACAAAAAAATATGTGCCCAGTGTAAAATGCGTAAAAATGCCAGTGATTCTCGTACTTTTACTACAAATTTGGAATCACTTCCATCTGCGTTTTCCATTTTCTTGTTCAGTCACTTGAAATAACATTTGATATAACTATTTTAAGTAAACATGGTATGCTGAAATAGTGAGACTTTGTCAGACTCAAGCAACTCAAATCCTCTATGTTCTTGTTTACAAAAAAGAAAGTGTTTATACAAGCACGACTTGCAACACTGATTAAATCCACTTTGCGCTGGAGGATTAAAATGCTGACTGTGCCACTGGGAAAAGCACAATATCAGCCCCCACCACTAGTGAGATGCTAAGATCCAGCTAACTCCCACTCAAAAAGCAGCCTGACGTTTCTAGCTGATACAGTAGCTGCTATCAATTCATGATATCAGCGCTTGTTTGTGAAATGTCTAAAGGCAATTTAAGTCTAAGTAGAAAATGTCTGCTTTCACCTTTTGTATGAGCTGCCATAAATAATTGTAAAATATTTTTGTCTTGCAGTACCACTGAAATTCTGTTTACAAGGCTGAATACTCTCACACAGTTGTAGTCTGGAGACAATGAGAATATAAAAAGTAGTAAGGACATTTTATGTCTTGATACAAGGTAAGAGTGTACCTTATCTTACAATAAGAATCAGAAAAGGCCAAATCCCTTCTAAAAAAAAACTGCTGCGGCCCACCTGACCCACCCACTCTTTAGAATTATCTGTGATCTATGAATCTGTCAAGGACGACCCCACCAAGTTTTATAAAAAACAAAAATGATAAAACCTTAAGAAAAACAACACTCTACAATCTACACATTGGTAGCTCACCAATTAGCTGTGGTCCACACTTTGGGAAACACTGGACTAGGAATTCAACTACAGTATGTTGTGTAGTCATATAGTAGGGGATGACTTCACATGCACTGAAAACTCATTACATACCCAAAGAGTATGTGGACAGAGAGGAGAGAGTTGCTTTCCCTTGCTGGCTCCAGCACTGAGGTATGTTTGGTCCTCTCCCTGCTACTATGTAGAGAGGGCCATTAGATCATTGACTGCCCTCCTTATGGAGCCATGACATTGACGCACAGCAGACATGACAGCTGAAGCAGAGGTCAGAGCCTGACTCCTCACCTCAAAGGGCAGGCCAACTGCAGACAGGAGGAACAAATGGCTCCTTTCAAAAGGGTGCCCTCTTCAAGAGCACTCCCTTCCCTCTCAGTGTCAGGAGCTGAGTGCAGGAACATTTTGGTTCTTTGAAGGCTTGATGCTATCTAGAGGCAGGTACTTATAAAGTCCACATTCCTCCTTATTTTTGGACTAAGAAAGTTCTCTTCACTAAGTGAAATGTACTGATGAGGTAAGATTTGTTTTGTAGCCACATAGGAGGGACCTCCTTTGGAGAAGGGGGCAAGAGAACAACATTTGGCTTTCTTCTATCAGCGAACATTCAAATAATGTGCATTGTGAAAATGTTACACGTCATATACAGCCTATTAGGCTAGGCCACTGATTTAAAATTTAGCATTATAATCGCCGCTTTTGAAAATTTGGGCTGAACATCATTATGCATTATGGTCTAGGCTACAGTCACTTTAGGCCTAGCCTAAAGGATCATATGAAGCACACATTGTCCACCATCCTGAATGCAAGTGATCGCAAATCATTAACTAGTTAACCTGAAAGATAGCCTAAAAACTTAAATAACTCATTAATATAAACTTATATTCCTGAAAAGTACAAATAAATGTGTTATCTAATAAAAAGCATAGGCCTACACATTTTTGTTGATGCAGTAGCAGAATCAAGGGAATAGAGAACACCAATTGCCCTGATAAATGCTCTCAGCATTCACCCTTACAGGCTGAGATGTGCACTTGAGCTAAGTTCATTATGGTTTAGCTGTAGTTGCTCTCTGAGACCTTTCCTGAAGTCAGCGTCACGTGCAGACCTTGCTAAAGGGAATAACCCACAGCATGTAGCGTTTTGAAGCAAAAAGCTGCGAACATATAGAAACATCAAAAAAGTCTTGGTCAACAATTGCTACAAAAGCCCCTCCCACCTCGAAAAACTACATACGCACAGCACACTGTGTCCACCCCTGTGTTCACCATAATCCCCCTTCCCCCCTATACACACTGAAACTACATTCATAACATTTACATTGTCTTTTGGTTAAACTAAACCAGGCAGCCAGGCATACAACACATTCTGTAGGTCAAAAGTTACAGTAAGTCTGTCAGACTTCGTCCACATGTTGTAGTGAGTGATGTGTTGTGCCGCTTCGTACACAAGCACCATAACAAGAACACACAATCACACAACACACAAATTACTCCAGGTTGCCTATATCACTGACCGTGCCGGCGCGGTGTAGCTTACACTGGCCATCTGCTCCTGCACTCTAACAGCACACCACTGACAGCACCAAGCAGGCGACCGATGTGCTTGTGGTATCAAGGCTATAGGAGTACACAAACGTATCTCCTATGGCCCTATAGACATTATCTCACGCGGCCCAGGACACAGCCGCTCTCCTGGAGGAGTGTGCCTTGAGCTTGTTGGGTTGCACAGCCGCAATCGCCTCCACAAGCCAGTGGGACAGCCTTTGTTTGGAGTGAAGCTTTCCCAGTGCCTGGGCTCTGTAGCAGACAAACAGCTGTTCCATTTAGCGAAGCGGGCTCGTTTTATCCAGACAGGCTCTCAAGACTCTGACTGGGCATACCGTTGCGACCCATGACTCTCTCTGAATATCATTGGGCCGGAAGGCAGGCAGTTCAATAACCCTAGATCCCATCAGAACAGAGGCTGGTAAAAGGGATTTGGGTATAGAATTACCTTCGAGTCATCCACCACAAATTGACTTGCAGGATTAACTCTAACTGTTAGATTAATGAACTGTTATGATTAGCGGTTATGTACTCGCTTAACTGATAACAGCACAAGCGGCACCATCTTAAGGGATAGCCATTTTAGCTGTGTTTGCTCCACAGGCTCCAAGGGCAGCTGAGTGAGTGCTTTCATCACCAAGGCCAGATCTCATGGGGAAAGGTGACTGCGTGTGGAGGTCTGAGACGCCAAGCGCCTTTGAGGAAGCGGGAGGCCAGGGGGTGGTTCCCTGGCGCCACACCGGACCATCTGACGTGGCAGGCTGAGGTAGATACCTTGAGAGTAGACGTTGACCATACTGACTTAAAAAGGTGTTGCAGAGAAATCAGTATGTGCTCCATGGAACATGTGGGTGCATCGAAGGCACGTTCCCCACACCAGTGAGTGTGAATATTTTCCATTTCAGGGAATATACTGACCGTGTCGAAAGGCTGTAGCACTCTTGATGGTTTCTACCACAGAGAGCGGTAATCCTGCATTAAACAGCCCCAGCCTCTCAGGGGCCAGGCTCCTAGTTGCCACCTCTCTGGGGTTGGATGCCAAATTGCACCGCCTGCTTGAGACAGCAGGTCTTTGCAGACTGGCATGGACTGAGAGAAGGTGGCGATTTGCCCACAACAGCAGGCTTTTTGCCTGTGGAAAGCATAGTCCACCCAGGCGATTGATGTATGCCACTGTTGCCGTATTGCTCAATCTCACTAAGACAGGCTGGCCTGCGAGCATCAGGCAAAAATGTTTTAGCGCGAAACGCACCTTCAGTAGTTTCAACGTGTTGATATGTAGGCATTGCAGCCAGCTGTTCTACTTTCCCCTGACCAACCGCCTGTATTGGTGCCCTGCATGGCACTGAACTGGTCTCTCATGTTCTACATCGTGGGACTAAACAGGCCCACAGGAGAGAGAGGCGTATCCAACAGTGGGACTTTTTCTTTGTCAAAGAGCTGTGACAGCATCAGCAACAAGTGGCGCACCAGCACCACTAGGTGGCCCAAAGCCCTACTCTGTGCCAGGGCAAATCACTTGGAGGCATCCAGCACCTTCCTCCACTCTCTTCTGGCCATGCAACACCCAAGAGCTGAGTGGTGAGATCCAGATCTGTGGCTAACTCCTTAGAGTGAGTGATTTTGATAGCTAGCATGCTAAAGTTGGTTTGGGATTATATCTAAGGGTAGTGTTTGCAAGGAATGACTATCAAAGCATTGGAAACAAGCGTTCAATGTGTGTGAACAAACCAACTTCACTATTAACAAGTACTGAAGATGCAATGTGTTGTGTGTCAAAGAGCAGTTTAGCTGTTCATGGGTTTGGTTAGCGATTTTTATAGCTAGCATGCTAATGTCAACTTACGTATGAGTTGAGGATAGTGTTTCTGGCAGGGTTTCCAAAGGATGCCTACTAAACAAAAAAACGATTATGAAAGTGTAACGGTTTGTGAGATAAATGTCTTGTTTGCCTCAAACTGTAGCAACTACTTACAAAAAGAATCAACGAAAATGATGAATGAATAATTTTTTATAACTCTTATCACTCTTCTTGCTTCAAGGTAGTGTCTAAGTACCACTGGGCTCATTGATACATTGACAGCTTGCAAAGCTCTGGTGGGAGGCACACACAAAATACATATGCAAAGCACTATTAAGAATTCTTAAGCACTTGTAATGGTCAGTTATGCCTTCAGACTGTGGGGTGACCTCGAGAGCAAAATGTGCTTTGGTGTTGCTTAAAAAAGGACCTATGAGAGGATTTCTTCAGTGGCGATCACATGACTGGGGAATGAATTCCCATTGGTTAATGTAGAGTAGTTCAACTGAAAGAGAATTACAAACACTATGTCACATACTACAGTTCACATATTTTATTAGAGTCAGATTATTGTCAGATCAGCATGCTGTTCCCTATCTGTACTACAAAGACAGAGGCATATTATATCAAGGCACATTCAATAGCTCAGAATGACACTGAAATTCTTACACACATTTGTCATGGATGGAATGAATGGCTTGTCAGACTTTTTATCAACACCCCGAATATCACCTCCTTTGCATTAGAACTGAAGTGCTCGCCTGTTCCGTCCTCTTGTTCTTGTTTTTGTGTGTTTTGTGTGACGTACTTGGTGGTTCTGTAGTAGGTACGTTCCAAAGGTAGGTGCAGCTACAGAGTACAATCAGTGGCATTGACAGGAAGCAGAGTGAAACCACACGACTGAATCAAAGTGAATTGATGACTACTTTAAGCAACACTCTTATTTTAAAAGAGGTCCTAAATGCCAACTCACACTGTCTGATATGGCACTCAAACATTTAAAAGACCATGTTACAAAGTTCATCAATGTTTCATCTATAACAACATCAGCACATTAAAAAAGGAAGATGTGTCATGCAATTTGATATTCACAGAGATTAAAATTAAGGTTCTGATAATAAGCTGCTTTGAGATTAAAAGCACAGATAATGCGAAGTATGTAAATGACATTAAACATCAGTCAACAGAAATGACTGGCAAAAATCACAATGGCAAAAGTGTTATTGAACTCTTCTCTATGCTTCTGGTATATAGCAGATTTCTCATTTATTTAATTTTAAATATTCTATTAGTATTTTTAATCCCTTGCTTTTTCCCCCAGCCGCAGCACTGCAAACAACATCACCTCACATCTGGTTAGCCACCTGTTAGATTCATAATGAAATGTTTGCACCAAGCGAATTAATCAAATCCCATGCTGTTTTAGGTAATTGCCATGCCTTTTTCTTCCCTTATTTATTTATTTTCCCCGCCCTACGAGGTCTTTGTTTTCATGCCGTGAGCATGTTTGGCTGGAGAGACAGTTGTCAGATGGCTCTGCCACAGCGTCACTGTAGGTCTGCTTAATGATAATACGGGGACCAGCAGAGATTCCAGTGCCAACAGAGTGCCATGAACACACATACAAAAACAGTGCAAAAAACGGCCAAGAAGCCCCTCTAACAGAAAAGGTTACATAGAACACATGGTTGCTATAGAGACTAAGAGTATTAAGATAGTGAATGGGCGACCATTTCTCTGGTGAATATCCATTTAGTGGATTGGTCAGAAATACTGCATGTGTGAAGATTTTCCGATTACTTGCTTTGAATAGAAAACACGGCCTTAATAGCTTCTTTTCAACCCTCAGCACTTGAGCCTTAAGTTGTATAAATGTGTAATATTGTGATTGGTTGTGAGAGAGCTTATTTAAAAAAGGAAAAGCACTTAGCTTAGAGAAATTAAACAACAAACTAACTGTAAAAAACAATAAGTAATGTGCTGTAATAATTATAAATGCTTGGTTTAAATGTTGGCTCTAATGAGTTCAGTAAATGTAAGTTGTTTCTTTCAAGTACAGCTTACTTGAAAAGTTGGTGGAAACTTGTTGCTTCAATTGAGTAAAGTAAACATAGCACAATTACCACATATGTTTAAACATACCACATTTACCACATATGTTTAAACATACCACATTTACCACATATGTTTACCTGCTTTACTGTTTTCATTTTTACAGTGTGGTCACGTGGTTGATTACATTTTTTGGTATGCCTAAAACGGGGGGGGGCAACCTCCTGCCACCGCCATCATTGTCTCATAGGCACTGCCAAGGAGTGTTTGAAATTATAAATGAAGACAAAGCTGCAGGGAGTGAGTTTTCTTCAAAGAAGTCTGATGTTAGTAATGTAGTTCCGAGGCTAGTGGGAGACTAAGGATGTCTGTGAGTCTCAGCATTTAGAAGAGCATAACTGCAGGTGTATCTATCACAGGGACATAGCAAGGAAAATGGCTTCCCTCTGGTGAACAGCTCAGAAATTAAATACAAACACAAGGCATCTTTCTAGAAGTCAACAGTGATATTTTTCCTCTTAACAGCATCCTGATATTTCCTGGCTTAACACCTAATTTTCATCAAACTTCTTATTTTTGCCAGTCTTTTGACAGGAAGGAGGACATTTTGCCATGTCACAAGCAGACTAACAGTTCATGTCATGAGTGCATGTGCGGTTCCTTCTCTTCGGAACAAGACTTGAATGTTGGAGAAAGCAGAACAGGTCCTGTACAATTGAGTTTTACATCATCTAGAGGTCTGTAGGTCATTTGACATTCTTTGTTTGGTACCAGCCACAGTCTCTTATAAAGTGAGTCCCAGGAGAAAATGTCAGTTACAGAGAGGTTGAAAATAACATCCACGTTTTGGTCAGAATGTAATTTTAGTCATATGCCTCCATTTAGATACACATACTGTTGCCTATGAGACCTCACAGATCTGATCATAAATGTGGCAACCATAGGAGCTTGGTGTAATGGGATAGGGCCAGCAACTGATGGGCTAGATTAAACTCAGTTTATCTAGGATGGTTTCTGGTAAATGTTGGTGTACCTTTTGTATACGTTTAAAAAAAAAAAAAAAAAAAAAAAAGCGATTTTTGTACCTCCTGTATACCTCATTTGAGTTTGTTATTGTTTGTGCTGAATATCAGCTGTATACAACAGGCCCGTATCTAATCGACATGGCAGCAGTAGTTTTCTTTTTGGATCACAAGAACCAGGAAACTGACATAGGGAAACATTAAATCACATGGTTCTATCTAATCATGGGATGAACACAAACTGTGTTTGTTTGTGTGCATGTGTGTGTGTGTGTGTGTGTGTGTGTGTGAGAGAGTGAATGAGCATGCCCAAAGCCAGTTGCTTTATCAAATATGTATCCCTTTTTGTGCTCTCAGGTGGTTACCCCCCTCTCTCCAGTTCCCCACCCATTCTGTCTATCTTTTTTCCCAGGCTAGACACAGGCAGATGGATCCTGCAGATTGGGCTTTGTTCAAGGTTGTTGCTTTTTTCTGGGAGGGAGGTTTTTATGCCCAGACACCCTATTCTTGTTGTTCTGCAAAGCGTCACAAGACAATATAAATACCTACAGTATTTTACTTGACAAATGCCAAAGAGTTTGTAATCACTACTTTTGTACAACATAAAATGCTGCCATAATTTCAAATCACTCCTGCCACATTGAAAAGGACATCAACCCATCACTTCTTGTAATTCCAATTGTGATGCCTCAACAAATTACCTTGGCTCATCATTTGATAACACTGCAATACCTAGTGCCCAAGATGATCATCTCTAATAACGGACAGTGTAATTAAAATGCATCTGCTGTGTATTTCTTTGCGCTTTATTAAATGAGGAAGGTCAATAGAGAGCTCATTTTCCATTTACGGTGACAGCATAGAGAAACAGGCTGCATTTGATGAGATACAAGGGATTGGGGAGCCAATCAGTGCTGGGGGGAAACACTGAATGCATGTTCAACGCCATTTTCAGCTGTGGGCAGCTTATTTGTAATGATGTGAAGAGAGGTGAACGCGGCGATTAGCATCAGGAAACATTCAGGAATGCTTGCGTAGGCAGCGCATAATTGTCTGAAGGACATTTGCATTGCATCTGCTTGGCTGTTTTCCACCTTTAATTAGAGTGGTCTCCTGGGCACTTAGTCTTGCAGAATCGATCGTAATCTACCCTCATGGCTTTTCCTTTTCATAGTATCGGTGGAATAACATTATTGCAGATTGTCCAGTGACTAATGCAATGTTAGTAAAGGCTGACAATATATAGTTTACAAATCAATCAAATGGAAAGGGTGGCTGGCTTGGTAGAGAAGCTTGTGACATAAATGAAATGAGATGGAGGTCTTAGGCCTATATGGCCTTGAGTATATGGAGTAAACTGTGTATGTGGAGACTGGAAATCCTTCTGATCATTACTTTTAAAGGTGTGTTATATATCTATCCTCAACACTGAAAATATGTTGGGGTAACCTAGCAACAGGGCTCTTTCAGGGCTCTTTTTGAGTAACTACTGTATAGAACAGAATGAATTACTGAAATTATTTTGGCCCCATTGAATGGCTGCATATGTGCAGAGCTGCAGTCTTTCCTAAAGCACATTAAACTTTTGTTTGAAAAGACATGAAACTCACCTGAGTGGTCAGTGGTGTTAGTTGATATGCTGACACAAAAATCATTCCAAAGTATGGTCTCCAACAGGTTGTCTAGCAAGGTGGTATTTGTTTTTTTGCACACAGTTTTATTAAACTCTGTGTGCAGCAACAATGTTCTCTTTGCTCAAGTTCATGTGTAGAGACCCTGATCATGCTGTGTCCAAAGTGTCATGCCATGTCGAGCCTTCTGAATGTTTTAAAAATAGTGTTTTGAACGGTCTACACACACATCAAAAGCCATTGGGCTAACAAGACAAACAGCAGTCAGCCTCTGGAAGGCAGCTACCAACATAATTTTCTCTTCACATGAATGTTTGACTCGTGCCCATGCAGCCATACAGCCTACAATCAAAGACTACTAACCACCACTAATAGGCTTCAGCCCCAAACGACTGCACATGGTGTGAAGTTGCCATTATGAAGTCAGCTCATTCGTTTTTGTAATTGACTGCCGGTAGAACTTGAAATCAAAACAAGAATTAAGCAAAGGTGATTAGATTGTTGTTACTAGGTAACAAGTCATGAAAGTTTGTAAATCCAAAGAAATGATGAGGCTCTTCTACAACCTCCTAGGAAAAGGTTGCTAAGGTGACCGATTACATGGATTTCACCCTTACTTGCACAGTAACTGCAGTAGCTGTAAAACATTTCTCGTTTTCTTGTTTATTGTTGCTTACTGTTATTGGTCTTGGCAAGGAAGCATAACAACATGTTTTTTTCTCCTTGTTGTAGTGCACTTTAAAGAAGCGCTCAGCAGCTCTAGTATTCTTATTAGCTACAGCGCAACACAACAGATCCCAGTACTGGTGTGAACCCTCCTCCCCTCTCCTTTCCATTCCACCACCGTACCAACACACATGCATTTATTTTCGAAACAGCCAGCAACCGTGCTGCCATTCACAAGCGTATGTTTGATCGATTAGCCTACCAGGTTATACAATATTTGCTAGGCTTCTATACTCTGGCAAGTAGCAGGCACTTCAGGCATAAACTGAGCAAGACAATGTACGGCCAAGTGAGATAAATAAAGAGCACTTAAATACGTTCAGCTTCAGCAAGCTGCATCCAAACATTTTTGTACCTACACAGCTGTGGATAGTTAGCCTACCTCTACTAAAAAAAAGGCAGCCACTAATGTTTATTGACATGCATTTTGGGCATAAACTGGGCTACAATTTGTTCTGCCAAGACAGGTACAGTGTAACTTAGACAATCAGAGCAAAGCCAGGTCAGCGTACACTTTTGCATGCTTCGCTATCTCAGAGCTTTTTCCATTCAGAAAATGTTCACCCTGGAGCTTTTCGCTCTGTCCCTTGTTCATCACGCATCCTACAAAATTTCTGAACTATATTCATAAACTAGTGGGCCTAATGGTAGAGATCCACTGGCCACGTCAAGTACAACACGCGTCACAATTTCAGTTCATTTTCAATGGAGCATGCCGTCACGCAAAGCATCAGAACCAGTGGCTCTGTTCTTGCCAAAACAGGTCAATCAATGACTTCTAACTGGTTTTATGACTATGAAAATGCTGCATACGGTCTCTTTAATTTTAATCTTTTTTTAATGACTGCTCCTACTGACAGGGATACACTTGTTTAAGACACTTCATGGGTCTTTATCCTGCTCTCCCTCTCCCTTTTTCCAGTCTGTTACAGTAACGGTTACTGGAGACAGCTCAGGAGAAGGCTACAGCTATGTTGTGATGGTTCAAGGGAGTTATGTGTTTAAAAGGCATCTAATGTCCAAAGCATTTCATTTAATGATCCTTTAGCTCTTTGACATTGAGCAAACACTGAGCTTCCCCTGTGGTAAAAACACTGTCTGTTACTGTGGTAAGAAAACATCCCTAAACGTCTAACTGGCAGGAATGTACAGCATGCACCCCTACCTACACTATGTCACTGACTGAGAAAGGGACCAAATTGTTTAGCTGGTGTAATGAATGATGGTTGACACCCCAGATCAATGGTTTTAGGAGTTTGCAATCACATGCAAGAAAGTGCGTCTAACTTCCTGAATTTTAGACAAGAGACAAGAGACAACTAATGCAACCTCGGAAGTTTCAGATGTGTGTGTGTGTATGTGTGTGTGTGTGTGTGTGTGTGTGTGTTGGAGTGGTCACTGCTCAGCTCCCCTGACAATTGCCAAGTTTTTGTACTTTACACCACTGTTATAAATGTACACCAGTGCATACACATTTGTTTACAAGGACAAGGACAATCAATGACAATCTCTGCAGAGCCATGTTAACTTACAAGGTAATAAACACTACAGTGTACACACATCAGGCTGACGGACTTCAAACAGTGTTGGACCTGTTGCAAATTTGAGCAGTTTGTGCAGGTCTGTCGATATTGGTAGACCTCTGCCAGCTCGTTTGTGGCTGATTTAACATGTTGAATTGGCAAGAGAGGTAGCTGTCAGTCTATCGTGGTCAGTGTTGGGGAAGTTACTTATAAAAGTAATCAATTACCTGTTACTAGTTGCTTCTTTAAATTGTAATTGAATTACTTGTTTTGACTTCTGGAAATGAGTCTTTTCTTGCTTTACTGTTGAATTTGCACACAAAATTAGCTGCGGTGTTCACTTTTCCTGTACATGGCTCTAATATTTTGGCTAGTTTTTAGAAAGCCGTTGTGTGTTTACTTAGTTACTCCAGTAATACTGACAGTACAGTAATCTGTAATTTGTAATTAGTTAACCTCAACACTGGTGGTGGTTAGGTCTCTAAAATCACCCCGGTGTCTGCACACGCCTCTCTCTCTCTCTCTCTCTTTCTCACACACACAACACACACACACACACACACAGTCATTATGATTACATTTTTACTTCTACCTAGTAATCAACTCTAAACCCTGTGGTAGGTGACAGTATTAAAGGATGGTTAGACGTGAGGAAGGGGTTTCTCTGCAGTGGGCTTATTGTTGCTATTTGATCACTTTTTTATGTACTGTAAGAATGTTGAGAACAGGAGAACCATCTAATCTAATATATGCTCCATAAGTATGGAAAGCAACCTCACAACAGTACATTTGGTAAAACACATGTAATATTTTATAGAGTGAGGAAAAGTAAGTTATTACATTGAATCTTGTGGGCTTTTATAATCTGTTCACCCTAAGCAAGGTAAATAAACAGCTGATTTCTGTATTGTGTAATGAATGATAAATATTGTGGCATGTTGAATGCTGAACATGTGTGCTTGTAGTATAATACAATGCTGAGGGGAAGAGTGCATTCATGATTGTTGTTGAAATGAACTGTTTCATTTTGTTTTTCCCAATTAGATTTCATAGCTGACAGATCTTTGCCTCCCAGAATGTGCCAGATGAAGCTCTGGGGTCTGTGTGTAACAGGTTTAAAATTCAACTGTAAACAGTTTATCTGAACCAATGCCCCATGACTTTGCTAAATTGTTTGCTCTCTAAACAAAGCTTGACAAGAGACCACTTAACAAATTTTCACAACTGATCTCAGTTTGTATAGTGGATAATACCAAGAATTCTCATATGCACTAAAACCTGACTGATACCAGATGATCATGCTAACTCTGCTTGGATAGTTTCTGCATTAAGTTAGATTACATTAGCTGTCCATTCATGACATCCATTGAGGTTGTGTTTTCAGTGTGTTTTGCATGTGTCTTTCCATCTGCCTGTAGGTATGACTGTCAAGACTATGAAACTTGCTGATGTCCATACCATCCACATGCAGCCTGTGCCCCACCTGGGTCTGTCTGGAAAATTTCTGTACCACTTTGCTATTCACCTCAGGTTAATGAGAAATGTAAGCTGTTTATGCTGTAGTGTTTGTGATTAAATTCAAGTGGGGTGCTGTGACGATTTCCCGCTCCTGAGTGGTAATACCTGTTAAGTCAGAGATAAGCACCAAGTGGGACAGATAATTATGAGATCTCTGTGAATGCCATTTCTGATCGTTGGGCTGGGTTTCTTCTGTGATCAATTTTCTGAGTGTCATTGAAAGGGCATGGGTAATTTTTCTTCAATGCTTGCTCATCTGAAATTCTATGAGTGTTGTTCAGCTGAGACTGAGAGGTTTCATCAGGTCTACCCCCCAAGTGCAACTTAACTATGCCCTGTTTTTCACAACAACATATAGATTTTTATAAAAAAATAAACATTTGCCTTAAATGCATTGCACTTGTGGCAGGAGGTGTATGTTCAGCAGTATAGTCTTTTATATGGTTTGCTCTCCCCACGATGCATAGGAACGTGTTAAAATGGTTCATATAGGAATTATTTTAGCTTGTATACAAAGCTTCAATACAATCTATGCTTGTGCTAACTGGTTCCCGTCTTCGTCATCATGCCTTCAGGATAAATCTAAACAAAGTTCATTCCCATTCTTTTATTACACATCTTGAACTCTGAACTCTTTGAATCTGTTTCTTTTCCGTTCAGCCTTAAGTAAAGCAACCAAACTGCTGTAGCGATAAAGCTTGTTTTAGACATCATAACCAGAATCAAGACTTGACAGTAAACAGCATCTGCTGTCTGCAAGGCTGTCAAAAAATAGGAGCCATAATGAGATCCTGTTTTACAACACAGCATGTATATAGTTGCCATAGTCAGTACATATGAACTACATGCAGGCATATGTGTAGTTACTGTATTTAGATATGATAGATAAGTTTGTTAGAATGATTTGTCAAGTTTGACTTCTTTCTTTATTGCCTCTACTACTCCGATCATTTGTTTTGTGAGCTATAGACATTGGGCCTTGGTGAAATTGAGTATAGGAATTTGACAGTTAGATACTGAATATGTGGTAGCATTCAGTGCATGTAACAGCTTTTCCTACTTCCATCAAGATGGAGCGATGTACATCATGCTATCTGAGGTATAACCCTCCTTCAGCATCATCATCTGCCACTTCATTCTGACATCTGTCATTCAGCTGAAGCCAGTAAACAAGTCACTGTCATTTCTAATTACCCTGAGACCCTGAGAAACAATCTCACTATAGACCACCTTGTTGAGTGAGACGCTATTCACATCGTAATGAAATATCAATTATACACCAGTCCAGCAGACATCAGGAGACAGGGCTTCAAAGCACTGAGATAATTACTTGTGTTATCAGTGTTGAAACAGACAAATCAATCCCAGCCCTAAAAGCTTGGACAATTAGCTCCATTATTGAATTCATGTAAATTAGGCTCTTCAAATGCTTTGGTTTGGTAGATGTCAAGTGCTGTCAAATTGAGGTCTTAAAAAATATATTTTGGAATAGGGAAAGGAAAATGTACGGAGCGTGAGAGCAAACTTTTTGAATGGGTTGGCAAATCTAATAATTGCTTTCCCTGATTAAACTCCTACTGTAGATGGTCACTTGACTTTTCTTGCATTGTAAGTAGCCAGGCTCATATTGTGTGAGGGAGTTTCAAAGTCAATGGTGTTACAACATCTCAAAGCAATGCCAGCATTGCAAAAATTAGATCTCATTGAAAAAAGAAAATAAAAAAAAATCATAATTAAATGTTCTTAGTTTGTGTCAGTAGTTATGGTTGCAATAAAGTCATAGAAAGATGTTTTTCAAGAAGGTTTTCTCATAACTCATTTTCTCATAACTCATGTTATGGAAGCCCATACTTGGTATTTAAAAAACTTGTCCATATAATTGCTATACCGTATCTAGCTGTGTATTCTTGAAACATTTTCACTGCACTACAGAAGGATGCAATACAAATCCAGCCATGAGAGTACCTTGTGTTCTCTCGGGGCTCAACAATGGCCACAGTCTTCACCAGCAGACAAACTCCCCTCTATTTGCCCCTCTCAACATTAAACTTAAATGCTTTTCTAAGACCGACTCCTGACACAAAGTTTGTGATTTATGATTGCTTTTTCATGACACAACGTTTCTATATGCAAAATGGTTTAAGTATTTAAATGAAGAGAAAGCAAATACCATGCCAGTCTTTTTGCATGTAGAATATGCCACTCATCACCACAGGCACAGCTAGATACATGCATATGCCCTATTTGTGATGGACATCATTGATCAAGCAGTCTTTTCAAACAATTAATTTCCTCATACACACCCATCCACATCTGTCAGGGTTGCCACTGTCCTGTTAAAAATTTCCAGTGGGAGGCTTACAGCAATTTAACCTAATCCCTTGGTAAATCAATCTTATCTGGTAGTAAATGGACCAAATCCCTCTTTAAATGGACATGTCCCTGGAGATGATTTAATAGTCAATATTAACCCTGCAGGCATACTGATGTAACAGTATTAATAGTGTTCTGATTTACATTACATACCAAAATGGATTATTACTCTAGAGGTGAGGATTTTGCGATGTTTAATATAAAAGAGTGTTATTCAATAGTTATAGCTCACAAATAGGCTATTGCCTCACCATTATAGAGTGAAGACAAGTGTACGTGATGTGACATATACTTACTCTGGGCCAGTCAACCAAGTACTTTTATTCTGTTTCAACCATCTAACATATCCATCATGTCTCCCTCTCTCAAGTTGATGTCTCACTTTTCATCAGGTTAGTTTTGTTTCTGCTGCTCGTGTGATTTATTGACACAACAGAGCACAGACGGGACTTTGCGGAAAAGACAGCATATCATCCCTCTGTATTGACACATTGACTAATACTGTGACTTTAATGTCTTTGATGTATATTTCATATTATTTAGGCCTATTACATACCCTTAGCTATAACAGTGAAACTTATGGACCATAAGCACTTAAATGTATGCATCCACCTAGTGATACAGCCATCAGACTGACCTTACTGTCTTACTGACATGTTAATTATCACCCTATTGTATATACCCCAACGCTGTGCTCCACAGTACTCAGGAAACAACAGCATGAAAAGTGCATGGTTGTCCAGTTTCAGATCTGGTAAATTTGACTCGATAGCACAGGTACAGATAATAGCATTGATGATCTTGTGATTTGCTGAACAAACAGAAAAAGTAATGGGCCATCTAAATGGCTGGAGGACAGATCATTGCAGTGCTTTGTTACGGCCATTGATTTTGCTCTGCTCCACATGGGCAGAATGGTAGGAGGTCCTTGGACCTGGTGTGGGAGTGCTGGCGTGGATTTATAATATGGTTCTTACACAGGAGTGTGCCTCATACCCACAGGCAATCGATGCATTTACTGGGGATGTCAAACCAAAGACTGATTGTTTCCCACCCCTGGCAGAAATTGAAAAGAAAATGGCTTTCTCATTGAATCAACACCTGAACTGTGTTTCTCCTGCCCCCACCCTCAACCCTACTGCCCCCACCCCACCCTGCCCCTCCCAAATTCAACCTCAGCCCTATCCCACACTGCCACTAAACCCTCACACGCTGGCACCTGCCTCTTTGGTAATGACGTGGACATCCAGGGACTTTTAATTTGGAATTCAAAAGACGGTGATGCATGATAATGTGAAATCTCCAAAATGGTTTGGCTTGTCTTTCAAGTGAGTAGATGTATGATGAGACCATTTCAATATAGCACTTAGATCTAAACATGTTCCATTCTCAGAGAATAGTGCTTGGAGTGTGTTCAAGATTGTCTGTGACAATTAGATCCTTTGTGTCTGGATACATCATGAGTATCATTCATTCCCCATTAGCACTCATGTCACATTCACTGAGGATACAGATCCCCTTCTTCAAGTGTGCTGGAGGTCTGAAATGAAGAGGGTGCTATGCTTACTCATCAAACTGAGCCCTGCCAGTTTGCCAGCTCTGCCTTTCTGGGAGCGCCCAAAATATGGTTACACAAGTTCATCACTGACTGATGGGATCTGCTGAGTCAAGCCAAAATCTTTGGAAACTTTAGTCTTGCTAAAGGAGAGGTTTTATTTGTAGTGTTTAAAGACAGGCTGCTCATTGTCCTTGGGCCTGTTGTGGGGTGTGCAATAAATGCCTTAATTTTCATATAAATGTGACGACAGGCTATTATGTTTGGAATAATTAACAAAAACTATGAGACTGTGTGCACTACATGAGAATGTATGTCAGTTTTATGCATAGAGGGTTAAAAATGCACACAAACTTTATCATAAAATTTAATGACTGTTATATCCAGAAATAAAACTATACCTCGCTACCATTCTCATTAACTGTAATGACATGTTGACGTAGTGTTATGATAGTTTTCTTAACATGTGTCATAGGTCATAACATGACTCTTATATGTGCCGTAGCACCGCAAACTGGGAGAGCTGTGCTGACAAACAGCAATAAATAAATTTAAAAATGAAAATAATACAAGCATACAATGTTACATTAATGGCACAAGACCACTAAAAATCCATTCACTGGGCCCCCTCGGAGTCTGTTGTGAGGCTGTGTACAGAGCCAGAACACAATGACAACCAGATGTCTAGGCACCTCCACCTCTGTCTGATGTCCTTTTATCTTTGTCCTTGAGTAAAACCATAGCATGTATTCAGCACTGCCATTTAATACTAGTAACAATGAAGAAAAAGGTCACAAATGAGTCGCTAGCCTTCACTATACAACTGTAATTTCACCTCTTTAGAGCAAAAATACAGTTTGAATTGCTATACTATAAGTATACCAATGTGCTGAAGGAATCATCATGTCACCTCACTATCAGGCTCTGGTAAGGGCCATCGAAAGTAAATCTTCAGTTTAATCATCTGAATATTCATGTGTGTCAAATACCACCAGGGTAATGGTCTCAGAAATGGGTGGTCTCACTCATGAGTGGCTTACCTCAAAATAGACAGAATAGCTAGCAGTGAAAAGCATGGCAGCTGATGGAGTCGTATTGCTGTGTTACTCAAATGACTTGTTCTTCTGGATTTAGTCTACTTCTCACTACTGTCTGCTGTCATCACACACTCTAATCCCCTACAGGCCCAGATACAGTGCATTAACCTCCACTGAATGGCACTGTGCGCAGGTGAGGTCACCTGGTCAGAGACAGCTGGCCCTGTCTTCAGGTAATCCCCTCCGAGGCCTTGCTCAGCTCAGGTTATCTCGGCCACGGCAGCGTGAGCATGAATTCTCAACACTGGTTCTCTTTGAGCCGTGACACAATTCAGGCGGCTTGATTTCATTCCAGCAGGCGCCACAATGTATCGGATGTGGCAGAGATTTAAGAGGATTAAAAATCCCTTAAAATTCATTGTGGCACGCCGGCGATGACGAAACGCAGCAAGGGAGTAAAGTTAGTCAACGTTCATCTGTGAGTGCACCTGCCAAGATATAATTCACCATTGCCATCACACATGGAAGTGACTCAGTGAGGGATGTTTTGTTTTGGGAGAAATGAGATTCTGCACCTCTCAGGCTGATTCAGCATAGGGAGGACACATAGGGGTTGATCAAAGTCAAATGTTTCAATAGTGTGAGCTCCACAAACTAACAGACACATCAGGATGCTGTGACTCAGGATTAGCCAGGTTGACATCCTAGTCTGCCAGCTCAATTTGATTTGCTCTTCAACTCAGTGTTCCCACTAGGCCTGTAGGCCCACTTTGTTTTGTTTGTTTGATTGGGAACCAATCAAAAACAGCTTTTGCCCTTTACACAATTGAGGTGGGTTTACAGTAATAAGTGTAGTTTTTTTAAAGACTCAGTCTTTTCTCTGCAAGGAACATCAGAATCATTGGTCTGATTGGTTGCAGGTCTCTGCAATGTGTACAGAGGCATTTTGATGTACGTCTGTTAATCCTACCTCAGGGAAGTGGGACATTACCTGAAAGGAGGCAGGCCAAACTCAATCTCAGATTGAGATAGTCTTGGTGAAAACCATGTTAACTCAGGACAGCTTTTTTCAAAATAACAGCCACATAAAACTTTTTGCTTACCATACAACCTTAATAACCATGCTTCAATAATAACGGCAAATTGTAATAACCATGCAGAGGTTTCCTGCAAAATGACACACTTTCTGAATTGTGGAAATTATGTGTTTGGGTTGTTGGTAGCTCATGCTCACAGTTGCTATTAGTGCCAAGTGGTTATTTTAGATAATACTGACTTGACTATAACAGCATTAGCTGATTTCTATAATGTATGAAATGAAAGCCCATATCAGAGCCACTTCATATTACTGTGAATTGGATTCTATGTTTGTACTATTACTGAAATGGAAAGCATCAAACCATTTTTTTTTTTATGTGCATGTTAACAAATGCTGGGTTTGGCTGTGCTATTACCCAAAGAAGTTTTCTTTCTTTGCACGTGCAGCAGCACGGCAGATAGGCAACACAGCAATATTATGGCCAACCTAACTGGCTATATGTAGACCCAATCATAATATATATGTCCCTCTGTGGCTCCTTCTGCCAGCAGAAATTGCCGTGCTCAGTTGATCTGAAGCAAAGCTGAGGGGTACAGAGTGTCATCACCATAAAGCATGGCACCCAGGGCAAGATCAGAGCCTACTGGGAAGGCTGAAACAGTAAAGACTTTGTCAGAACCTTTTCAGGAACCTTTTCATTGATAGCCCTCCCAGCATTTTGTGTACACCGACTTATCGTCGTCTGAAAGGGGTGGGGGTGGGGGTGGGGAGGTAGAAAACATGAGAGCAGTTTTATGTAATCCCAATGCACAGCCTTTCAAGAAGCCCTGGAGCAACCAAGACAAAGGGTTTCTAAATGGTCAATGCAGTCTTGGGAGAGGAAAATATCACAGATGTTTTCAGCAATATGTGATGCTAAATGAACACATATGAATCTAGATTTAATTTTTCTATGTCATTTGAGGTGAACCATTCACATTGTCAGCAGAATCTTGTCTGCAATTATAATTATCACTTAATCCTAAATTACATGACCCAGCGGCTGCATTACATGTGGTGGTGATATCAATAATGTTGTTATTCAGTGCATCTCACAGTTCTACAGGAAGAAATTACTTTTAGCATTTTTGACAGTTCATATGATAACTCTGGTCCACTCACCACATGGCTATAACGCATTCAGTAGACATCACATTATCTTCCAAGCCAGCGTTTTTTCATGAGCATTTTTGCATTATGTAGTTGCACAGCAAATGTCAATAAAACTGCTGATGTGAATGATCAATTAAATATGATCTCTCTGTTTCACCTTTCAACATACTAACTGAAGTCAATAATATTTGCACTTCGAATGTGTCTCAGGGCATGTGCAGCCAAGTATGAACAGATAATTACAGTCAGGATTTCAGTGTATCCTCGAAGGAGCGCTGCAGAAGAATTACTGTTGCTCTTGGAACTGATGCCTTCATAGCCATATTCTTCATCACAAAGTGCAAACCAGTTCTGTATTTCTTTATCTTATTTTATTAGCTGGCTTAAAGAACCCATGTAAACTGCACGCTGTAAATTCATTCGCATAAGCGTAATGTCTCAGACTGCAGATATGGCAAAATCATGAATAAAAGATGTAAGAAAAAGCGCTGCAAGGACAAAGCTGAGCCCCGAGAGATATCACTAAATAAGTCACATGATCAGATCATCATTTTTGAGATTCTAGTTGTTTATCAATATTATTCTCCTGAATGTTTATCAACATTTATTTTCAGAATCTATCAGGATATTTGAGCAAATTATATTGCTCAATATGTTTAGCCATTAAAAATGGCACCAAAAACATTGTACCACTGCACATGTCAGTCACTCTAAGTCTCAAGCTTTTCACAGGCTGCAAAGCTAACATTGCTACAGCTACCTTCCAATTACAATATTTACGTGCCTTCTCAACTCTGTCAGGCAGTGAACTGACTTTTTCTACTGTTTGGCAACTCAGGATTTTTCACTGTTTAAAATATATTGGAACTGTGTCGATAATAGATAGCTTTTTCAGTTTGAGGACAGTGAATGATTTTTGGCAAGGGGACTGCTTATGTTCACAATAGTGTGATTTTTCAATGCATTCCAAGCTGAAGACTCAAATACTTGAGCATAGACTAGAATAATGATTGAAAGATTGTTAAAATTTTGCTCTGAAAGCATTTTGCAAAAGCAGTTGCATAGTATTTTGATAACATTGAGCCATTACAACGTCTTTTCATTTTGTTGCCTAAACTATCACATGCCTAATTTAGCGCCATTTATCATCTTGATGTAAACCTTTTAGGCTAGCAGGCATGTATTATCTGCCCGTCTCTCACAGGACAAAGAGCTAGCTAGATGTCTCACAAAAACACTTATGCCCATTTTCTGAAAGGCCTTTGGTTACTCTAAGTTGCATGGGAACAAAGCATGAGACTATGGTGGTCTGCACACATTTGGTATAGTAAATTTATTGGCCACTGGGGACTGTTTCACTTGCAGCGGTGCAATCGGATGGCTCTACTTATCATCACTGCAAATCTGTTTATGGACATGCCAGCTCTTCAGTTCCACCGCACATTTGATAGTCAGCAATAATGACATAAAGACAATCCGAGGGTCTGCAATAGGATTGAATTAGCCAGCGCACTGCTGAAGCACATTATGAAGCTAAAAGGTACTTTCATAGGCGATATGCTTCAACAACTGCGGATATCAGGAGGCTTCTAATGGATGTCATTTGCCATTTGTGTGTCAGTCCTTACCCATAAATCTGTGGGGAAACACCAATAAAAAGCAAGAGAAGCGTTATGGTCATATTGACGAGCTGCTTTATGTCCTGATGCTTGTTTGTTTTACCTGTCCCTAGATAGCATAGCGTACACTAACACATGCTGTTAATGGTCATAGAGGGTATTGCACAATGTCCTGATTTAGCTCTAGTCAAAAAGAACATTAACTGCTTTGTATAAAATTGGCTACTTTTAGCACAAAATGTGTTGCAAAGACACAGCAAGAAGCTTTTTTTAAAAGAAAAACCTTCATGAATAAAAGAACAAAGTTGATCAAAAGCACCTCACATATCTATGAAGTCACTTGTTTAGATGTTTATGTATTGATCTTGGATCTTGATTACGTAATTTGCTTTGCTCAGAAGTGTTATGTTAAGTAAGAAGAAGTTCCCCAACACCCCCTCCACACACACACACATACATACACACACACACACACACACACACGCGCGTGCGTGCGTGCACACACACACAAGGACACACTCCCACTGGGGTGATAGTGGATGACTAGCCATGAGCCTAATTATGTCAGATCTGGTTAATATCATGAGTTGCTCACATGTTGGGGGGGACAGTGGGTTTCTGTGAGACAGCCTATCCAGAGTGTTCTGAAAGGCCCTATGGGGGTGCAGGATTAATGGGTTTGTTCTTTCTGCAGGATTCCATGGACATGTTTTTATGGTGTGAATTACATTAATGACTTATAGTAATAGTGTGTCTGGAGGGTTATTTGATGCCAATTATTTGAATCTGTCTATTTCTAAGCAGTCAGTGTGAAATGATGCTCACTACCATCATGACTTTGGTATCCATAGTGATCAAATCTGTGATGTTCTTCAGTGAGCCTCCTTTCTTCATGCCTATTTGCAAATAAATAAGCCAAAAGATAGCTGACAAGGGAGGGAAAAATCATGGCTCATTTGTTTGATTTCATCGCTCAGATAGGGTCCTAATCCAACAGGGCTTAAAATGTATATTGTAGAATACAGTATATTACTGGCAATAATTCAAAAATCTGGACAGCCCAGCTGTCTTTACAGTGCATGCAACTATACTGGAAGATGAAAATATGCAACAGGAAAATATGACTTAACTGTTGGACAAGCTGGAGCAGTTTGAGAATGCCCAGCGGGGGAAGGTTTTAGACAAGAGAAAAGCCATCTAAGAGAGTACACTGTCGGTGTATACATACAGAATGATGAAAGCAATGCTAGGGACTGATCTTTTGCCAGGAGAGAGATGGGATTTCCTCATGATGGGTGGGAGTCTCAAAGCAAAGAGTGCCTTTTGAACTATAAAGCCCTCATCCCATTCACAGACATTGCTAATGGTGTCCAGCTGTTGCCTTCATTTACAAAAGCACGAGGATATCTCAAGCTAGTTGGTAGGAGGTGATGTGTCTGCTCATGCATATCACAGTGAACCTCTGCAGCTTGGGTCGGACTACTGGCCTGATCCTCTGCTGAACTAATGACCCATACAGTCATCATGCTCTTAGTAGTGCCTCAGGAGAACACCCCATCTGGGCCACATCCTCTATTACAGTGTACATGATCTAAGGGGAATGCCTGTTAATCTACGCCGTATGTCCTTGAGTGTTTGCAACCAAACATTTCTGTGACCGCGAGTGTGGTCAGCTAGGATGTGATGTTTCATACAGAGAGCAGTGATTAATTGCATCAGCCAATGACTCTTGCTAGTAGCATATCATGTTGAGTTTTAAATCAGTGTAACTGATTCTGAACTACCACACTTATCTATTAGGCACATCCATATTCTAATTATATTTTTCTATTAATCATGGAAATGGAACACATTACTGTCTATGGAACTTCCTGTGACAAACAGTTATGTAGAGTGTAGCTTCTGAATTGTTATACAGCTACATAGCATACAGTTCATGTAACGTGTACCATAAATTTGTTGACAATGTGGTCACTGGGGTAATTATATATGTAGTTATGTAAATGACGTTGTAAAGAACCATGTCAGCTGTCTCTGAATCATTTCAACACATTTACATACAGAGAACATGCTTGGCAATCAACTAATGTCTGGATGATCATGCTCATATTTAATAAACAATAGCTAATCACAGTATAGTTGTTATCATGTGATAAAAATCTATCTGCATGTGTTTCTTGTGTGCCAAAACACCTCAGTGTGGACTTATAGTCTTTAAGTTTATAATGCCAATTAATGGTGCCACACCCAAATCTGAACACTTTACCCTTTCTGTCTGGTAGATGATGGCTATTGCCTTAGGTCGCCCATGCCTGGTGCAGAATATCAAAAACACAGCTTCCCCTCTTTCTATTATTTCTCTGTCATATTGATGCAGTCTGACAAAATGTTTTAAAATTGTAATTACGCATCAGATGATTGTAATTATGGTAGGCACAGAGGGGGAGCCATGCAGTTGTGGAGATAAGTGTGGACGTGCAGAGATTCAGTACAAAACAGACCACTGCTCTTGCATTATAATGTCTTTCACTGAAAGGGGAATGTGTCCTCCTCTTGTACAGTGTCTGTGGATATTTGTTTACATTTTGATGTAGAAATAAATTCTCATATATTACATATTATTTATTTAAATGAGTATTTGTCCACATAGATCAATACAACCAAAATAAAAATTAGTTTTAGGGTTACAGTGCATGTAATTGCTATGTGGACCGAAAATATCAGTTTGATTGTTTAATACATATTATGTAACCTGACTAAAACGCACAATGCAGTGAGGAGAAACAGTACTGGCACATCACTTTTGTCCCTCAGCTGGTGTGGAAATCTGGAGGATCTTGGCTTATTTCTTTCCCCCTATACATCACACAGAAGGCACATGGCAGCACATCACTCCATACAGCACTACTGCCAAGCTCTGCAATCACGTCTGGACTGACTTCAGTGAGTTTCACCCAGATTGCCTGAAATCAGCATCCTCCAAACGCAAAAAAAATGAATACATACATACAAAATTAGTCCAGCTTGCCAGAATGTGATAAACTTGAGTGTTAATTGTAAAATACTGCCAGCAGTTACTTGAATGTACGTTGCATGTGCTTTAAATGTCGTCCTCATTTTACAGTCCATTTGTCACCCTCTCCGTGTGTACGAGCGCTGGGAAACACGCTATCTTGCTGAGCACAGCGAACCTCTCTGTGTGGTGCCTGCCGCGGAGCGCCGTTTGAAATGAATATTTTCTCGAGGTAGGAGGCTCCGCGCTCACACAAACACACAAGCAGCCCCAGGCCCACAAGAGGCTCACTGAAATACCTGTGTTGCTAGCAGACTGGATCCTCAGATCCTCAAACACTTCCTCTAAAAAATACCAATCGCTCTGTGCTCTATTTGAAGATAACACTTGTAGGGCCCCGGGACTGGCAATTCTTCAAGATCAAGAAAAGAGGACAGATATGTGTTCTTGTACATGTGTTGGATTTAATCCCTCACTCCTGACATGTGTATATTGCAAAGGCTCTACATCAAACTTGTACAGAGATGTACAATAAACAGTAAGTGAATTTCTCTGTTTGTTTTGCTTGATTGTGTGCTGGCACAGGTAGTGAGTTGATCTGTGAGTAGATATGATGGCGACAGAGCTGTAGGGCACAGTCAGAAGATGAATGATTCTTGAGACCAAAGGAGGCTGATGGAGAAGAGAGAATCAGTTCATACACATGTGTGCACACACACACACACAATCACACACACACACACACACATACAATTAAAATTACAAACTATAACCACACAGACACACACACACACACACACACACACACACACACACACACACAAACACACAAACACATACAATTAAAATGACAAACTATAACCACACACACACACACACACACACACAAACACACACACACATACAATTAAAATTACAAACTATAACCACAGAGACACACACACACACACACACACATACAATTAAAATTACAAACTGTAACCCCCCCCCACACACACACACACACACCTGCAACAATGAAACAGATCACAGCATGCAAATAGAACTTCAAATAGCACCAGATAAATCAAATGAACAAGGTTAATGTGCTTCCTTGACTACCAGAGCTATGGTGGCACTTAAAAAGTAAACATTAACTGCAGGTGCTGTCTGTTCTTTACCATACTTTGATAAAAACTGATAGAAATACAGGAGCTCTGTGCTAATTTGACAGGAGCTCTGTGCTAATTTGATCTAATTGTGGTAATGGTGAATTGTGTGGGGATTAATGTTGCGTTGTATGCTTGTAGTAGAACAAGTCACCTGATTGGTTCAATCAAAAGAGTAATTGGCTGATATGCTGTTAAGTAAATGCATTTGACCCTGTTGCCCTCCTGCCAAGTAATTTATGCTGCTAACATGATAATGGCTTTGCCAAGACTAAAACAGGAATTATTGATTTAATCTTGCAATATTCTGTTCACCATTATGGTAATGAACTCTCCTACTCTTGCAATCAGATCCGGTCTAACAGATAGAGGAATCCTATGGCTATAAAATCCCTGCTTTTCCTTAAGGAACCATATCTGCCGAAAATGTGCTACTGTGGTCCAGGTCAACTTTAGACTGGTTTGTAGTGAGCTTAATGTCTTATTTGCCGGCAAGACCTTGGGGAGGCATCCAAGATTTGGGATGATGCAATGTGTTTATTTTCAATGGCAGATGCCAGTTCTGTGCCTCTTGGCTCGATCTGGTTCATTGCGGCACTGATGTGAATGGCTGAAGAGATTTCACATCAGCACGTCTAGGCACACAGCTCTGCCATACTGGCAAAGCACAGCTGGCCATCATCTCTGACTGTTATCTGGACTCTCACTGTGTAAATTCACAAGGTATCTTGGGTAATCACGCCTATGTGGTGTCACTGATTTGAAAAAGTTATAGTGCAGGGTGTGTATCATTTAGTACAAGTCCAGACTGACATTTGGAACAGAATTTGGAAGTTTTGATTATTTGATTGTTTGAGTTTCAAGTTGACCTAAATGTGTGTAATTTATCTCCAAACATTGTTACTGACTTGTATAGAGTTATATCTCACACTTTCTAGAGTTGCCTTACTGCATTCATTGTTCCTTGAGGAGATTTCTTGAATGATTTCAAGGGTCAATGCTATTCTCATTGTTCTCACATCATGTATTGCTTTCTTTGCTTGTTAAGGAAAGTAATTGTTGAAACATAAGAACAACCACCTGTCTAACAAACCTCTTTCACAGCAAAGGCAGTGTGTGTGTGTGTGTATGTATGTGTGTGTGTGCGTGTGTGTATGTATGTGTGTGCGTGTGTGTGTGTGTGTGTGTGTGTGTGTGTGTGTGTGTGTGTGTATGTGTGTGTGTGTCCTGTATATTTAGTTCCAACATGCTCTTTGTAAGGTCTTGTGCTTGTTGTAAGTTCTTCATGCCATGTAAATGTGTGTGACATGTTATGTGGCAGTTGGGTTAGCCCCCTGAGTTGTGAATCTGCCCAAGGTTTCTTCCGAGACTAACTAAACATAAGGGAGTTTTTCCTTGCCCCTGTTGCTCTTGGGTGCTCCTTCTGTAAAGCACCATGAGACAATACTAATTCAAAAGGTGATTTATAAATAAAATTGAACTGAATTGAACTGAATATGTTGAGAAACTCAGGAGAGAGACTGTTCTCATTTCTAAACGACTTTCCATAATGACCTGTTATATCATGATTCATTTCAGGACCCAGGATTTGGACTGGACAGTAATCAGGTACTAACATGTTGGTATACATATCAGAGTCATTCTGATTTCCTGTCCTACCATAAACATCCAAAATGAATTCTAATGTGAAACAAAAACTGAGTCTGGAGCACACTGATGAAATCTTGCAGTCTAATGTGCCTTGCAGTCTAACGCCAGTATGCCTGATCCAGAAATTGCATGCCTGTCCGTCAACCTACACTGAGTTCATTTAGAACTGATGGAACTGTGAGTGCCTATTCCTTTTACTTCCGCGTAGGCAACACAACAGGGGGTCTACTGGTGTGTGATGGTGTTCAGTACACCTCAACTCTGACAATGTTGTTAAATTGACTGCTTCAGACGTGTATCCTTTATCTTCTGAGGATATCCATGAAATATCAGTGTTTTCAGTGGCTCATTTGATGTGTCTGAAACTGTAGGCAGCACAAGAGTTGGAATTCAAATAAGCCACACATCTAAAAGCAGAACTTGAAATAAATATGAGCTCATTGTTGTCTAGTGCTCTTTTTCTTGTAACTGTGTTAACTGATATGTGAAAGTGTTCAGAAATTATTTGTAACAGTTTCTCGGGTAGCCCAGAAAAGATCAGTTTTCCAATACATGCCATTTAATTCAGTGCACAGCTCAGGCTTATTAGTAAATAATTCTTTTCTCTGGCCGAAATGGGAAAATAACAAGTGTGGCACAATGTGTTTGTGTGATGGATGCCCTGCATGAATCATTCCTGAAAGGGAGGCATCCACAGGCAGCCCTAGTGAAGGCCCAACAGAAATGCATTCCAGTGTATTGTTGTTAAATGAAATATCGATTTAAATATCAATATTCTTAATGTTCTTATCAAGCCAATCCCAGAAGTTAGGATGACACAAAAAGTAGTTGAATTATGCAGTTTTACTTTGCATATCTCAGGGCTGTACTTGTCAAGTACCATATAGTCAGGTCACTGCTCTCAGTGTCATTCCCAATGAAAGTTCAAGGTGATGCATTCGCATTCTGAATTCTCAATGGAAATTTCAGTATACATTTCCTCTTCTTTAAGCTATGTGTAAGTTAGGGATAGTGGCTGTCGAGGTGCCCTGATATAGGGGAATGACGAATGCGGTGGGGGCAGAGAAGTTTGCTTCCGCCAAGTCCATTACTCCTCTATATCGGGATCCCTGGGCGGCCATTATCCCAGTTATCAGCATATTTATGTCACGTTTATTTTCATATTTATTTAATTATTTTCTTTCAGCAGTAATCTCCAAAAAAAAGCGGCTGGTTTGTAGATTTGGTCTAGACTAATGTTTCTTGGGGAAGTAGATCCACGAGGCTGCTTGCTGTTGTTACAGTGACCATTCTAAAGAGCTTAAACTTATTTACCAGATCTACATCATAGTATTGGGGAATAACAGACACCCCATCAGGCAATCAGAAACAGCAATTCATTTCTTCAGCTGATAACAGATTTTCATCTTTCTTAGAAAACTAGTCTTACCTTCTATTTTGTCACTGGGACTGGAGTGCCATCCTTTTCATATGAAGTATCCAGTGTCCACAACAGCAGTGGTCAATAGGAGAAATGAAGTCAGAATTAGAAAGGTTGTTTGCTAGCAGTTTTTTAGTTTTTAGAGTGGTGCTGAACTCAAATTTTTCTAAGTACAAAATTGTCAACCAAGATGTCTCAGAAAATGTGCTGCTACATTCATCTCATTCTCTCTCTCTCTCTCTCTCTCACTCACACACACACACACACACACACACACACACAAGAAGAGAATGAAGAAGAAAATGATGATGATGATGAAGAAAAGGAAGAAGTCATTCTTACTGTGTTTTTTGCAGTGTGTCCAAAACTGGAACCCCAAAAGTACAGTGCAACACTCTCCAAAGTTCACAAATGTTCCCTTTAAGTGAATGATCATTGCATCCTGGCTGAAACAAAAAAGGCAACTTTCCTTTTTTTTCTTTTCTCAAAAAGGACCCACAGGACCATATTAAAGGAACTGGAGGTAACAAACATTGTTACCTGCAACCTTGAGAACTGCAGCCTTTTTTCGCATAAATGAAGGGCTTTTCAGACCTCTGTTAAAATGGCTAAAGGACATTAAGATCACTGTGAAAAATGCACCCGCAAATTGCAAATCAATTACACCACTCACAATTCATCTCTCTGTCAAGAATAAAGAGAATAATCTTCAAACCAGCAGTGTGAACAAAGCAATAAGATATTGAGCAAGCAATTGGTGTATGAAAGAGAGAAAAAAAGTGGCTCTAGAGCTCTTTGATACTGTTCTGTCCAGCATGGTTGTGTGTGTGTGTGTGTGTGTGTGTGTGTGTGTGTGTGTGTGTGTGTGTGTGCATGCAGTATATCTTGAAAGTAGGAGCATAATTACTTAGTGACTTTCTCCCAGTTATATCCCTCTAGGAACCATGCAGGACAATTCTAATCATCATTTATTTTGTGAATCTCTGGTGTGGGCTGGGAAGGGCTGGAGGGCTAACACCACACAGTGGCTCTCTGCAATCACACATCCAATCGCATAAACTCAGGAAAGATCAGACATTTGGACTCCCGCTTGAGAGTGACAAGACTGGATCCAAGGCGGAAAGTAAATAAAAAAAAAAAGAAATAGGCAGAGTCCCCATCAGCTGCAGTCCCAGCCTGTAAATGAAAGCCAATTACGAAACACGCCGACTCCCCAGCTGATAACAGTTTGTTATCTGACAGTGGTGACATCCAGGGAGAAATTGGCGCCACAGGAGAGGGGAGGACATGCTTCTCAGCTCCGTGGTGTCTGTCAGCTACGACGCTTCCGTCACCCAGAGATGCTTTAACCTTTTTGGTTGGGCCTATCTTGAAAAAGTAGTGAAAAAACAACGAATAACTAGTAAAACACCACCTGCCGACTTGCATGACTTTTTTTCTGTGTGTGTTTATCTTCACTCCAAGCTATGTAAACACGATTGAGACCTCTGAGGCTGAACAAATCTTGTCCCGATCAACCATAGCATACCCCACGGCACGGAAACACTTGCTTTGATGAGAAATGAAAAATGCTCATTTAAACCTCAAATAAATGTTGCCTTTTTCCTTCTAGCTGGTGGGATACATCTCCTCAAACATGAGGACATTTCCACACCACGGGGCAGGTAAATGAGAGGGGCGCATCCGCGTTTTCATCCGAGAGGAAATTACATTTCTGATCTGCTGCCTCAATAGTCATTGCTCTAAAGCACGCTATGATATGAATGACAAGTACCGAGTGCATACGTGAGGGGAGAAATGCCATGCCTAAATGAGTGCTCCTCTAGGATGTGCAGGGGGGCTCATTTGGCATGGTGTCATCCTCCCAGCCACCCCTGGGACTAAACATGAAAAACCCAAAGGAGTCCCCAGTCATCAAACTTAGGGTTCATTATGGCCCTGGTATTCCTGACCAGCATGGATGTTTGGTTTGCACCTACCTACCCTCCCGAGTGCCCACATGCCTTGGCCAACTCTTCATTACCCAGCTCAGTCATGAATTCCTAATGGCCCACAGCACCACAAGGTGAGGCATTTCCTATTCAGTGATGGCAGGGCACAAGGACATAAAGTTTTCCTCTCTTCGCTAGTCCTGTGTTAACCTCTCTCCACCTCCTTCTTATGGGTCGTCACTTTTATTATGACTCAGGCTTGATCTAAAACTTCTCATTAGAAGCCTAATGGCATTGCCAGTTGAGAGCAGCCATCTGGTGGTGTAGGTTCCTCACTGCAAAGCTGGCTTTGAGGCAGGTCTGAATGACCAGCTATGAGTGGGAATCAATATAGCCCTCCCATACCACCTCATTACTTTGCTGCACGCTGTAACTCAAGGCGATAGACCAATGAAAATTTAAACAGCTTTATGAGAGGCAGATGCTGTACCAGGGCCAGATATACTCCCCGGGATAAAGCAAAGCGGAGCATGTCAACACCTTTGGAGAGGGATAAACATTTGGCGAGGGAAGGTTTCTTCCTCCATGTTGCCGCTAACCAGCTCAAGAGATGACTATTTTACATGTTTCTTCTCATCAAGACAAAGCAATAACATTCTCAATGGAGACGATAAAGTGAAAAGGCTGAGTGTTGCTAGGAGTTTAAACAAGCTGTAAAGACTCTATTAAGCACAGCTTTGCTCTGAAGGAGAAAACCAAAATGCTTCACTATAAATACAGTTGAGGAGAGAGGAACTGTGCCAGTTACTTGGGCAGTTTGAGAATGTGCATACAGTATATTGGAGTCCCTAGAAGTGTACAGCACACTATAGCAGCAGGAGAATCCCTCCAGAGAACCTCCAGAAAACTGTTGCCAAACAAAGTTTTTTTGTGGTCAAAGTCAACTGATTCAATTCTATTACATTTTAAAGTTGTCAGAGAAAATACCTTTGATGGATATAATGTTATTTAGAGGTTTTCATTTCGCGATGCAGAAAGACTATCTATCCATCAGTGACTTAACTGAACCAAAAAACAGGAGCTGGATTCACCCCATGTCTAAAATACACACTGTACATCAAAGTGCACTGTAACAGAGGCCAATTAAGAGGAAAGTAAAACTTTTATTATGACTCAGGAAAGTAAAACTTTCTACACACTACATCTGACTTAGAGGATGTACTCTGCTTGCTAGTTCTGGTGAAGTGATCTATGGTGTGGTGTCAAAGATTTAGGCATGAAGATAGATTGCCTGTTGTGTATGTCTTGGCAGGTGTCCAAAAGTTATGCATCTCAGGCTTCTGCATCAATTGTAAGGCAGTCATGCTTTATGTTATATGGTCCAAGGTTATGGACAGCAATGCAGCACTTATCTTAATGTTTTAAGGATAACTGTTTATTTACAGTATTTAGAATACAAAATGATCAACTAAGACTGCATGTATTTGGAAATGTTGGCTAAAGGTTAAATGCATTTGTGAGGCCATTTGATCTGATTAAAAAGCACATATGTTAATATGTTAATGAATCGGCTGAGCTGCTGGTGATGCATCACCAGCAGGTGAGAGAGAGAGAAGAAAGAGTCCTCTTGCAGCTAGGCTCATGGTATCTGTTGCCAAGCCACTGTAACAGTAGAGTACTGGGTAGTGAGTAGACTTTATTGCCTGATATCTAAATTCCATGTTGCCATCTTGATATATCTCTATATGCCTATGCCTGCACAGACATACACCCAGACTGGGCATTAAACACAGTGCAGATTACACGTGGTGCCTTGATTTGGATAGCAACTCTTTGGATAGGAGGAGTTTAACTGTGCCCAGTCAGCAGTAACACTCCCCCAACCCCTCCTGGCCCTAACACCTTCCATGCAACAGATGCTAGCAACTATTGGTCCATGCTCACACCTCTCTCATGTGAGTTTGAGTCCATTGTGCAAAGGCAGGCTGTTGCACTCACTCCCCTAAACCTTGCTGTCATCCAGGCTGCTGCTGCACCAATGTCACCTGAGTGAATTAACATGCTGTATCTTTGGTGCATGTCATTTAGGCTATCGACATGAAACTGAGCAAACATGAAATGAAGTATTGCAAGTAGTTGTGTAATTGTATTACCTGAGTAAGTAATGTATCTTCCAATTTCATGCACAGAGAATATGTATTTCCCCTGTTTCTAGTTGTTAGATCTGTTTACTGGCCATGTCAGAAATTAAATGGAAAGTTCATGTTATAGTTGGATTGCTTGTGTCTGTTATCCAATATCAATTACATCTTAGCAATTCTTTAGTTTTCCACTCTAAACATTTCTGAACCCCAAAGTTCTCAAATAATTTTTACAGAAATGTATTAAGAATGAAAGCTGTGGTGCAGGGGTTATTGGCCTGGGTTTTTGTTTGGCTGAAAGTGCAGTGTTCCTTATTTGATACAGTATATTTCAGCTCAGTCCTCTTACCTGTAGCAGCTCAAATAGTCAAGATGAATAACATTCTGAATGTTTACATGATATTATCTGCTCTTTCCAGCTTTAAATCCCCTTCCAATTGACACTGTCTAATTGTCTAATTTGTGATTTCAGGCAGAGAAAACTATAATAATGTTACATAATTAAGGTAAGACAATTAATTATTTAGTGGTTTGCAGTGGTGGAACAAGTACTGGAATTCAGTACTTAAGTAAAAGTACAAATAACCACCAAAATATGTACTCAAGTAAATACAGAATCCTACTTAAGTAAAAGTAATAAGTACTTGTTTTTAAATGTACTTGAAGTGCTAAAAGTAAAAGTACTGGTGCTATATATTGTCTCTTAATGGTCTATATTATAATTACTCATATTGTAGTAGCCTACTTACGGTGCCTATAGGATTCCATTATGCAATGTAAACAAAAGCTTTGCAATATCATCAAACTTTGTCTGGCGAGATTTCACTTTCACAATACACTAAAAAATTGTGTAAACCTATACACAAAGAATCTCACAAATCTATGACAGTTTTGATTGATCACATTTGATCTCTAAAAATCCTATATATTTGTTTAATCTCAATTTTGACAGTTAATTCTTTCAGAAGCCTACTTTGGAAATACATTTACGACCACAAATAAACAAAATGTCACAGTATTGGGATGAAAAATAAACAATTGTGAAAAGAATGGAAACATTTGTGAGGGAGTATCTAATATGTGCACTACAGTCTTAATAACCATGAGGTGGCATGCATGGGCACGGATTAGGAGAGCCACATGTCTGGTAACTTGTGCTGACAATTGTCTGTGTTTCTCACGGTGTTTACTTCATCTCTGCCATGTGGTTGGGTCTCGGTGGAAATATCCACCTTCTTTGTGACAACACGGGAAGTCCCAGCTTGGCACTAATGGACAGGTATCTCTTCCAATCACAGCTTATTAGGCACAAGTCACATACCGTAATACATGCACTTAAATTCATATGAATTATTTTCTCAAGATCCTTTTGACTAATTTTGTTCATTCTTGGTATATAGGTCTGAAGATTGAATGTGGGTGCAATCAAGGTGGAATGGATGTTAGACTTTCTCACCGGCACAAGTTCCAGGCATTTGTGGGTTTGCCATCATTGCTGTCAATGGTGACTGTAAACCGTTGAAATTGCAATGTTTACAGGAGCATTGAGAGCGATCAATGCAGCTGGGTAATTGACTGTCACAACTTCAGTTTGATCCATGACAGAAAGCCGAAGTAGCAATATAAAATGCGAACTTATGCAACTTGAAGTGAATTCGACACAGTGACTGTCATTAGGCACTTTTCGTAAGGAATGCACTAGTCTCAAACACTGTCAAAGACCTGATGCTCCAAACTAACAAACTAATCCAGGTGAACTATTCTACCTGTCTATAGGTTTTGTGAAGGCTTGAAGAAAATGACGTGCCGTGGGTCTTTGGTTGCTCACTAAAGTCACTAAAGGAATTACTGTTGAGGCATAGTTTTTTTGGTTTTCTCACAAATGCTCTATTCCCCAACCATTTCATCTGGTAACTGCACTGATTTTATGTAATTCACTTTCCATGAACATGAAGTCAAAAGACTGTAAGATCAGTGCAGCTTTCGACCGGGCAGTAAATTGCATCCATCATGTACCTTGCGCTAATCACGTGGTTCTGAGTCCATTTTAATTTTACATTATCACTGGCGAGGTACAAAATGACTGTGTGCATGTAAAAGCATTTTAATCCCCCGCACCACGTATGCTGCTGAGAGATAACTGTGCACGCTTCCATTTTCAATGCTGCCTTTTTCAATAGCATTTTGTGAGGGGTTTTGAGTGTCAGTTATTATATGCCGCTCCATGCTTTTCTGTTTCTCTTCCCATAAACATATTCTTTGTTATCTGTTTCCTTATCACAGCCTCTTCTTCCCCACCGTACACCATGGTGAAGCTCACTGGTTTCTGACTATTTTTGCTGAGCTTAATAACACCCATCTTGAACACAACAAAACAAACCTCTGCAACAGCAAAATGTGTCTTCTCGGTCATCCAACCTCTGCAGACTTAATGGTTTTCATCACTAGCTTGGTAAAAATGTCTATGACAAGCTATGTAAACGGTGCCTGAAATGAACACATGACAGTCCAAACTGACAGTCCATGAGGTCAACAGCCTCTTTTTCTAGAGGGAGACCTTATTAAGGATGCCCTTCAGTGAAGGATTCCTCAAGGTGGACGATCGTTGTTACTATGTCTTCCTAGACCTTGACATATGTCTGTCTTTTGTCAACAGTCTGACACTTCCGTATGGCCAAATCCAAAAGGCAAATAGCAAATAGTTTTTCAGTGCCAGTGTAAGCCGTAATAAGGACAAAATGAAGGCTGCCAGAGCAAAGTGGCATGTGGTGGGACTTACTATCGTCTGATTTTCTTTGAAAAGGTGAAATTTGGTCAAAGATGATATTTAAGGTTTTTGTTTGTTGGCTGCTTGCTCTGAGGATGAATTTTTCAGGGGTCCTATTACGTTTTCATTAACTACTCTCACACAGACATACAGACTGTCTGTGTGTATGTTGTTTCAAATAGAGAGTCCTGAGAGAAAAATAACAGTAAACAGAGAAATGGGTGAACCATAACAATGGCGATAAAGTTTATATGGCAACAAAACAAAAAACAAAAACATTGGTTGATTGGTTCACTTGTTCATTGATTGAAATACAAATACAAATTTGATTGTTGTGTGATATAAAGTGAATAGAAATGTCTTTGAAAAGATAAAGGGGACAGACATCTTCATCCGCTTATGAAAATCAAAGCTGTGAGTAACTGTACACTTAAGCCCTTAACCTTGCATGCATTTCCATATGAAAGAGGGAGCCAGATAAAAAATGGATTCCAAACAGTGAGAGTCGTGTTTTCTTTCTGATGTAAGTCTGCCTTAAAGTGGATCAAAACCACTCAGGTTAACATATTCACAGTGTCACATAATCTGATTACCTCTGTCTTCTCATGCAGGACCACATCTGTGACATATCTTGAAATAGACTTGAAACACTTGAGATCCAGCAAGTAAGATTAGTATTCTCATACAAGTCACAACTCTTTCTGTTGCATGATTTACCCTGGTCTGATTAAAGGCAGCGACGCACAACGTATTACAAGATGAATACTGATAGCTTATTTCTTCATATGTTCTTCATCTTAACAGCATAACAGGTTTTTGATACTGGTCCTTGAGCAATGAGGAGCCTATAGGGGTTTCTCAGTGCCATCTGAGGAAAATAAGTCTCAGTAATTTTTGCTAAAGGGTAAAATAACTCTAGAGTGCGGCATAGCTTTTTGTGCTTATCACCTTTTTATTCACTATAGATGAATTGAAAACAATTCTGACAAATCTCCACACAAACCTGATTATTTATTAAATAAAGGTCATTTTTTTGTAGGTGATGCAAAGTGGGCCTGCTTAGTGCCTGCTCTGAAAATTGTGTCATTTAAAATGGCCTACCATTGTATTGCATGTTTTCTAAAATTGTAGGTAACAAGTGCAGAAACATTAGCACTGGATAAAATTAGGTTCAAAATTCTTTGTTTTGATGTTTCATTTTGGTGATGTAGAATGTTTAGAATATGGGCATTCTGAATAAACCATGATCAACTATATCACCAACAGCCACTTAAAAATAGATATTTTCACCATTTTCACAGCTCTGAACAAAGAACTTTATCTTTAATTGCACTCACATCCACTAAAGTTTGTATTGCAGGAGAGGTGGTTTGTATTGCAGGAGAGGTGGTTGTTCTGACTTACTACTACTATGGAATGTAAAGAAAAGCTCTGAAACACAAATAACATGGGTGTTGCTAAACAATATATCTCTGAGACTTATTCCTCTAGAGTGATCCCAGTGGACCAGAATTATAGGCTCAAGGACTAGATGGTAGAAGCTACGATTTGACTATGAAGTGCTTTCTACAGGATATAGAGTACTCCTCAACAAGGCTTGGAGAGGGTTTCAGAGTATCTGAGAGTGGGCACTTCCCAACGAAGCAATTAAATTCCAGACAACCCCTCACACTGGAAACGTCTGTCTCTAGGAGCAGAATTCACTCATTGTTGGGGTGATAAAATAATCCATATTTCAATTTCAACATGATGTAAGGAGATTAACCTCTCCACTTCACTATTTGCCTCTCTTTTCATTTGTCTGCTGTTGTCACTTCAGGGTATTCGTTTGCTTTAGCTTTGCTGCACTGAAGGCCGATGGGGCCAATCGTTGGAGCATTTCCCTGCAATGCCTTCCCAGCCCCTGGATCCACAAGTCGCTGTCAGGATCGATTCAGCGGCTCATCAGTTTCTGTGATGACACTGTCATGTGGCCCATGATGAAGTCGTCACCTCGGCTCGCTGTCGGCTCTCGTCCCTGCCTGGCCCTCTACGATAAAGGCTCCGCAAGGTTCTGGCCTGGGAGGTGATGCAAAGTGGGGATGACGGCCCTGCACAGTGCCTGCTTTGCAAAGTGCAGGAAACGACACAAACCCCTGTCCTTCCATGTTGTAGCACAAGGCAAATCAGCAAGGCAGCACCCTGACATGAGATGAGCTGAAATAAGCACTTGTTATATATTCATTTGTTTACTTCACTTTAGTTGGATAGCCAACCATGAGATTCACAGTCCTTTTAAGACTGGACTTGGATGAGAAGTACTGCTGATTGCTCTGCAATTGATAAGAGCCAGAATAGCATGTATGTGTGAATAAAGTGTTCCTCACAATAAGTGTTCCTCTCACCATCTCAGATGGCCTCAGTGTAGAAGGGAATAGGCTAAACACTGTCCTTGATGTTAACTGTCCTTCCCGTTAAACAAACTGCATGTCTTGCAGGGTTATTCCATACCCTACCCTAATTGTTTTAAGGTTAAACAGCCGGAACTTCTCCGTATCTTGCGCTATTTTTCTCTCCAAATAGAAGCTTTGGTGGAGGGAGTTTTCAGGTCAAGGCTGGAGATAACAATCATGTTTTTTTTTTCAGTCCACACAGCACAGCACTATTACACCCTGACCAATAACCTGGAGACAAAGTGTGCCGGGGGGTCAGCCCAGCGCACTGATTGCCTGGGATTCAAGGACATGCTCTCAAGGCATTCACTTTAATGCCTGGAAAAGACAAGAGGGTGAACACACACATACTTATGTGAGCTGCCAGATCTTCATTTTGAAAACATTACACATGTTTTTAGTTGCTTCTGGTTTGTGTTTCCTCTGAAAATGGTTCATCTCTAGGAGAGGTCAAATGAGTGTACATCTTCTGCTGTATAATCATGTTGACATGAACGCACCAAAGGCAGGTTTTTGATGGCAGCAGTGAAAACATGGACTGTTTTCTTGCCATGGTTTGACATTCATAAAATGTTTTAATTGTGTGTTTTAGGAGAGCTCTCTGTATATACACACTCTCTGCCTTGCATTGGCACATGCTCTCCCTAAAACGCATTCTCCTATGTAGTGTTTCAAAGGACCAGCTGGAGGCTACGATGTCTTCTCTTACAAAAGTCTCAAGATTTCCGTTTATCTGCGCACACCTGTTTTTCAGCTCTGGCTCTGAAGTAAGATTGATACATTCCTTCACCATTCTATAGTGTGAGGTATGTTGTCCTATTTTCATGCAGGAGGGGAAATCAATGCGCCTCTGAAAGAATATGCTCAGTGTATCTTCAATTTCCACACCTCAGAATTCATTTCATACCTCGTTTTGCAGAGTGTCTCCAGGAAAATGAAGGCCCACCATCTGCTCCTTCAGACCCATATATATATATATATTATATATATATACATATAAAAAATAAAATTATTTCAGCTGCCTAGAAGTGGAGAACATCAAGCCTGAAACGACACGTTTTCTCATTAATTGCACCACAAAGTAACAATGCATCATATTGGGAATTCAGTTAAAAGCTGTTTACTTTGGGGAAAAGCTAGTGCCCCCCCTCCTCCCCCTCACACACCACCACCACCCTCCCAATCCAAACAAAGACTGTAGTCCTACTGTAATTACACTTACCATCATTTACTGTAAGGCACTGCTCTCCATGGACCTAGACATAGAATGAGTGACAGACACTGCTAATTAGCACTTCTGAGCCAAGCTGTGCTCCATCCTGTTAGTCCATTCAAGTCATAGCATGGCCCCAGTGCACATGCTAGTTAGCATGTTGTTTGCTTACACAACCCTGACAATGACCGAGTGAGTTGTGAACACAAGGCTTAGTGGCCAAAGCCAAATTCCATTGCTTTTGTGAGGACTTGGGCATTGGGATGCAAAAGCTGAGCTCTAATCAGAGGCTTTGCCCAGGTGTTTTCCAATTCACTGAATGTCAGTGATAACCAATGGATTAATGCATCTTGGAGCCCTTCCATTCACAAAAAAAAAAATCTTAAAAAAAAAAAAACCCTCATATTCCATATTCTAAGCCAATGTCATGAAAGCGTAGGTGGAAGGTGCCGGTACAGGCTAATCAGATTATCTTACTCCCACAGACTCCAGTGTGCCTACTTCTGAACTCATAAACATTTCTTAGGGGAAAGCACTCTTCCTCTCTCTCTCTCTCTCTCTCTCTCTCACTCTCTCTCTTTCTGTGAGTATGTGTGTATTAGTGTGTGCAGTTGCTCACACAGATGTGCAAAGGCATGTGTGTCCCTTTGCAAGCAACCTTGCCCTATGCACTGTCAGTGAAGTCACCATTGACCTAACTGTGTGTATTATGCTGCTCTTCGCCATGCTAACAGCCGCGGGGGTAAAAAGAGAGCTCATTAGGCTTCCAGCTGGTTCCATCAGCGAGGCAGCTCTGTGAAGCCTCCACACGTTAGAGGTGGAGGGCTCACGCAGATTCCTCCGCTAATTAAGGTCGTAATCTACAGAAGGCAAGAGACAGCCAGAGAACGGTTTTAAACCAGTGACAGGTAGTTCGTAGGGGGAGAAGGCCTGTTAAATTATGGAAACCACCTTCAGAGAAATAAGATGTTCACTGTGAATTGCTGCAAATTAAAGTATGTGTGAGTGTGTGTGTGTCTGTGTATCTGTATTGTCTCTCTCCATGTCTCTCTTATTTTTGTCTGTTTCAAAATTGGATAGAACTGCAGTGGAGTAGGAAGTCTCAAAAGCAAAAACACAATTCTTGTAACATGAAATGCCACATAAGACCAAACCACAGTCTATTTTGTGATAGTCTTAGCATGAAAAGGCTGTTAATCCTTTTATTTGGTCAACTGGGATTTTGTTTTTGTATGACCACATCATTCTCAAGACATAAATAAATAGAACGTAAATAGCACCAATATAGGCTACTGTGTGCACTAAATAGCCAAATCTAGAAATATCCTCTATTTAAGAGTATTACTGTTGAAGCAGACTACATTGATCCTGTTGGATAGCCCCCATGTGTGTTGAGCTTCCACGAGGCAGGTAAAAGGACATCTTAAGTAATCAATAACTACACACACCTCTAGCCCCCCCGTGCTGATGTTGTTCATGTGGATACATTGTATGATATATCAGAATGGTCTGTGTTAACCATTCTTCAAATTCTATAGTATCAACATTCACCAGAGCAAAGCGTTGAAGGTTTAGGTGTAGTCATGACTGCCTTCAGTGTAACCCATCTAACTGCTAGACACAAAATGCTCCTCAGTTATATTTTACACTGTACATATCGAAACCTAACCACAGCTGAAGTGCTGTCAATCTTGTGGACCTCTATACTTTTGTACACCATGAATTTTACATCCAAGGCCACAGATGCTCATGTCTGCAGTATTAGGAATGCAGTAGCCATGCATAATACAATGTGTGTTTTTTTGTCCCACAATAGAGTATGATGGCCAATTACACAGATTATGGCTCCTACTGCTTCCGCTGCCAAAGACAAGTCTATAGACTGCTGTGCTCTAAATATCTGGATGATGCAAGAGCTGTCCATGTACCTCTCAGTACCATGACAGAGAGATCTGAGTGGCAGAGAGGAAAGGTGTTTGGAATGCAGCAGAGGCATAGGATCAGATTGCCCAGGTCCAGGGAGTGCACTTTTACCGAGAGTCAAGGGGGCTTTTTAAGACCAAGGGGGTCCAGGAGGCTGAGATCAATCTCTTAATGGATCTCTCTCCATGGAGGGTTATCAATCTACAGCACTGTTCTGGCACTAGAAGATGGTTCCATGAAACTTGACCTTACAAGAAGAGTTGTTATGACCCATGACAACATTTCAGTTTCTCAGTCAAAGGCATTTTTTCTGTCATCTATATAGATCTATAAAGAAAGAAAGGCATTTGCCATGACTGATCTCATTCAGTGAGGGCCAGTTCAAGAAAAACAGAGAGTTTTTATTAACCAATACTTTGTGACAGCATTATACATATCTGATGAGGGGAACATCAAAACTAAACCATTTCTCTCACTTATACATTCATTTATTGCTTTCACTTTGTGTTCTGTGGCATTCAGCATTCATTTGTCCATGATGAGATTTGGAAGGAAGTTTACAGGATGAGGAAATAATATGGTTCTCTTGTGACTTGTGACTTGTGTCTAATGGATCGTGATATTGTGCTGTTTGACTCTGAATACTGAATTTGTGTTCTGGAGGTTTGCCATACCTTTCTCAAGTCGTTGCCGTCACATTTCCAATGAGGAGAGGGAATACTGCCCCCTAGGGTATACTATTGGAATTACATGCTGTGCGACTGGAGAAAGTGTAATTATGCACTGATGCTTGAGCAGTGATGAATGCTCCTCAGAAAAGCTGATGAAACGATAAACTCTGCAATGTGTTACAACTAAAAGTTTTTTCTGGCCCTTTATCTATCTGTGCGTGTGTGTGTGTGTGTGTGTGTGCGTGTGTGTGTTTGATTGATGTAAGCTCTGCTGGAGATCCCAGCTTACTCTGTGGGGAAATACTTGAAAAATATTGAAGTTGTTTACATCTGATTTCTTCATTTGCCACTGTATAATCCACTGCTGGTTTTATTCCATATGTTACCAAGTCAGACGGTATCACTCTTAGTAGCAATTGCATTTTATACAGGCATTTCAAAAGCCTCTCAATTCAACAATTTGAGGCAAAAACACATAAAGTCAAGTCTTGGACCACCTGAATGGACAAAACACTTCAGCCAGGTGGGTAGTACCAGGTTTTACAGATTTTTGGCCCACTATCCTAAGGTGTGAGTCATGTAAGAACATTGCGGAAATCCAGGACATGTCTTACTGCATAGATCACTGTAAAGGTCATTTACATCAGGGTGAAAGGTTTGCACAGTCTCTGTTTCTTGCTGTTAATTGGTTGCACACAGTAGCTTTCGGGGCCACTTCACAGAACTCACTGTGGCGTTTGACACATCTGTCAGTCGACGTGGGCCGAGAGGTCCCCCGCCCCCCAGCCCGGCAGAAGCCATGTTTGAAGGCCTGCACAGCTGGCTGCTGTCACCCAGGAAGGGGGTGTGTGTGGTGGTGTGTGTGTGTGGGAGGGGTTGGGGGGGGGGGGGAGTGGTTGATGGGCAGAGAGGATGAATGGTTCACTGCGCGACATCTTCATTCTCAGTCAGGTCGGGCTCCCAATCAGCTCGGAGCCGCAGGTGCCCTAGCTGTGATTATGAAGTTAATGCGACGGATGAGAGAGTGGCCCCCTCCAGTCACAGCTCTGGTGATTAAGCGCGTTGTTTGCATGCGCTGGATACTAGCAGTAATAAGTACTCCCCTGACACATTACGCCAGCTTATTTCAATTTATCCCCACAATCAAGCCAGAAGAAGGCCGTGCATATGAATACAATGGACTGTGGACTCCAACTATACCGAGTATATACATTATAAATACTCTACACACATAAACAAAGAAATTCATAGTCATAGTCATTTAACAAATACATAAATACAGTTACTGACACACACACACATACAAACTCGGTTTCTTACTGTCTATTTCCTCCAGTCATTATGTTGTCATATAGGAATTTATTCTCACTATCAACAACACTTTCAAGTTTTGCCTGACCTTTGTCAATTTTGACCTCCTCTGGATCATCATAAACAACACAGTCCTCTTCCCAGTAGGGGTTAGTCAAGCAGCCCTCGGGGTCATCATAGATGTGGTCCATGTCAGCTGTTTCTTCAGCACCTAATTGAGCACTGTGATTGGTTGGCACGGCTGTGATGAAACACTCCGTCTCTGACTTGCACTCCTCGCTGCTCTGTCCTCCCTCGGGCTGCAGCGCTTCAAAGGCGTCGGACGGTGGGAAGTTGACGCTTGTCTCGAACGGAACCTGCGGTGAGACAGAATCTTCCGGAGCCCTCTCACACCGACCACCACAGGCACCACCCTGTTGCTGAAGAGCCTGATCTCTGAGTTTCTGTCGAGAGACCTGGGCGTAGATCACCTCCTGGTCCTCATGTTTGAGCGGAGGGCAGCTGGAGATGTTCCTCACTAAGTCTTTGTTTGGGGGTTTTATTGTGTTGAGCGACAGGCTCCTGAAAGAGGGAGATAGCCGTTTCAGCTGCCTATCAGGCTTCGGTGGAATGCCCTGTGTTGGGGGCAGTGGTGGCGGCGGCATGCTTTCGGGGCCCTGGTGGCTGCACACGTTGACCTGGGCCGTGAGTGTATCAGTTTCGGGAGCACGCTCGGCTGGCAGGCTTCTTGTTGGTTGTAAACAGGGCCTTTGCGTCTCTTGAGCTGCACTGATGGCAGTGTTGATAATCCTGAAGAGGCTATCAGCACGGCTGGTGGAAAACTCAAAGACCCCTTGTCCAGACTCACATCTGCGTCCAGCCTCAAAGGAAAATGTGGACTGAAAATAGAAAAGGGAGCGGAGAGAGAGAGAGCAGAGAAGAAAATGTTGAGATGAATTTATAGCAGAAAAATCTGCCTGCACATCAGAGTATTCTCCATTTAAATCAAATATGTTAACAGCAGTTATGAATTAAACATGGTAATGACATATTTCTCATTCAACCATAAATCAGTTTGCATCCATGTCATTTGATGTGTACTTTACCTTGTCTTGGCCAAATTTCCTAACAAAACAGTAGGGCCAGATAAAGAGGATCTCCCTGCATATGGGGTCCTTGAGGAGGAGCCGGTCCAGTCCGGGCGTCAGGATGTAAGCGCCGTGTAGTTGCCACCTGTCAGAGGCCTCCGTCCTCACCACTGACACCGGGAAGTCACCTGCTGCCACATTCAAAAGAAAGCGGTCATTTTTCATGCACTGCACAGTGTATGTCCCTGACAAACACTTTATGTTACAAAGGCCAAGTCTGTAATGGCTTTTTGTAAAAGAGTGACAACAGAGGTGAAGAATGTGAAGGTGATTGAAGTAAATTTATATCCTGCCAGGCTCTCATGAGAGAGAGAGAGAGAGAGAGGGAGCAGTTGCTTTGTAGGCGTAACTTTTCCTCGACTTGTCAGAGAGGCGTAACTTTCCATGACTTTAGGGATTCTCAGGACGGGAAGCTGTGGGAAACTTAACCCCTTGGCCCAGTCCCTGGAGATAACTTTGTAATTCAAAATTGGATGTCCACGGGAGTGAGCCTTGGCGGAGTGAGAAAAAGAGCAGCCCTGTCTGAGCACAGCCTTTGTTCTTCCACACGATGTTCACAGCCATCATTCTCCGGCAACCACAAAGGATCTCTTCCTCCCTCTCTGTGTCTTCCGAGATGAAAAGAAGCTCTCTGGTGATGGCCGGATGCCCAAATCTCTCCCCCACCACCCCACTCTGCCACCCTGGCCGTGACCGTGAGCGACTGATTTATTTTGTTGTGTTCTCCCACTTTCAATCCGACCCCTGGAGATTGCTGCTCAGCTGCGGGCCTGGAGATGCGGCTACACATATGTCTGTGCAGCCCTCGGTGAGAATGAGGCTGAAAAGATAACCATGCTGTGTGCACCACTAGCATTTCTCGGTTAACCTGGACATCGCTGTCAGTCACCTGGTGCTTTCTGAGACACAGCATGCCACAAGGCCCACCATTCAAAGTGAGAGCCTATAGAAAGCTACAAAAGGCTCCTCTAAAAACTTGTATTGGGTGACAACATTTTTGTATTTTTATATTTCCCAACACAGTCAGTGTCACTTTGATTTTGATTTAATCCACTGACGTTTGTTAACATATATTTTCTCAGTGCCTCCAAATGAATGACTAAGACAATAACTGTGTGACAGTCTTGCATCTGCTGCAGAAGTCATTTAGTTTTTTATGGTTATCCTTTTTTGCACATTAATGTATTTCAAATTCAGCTCTGCATGATTATGATATGTAGTCAAATATATCTGGCAAAGGCTACACAGTAATTCACAGCCAGGCATTTTCACAGTGCATTATCATACCATCAAGATTTATCATAGACATCTGTCTACACCTTTCATGCCTGCATTACGTGAGCAAATAAAAGACAAGCTGTTCTATGTTATTCTGCTCGTTTGTGACCATAGAATAGGCCACCCAGGGGTGAAGTTTATGACATTGGTATCCCAGGTCGTTACATAGACTACCTACAGTCCCTGCTCCCATGATCAAAGATCACGCCATTGAGAATACACTCATGACTGAGGTGTATAAAATGGTGCAAGCCAGATCTGCCTCAGAGGCCAGTCACTGGAGCAGCAGCTGCTGTTCGATCATCTGTGCACTGCAAACCTTTCCAACTGCTGAGCTGCTGCTCCTCTTGTGAAGGGAGTCTCAGGACACAAAGCAAGAGGAATAACCAACCACAATCACAGCTGCATGTCACAGATCCCATCACTCGGAGAACTGCTGCAGCGTGTAAAAAAGAAACTGAAAACAAACAGAAAAGCACCCTACCACTTCCTTCCTACATAACACAAGGGTGTGCTAACAGCACCTAAGTGTAGAGAAAATAGAACTGGCGACCTTAATGTGGTTTTTTGCCCTTGTTCTCTGTTGCCATTTTAAAACACTGTAGCTCTACATAGCTGCTGTATCTCTTGAATTTGACGTGTGGTATTTTAAAACACACAACACTCAACATTCAACAGCTAAGGTGTGTGCCTTAGCAATACTGTCAATACTGTCAGTACTGTCAAAAGTTAATCTATGTGGTCTGTGTCTGCATACACTAGACTTCCTAGAAGTTTATTTCAAATATACCTCAAACAGATTAGTATGTAATTGAATATTGATACTAAATAATACTAAATCATCAAAATAGAATTAGGAACAACACATTGCTGTGAGTCTTTGGAGAAAGTCCATTCTCTATTCTATTTCCACTGATACATTTGAATTTATTTATTTTTTATTTCACTGACACCCAGGGCCCTTTCTTTGATGTTGAAGTCCAAAGCAGTTTGACGTGCCCACAACCTTACAACTCAAAACACGCTTCCAAGTCCAATCAAACTTGTCAGGAGGTGGTTTCAATCCAATTATCTGCAAACTGCTGTGAGGCTGACCTCTAGCACACACGCTCAGATGTGTCCTTCCAATATACGAAAGCACCACTGACTTTGATAATCTGCTGTGTGTTTTTTCTTCAAACAGCACCCAACACGGCTATCAGATTTTTCACCATGCATAAAACAACAGGAGAAATTTTACGGCCATTTGACGATCTTCTAGAGAAGATTAATGTAAGATGTGTCAGTAGGTGCATTTGACGATCTTCTAGAGAAGGTTAATGTAAGATGTGTCAGTAGGTGCATTTGACGATCTTCTAGAGAAGGTTAATGTAAGATGTGTCAGTAGGTGCATTTGACGATCTTCTAGAGAAGGTTAATGTAAGATGTGTCAGTAGGTGCATTTGACGATCTCCTAGAGAAGGTTAATGTAAGATGTGTCAGTAGGTGCATTTGACGATCTTCTAGAGAAGTTTAATGTAAGATGGGTCAGTAGATGCACGGATCACTGCACTCAAATGTAAATGGTTAAATTACACTCCACCCCCAAGTCTCTACAGTATCTTTGCCATGCATGTGATCAATCTGCAAGACTGTCTCACATTTGACTGTAAAAAAAGGAAGTACTGTTATTTGCTACAGTGTGAACTGTTCTCTGACCACTTCTTCTAAAGAGAAATCCACACCCTTCTCTGACCCTGAATCTTTTTTTAAAGAGAACAGCAAGCTGAACTATTTCTATGAGAGGAGATAGGGAAGGAGCAATTACTGGACTAAAGCAGAAAGTGGAATGCTTTTGAAATGTACACAATAGAGAGCAATCTAAGAAACTTTCATAATATATGAAGTAACTGACCATGGCTGTGATGAAAGAGGGAGAGAGAAAGAGAGAGGAGAGAGAGAGAGAGAGAGAGCACAAGGGGGAGTTTAAAGGGGACTTTTGGCCCTTTCGCCTCATCTCATTTCAGTCTGTGCTTCAGCAGAATAAACCTCTGCTTTGCCCAACACCAAAGACAGTCCAATCTCCTCTGTCCTTTAATGGAATCAAGGTTGGCCAGCTGGGGCCCAAATGGGCAATTTGACTCAGGCCTGAGGTGGAGACTTGAATGGGAGGCCGCTTGTCCTTGAAATGAAACAAACTAAAATAGCTCCCCTCTCCTTCCCTCTGTCCCGCATCCTCCGCTCTGTTTCAGTATTACTTTCAATGTCACTAAGATTAGCCATGAGGATAAGGTCTACTTTTTCAGCTATTTTATAACAGAATTCATAATTCTGAGGTAAAAATACATTTGAAGCTACAAATGAATGAAATTTCAACACATAGCCTGAGAGAGGCCAAACAGGCAAGTGCTACTGAGAATACAGCACATGCATCTGCTGAGATACAGCCTACTGTAATTACCCTCAGTGTCTCTGGTTGAATATAACAAGTGTACACAGGACAGGTTTAGACAGTCTCCACCTATCTGACATTTGACTTTTCATCTCAAATGAGTTCTATGGTTATGGTTATGGTTATGGGTTCTTTGCAGATTATTTTATTTCAAGCAATGTACAATAATAGGCTACATGAACTAAAAGTTGGCCAAAAATGAGAAAATCTAATAGCTCTAAGCACCTAAACACAACAAGCATAGCAGAAGTAAACATTGATACTATGATAATAACACTAAATAACAGTATACATTTTTATATATAATACATAAACATAATACATCCACGAGCGTGATAATTAGGAAAAAAATAATAATGTAATATACCACATAACAGATGATTAATATCATACTTTACAATTCATACAAACATTGGAAAAATATACAATAATAATAAGCAAGGCCAATAATAATGCTTTGGTGACTCAGCCATACCCATGTTCTGTAATGCAGACTCTAGGTATGACAACAAGCCAAAAATTACAAAATAAGAGGTTGAATAAGGTTTACTCTAGTATGTTTACTAAATAGTTTAATAATTTAATCTAAATTTATTCTAATTTTGTGGCTCAGCTCTACCCATGGTACGTAATTTAGACTCTGGGTATGCCAAAAGCCAAAAATGCCTAAATGAATAAACGGATTACAAAAACGCAGGTGTTTGCAGCTAGGAATAGACCTACTGATTTTTTCAGTCTTTTACAACTAGAATGAGACTGAGCAGGCCAAACCTACAGACTCAGTGTGGTACGATGGGAAGTTGTTTATATGCACAAACCTGACAATTTTGTTGTCAGCGTTTTAATGTCATAATTGACATAGATATTATACAGTAACATAGATACCACATAGGGGTCCAGAACATACATGAATGGCGCCACCATCTTGCTAGGGACAAGTCCAAAATCAAAATGAATAGAAGCCATTGAATGGAAAAATACTTGTGTCTGAGTGGAAATCAATAAAATACTGGAGTTGTGTGTAATGAGGCCTAACATGAGGCCTGGGCCATGTAAATGAGCTAAATATGCATTTTGCTGTTGTTTTGTGGTAGTCTTAAAGAAGCATTTAAAGAGCAAGTTGCAAGCTGACAAACAGTGCAGGTACTTATTTACTGAAGCCGCTAAATCTGCAACAATCTCACCGTGTGGTCATTTTGAGCAATGGGGGTTGTAATTAAAGTTGTTAATTGCCAAATTTATTTACTATTCAAGTATAGGAGGAGAATTCATTGTTTTTCTTCGAGCCATGTGTGGTCTTACAGACGCAGTAAGGACACATCATGTTGGTAAGAGGCTACAGTTACCTTAAGATGCCAAGTCAGAACTGTCAACAATAAATTAACGATATACTTTAAAAAATTTTAAGTGCAAAATGTGTGCAGATGGCCTGCTTCAAGCAGGAGGGTAGAATTTGGCAGTTGCTGCCAAAATACAGTGGAAAACATCCTTGTAGTTTTGATGCCACATAAACTTAACAAGGTTTAAGAGTTACCTCTGAGTTGTATGTCTGTGGACCTTGTCTCTCTACACTACTTTGCCCTGGCCAAATTGCTGTCATCATTCTCTTCTTCAAATTAATAAATAAAACGAGTGGATTTGACAATTGCAACTTTTCTTACAAAACCTCCAATAGGCATATACCCACCATCACCACCACTACCAACAACAACAACACCATATCAGGCTCTGTAGCCGCTTGTTAGGCTAATCAGACCTGTTGGCAGACAACGCACCTACGAGCACACTTGGCTGGAAAACGCTAGATTCTCCTCCTATACTCTAAAAATGAATAAATGAATCAAATCAGCAGTCAAATTGACTGTTGACAGCCTTTATTACAACCCCAAATGACCATGTAGTGTAATTTGGAGGTTTTCAAGGGCTTCAGAAAATTACCTATAATCCCAACGCTCCACAGCTGCAGATGGGTCAGACAATGCAAACTTTACGTCAGTTAAGTGAGTTAACTAAGGCTATGTTGTGTATTTCAAAGTAATTAATCACAGCGGAATTATTAAAAGTATGTTTATTTATTATGCACCTTAACCAGGGTGGTGTTGTCACCAGTATTCATCTAGCATTACGTAGTTTTCATAGCCTACCAGAATTAGCCTACCTGTTTACGTTAGCCACCTCCTATTCTGCCTCTTAGGCTTAATTATCAGAGGTAAAATATTTTGTTTCACTCCCATACATAGCACAGATTTTTTTAAAATAAATCTTTTTAAATGTAAAAGATCATTCATAGTCATTTGTTAAGAATTTTATTAGTTTTGGCTTTTTAGCCCAAAATACCTGCAGCACCCAATTCACTTACAATAATCGGGAAATGTTGTCCCTGCCAATGTGGCGACCATGTTGAGGTATTCCATCTAATAGAACTCGACGGACAATGGGGTATCTAGGTTACTATATAACATCTATGACAATTGATATCATTGCAACCATAGAACAGGGTTAATAATTGGTTGGTCTGTTCCTAACTTAACATGGTAGACAATTAATCAACTAGCCTTCTGTGGGGATTTAAAAAATGTTTCTATAACTCATGATGTCACTTATATTGAAAGGAACCCTGGCTTGTGAGACATGTTGGCCTGATAAGACTGACTTTGGTATCAGCCACATTTAACAGAATTTAAAACTTTTTACAACAATGGCAGTTTAGAAGAGAAAGAATTTTCTAAACTTTTTAAATCAATACCATTGATAAAATCAATAAAATCAAAAACATTTTCAGTGTTTCTCAATCACATTTATGTAGCTGATGCCAACGCCAGTCTTGTAAGACCGACATGTCTTACTAGCCAGGGATCCCTTTAAGGTCTGTCAAAAAAACAAATTGGTCGTAAACAGAACAAGGACCTACCTGAATCAGTTCTCTCATAGAGTGTGTTCTCCACCATTCTGGTGTGTGATGGCTCCCTCAAAGACCGGTGTCTGACAAGTGGATCCAACCCACCACTTTCATTTCTGTTAATCTAAGTAGATGCAAAAGAAGCGTTTGTTACAAGTACTGTCCAGTACATGCATGCACAAACATCTGTTGTAATTAATCATTCATCAAAGTAATTCCATCTAAAACAGACAGATTAAATGGGAACATAACTCCATTTTCTCTGACTCAATCCATTTCAATTTTTTTTTGTGTATGAATGCAAACAATACTTTCAAAATACATCCACCCTCTTTATCATAACGCTGACAGATTCAGAGTTAACTGAACTGCAACGTACAGGGAAAGCCAGCTCGCACAGCCCAGCAATCCAGTGCCTGAGCTCAGTGAAGAGCGCTGCAAACAGGAACCGCTTCTCGGTGGTCGCCACAAGGAAGGGGACGCAGTCTCTCGGGCAGTCAGTCAGCTCCATCTCCTCCACGCTGATGCAGTCCCTCAGCAGCACCACCCGTTTGCTGTCTTGCCTTCGGAGCGGGTTGGGGTCAGCTGGGCCGCTGGTCCCAGCGGGCAACCCAGAGCCCTGCTTGTACTCATACATCTCCAGCCGGGCCACAGAGCACCGGCTCTCACCATACAGCACGCACCACATTTTCTTCCATCTCTTAGAGGGACACAGAGAGACGACACAGTTAGAGTCTGAGTCAAGAATCTGAAAAAACACTGTGAGAGGCTCTCCTTAAGGTGTACACTTGTGGCCAAAAGTTTTGAAACAAATGTAAAGTTGTTTCAGTACATTTTAATGACATTAATACATTTATTTAAGAATTTACAACCAAGATAGTACTATTTTCTGGATGAAACTGCTGTACATCTATCAACATTTAGCATGAAGTCATTGAAGCTGAATTAAAATAAGCATAGAATCAAAAACACACTGCTGATAGCTTCATATTTTTTACCATCACTGTTAACCAGTATTTTCGATTCCTTTTTATGACTTCTTATTACAGTCACTAAAATCATTTTGTTTTAGACATGTAACAAACATTTATTCAAAGATTTTAATATTCAATCAGATTTCTCTGCTTAACACACCATGCTTTACAAAGACATTGGTTGAGAAATGTGTCATTCTGTGATCTTAAAAAGGAAAGGAATTTTGACACATGTTTGAAACTGGTACAGAACCCTCTCTTGCTAAGAGTGAGTCAAATTTTCTTGGCATGTGACATGTCAATAAAACATCTTCTGAAATAGGTTGCCCATGAATCACAGTGTCCGTTTGCAGTCACATGGTGCTGGTGGAAAACATCCGCCATGGTGCTGGTGTTTTGTTGTGTTTATACTGCATAGCCACCGGAGGACAGGACTGTGTTCAGTCATAGCATTTGAAAACAGACATCATGAATGAAGACCAGACTGCAGTGACCAGACAATCAATCACTTCTCACTGCATGCGGACACTAATGCCAGTGAATTTCATATTTTCTGCACCAAAAGTATAAATGTGTTTAGCCAACACACCTATCAAATCAGCAAGGCACTATAACTGTTCATGAGTAGTCATTCAAGTGCCTTGAAAAAGCCTACACCCAACAAATTGGCATCAGCACCCTGAAAGCAACTACATGCTAGAATGTAATGTATTGTGAAAGCAATGAACGGAAACCTCATGTAGAGAAGACTGTGACCTTTCAGACAAGTTGACTTGTTTCAGACAAGTTCCTTGGTCAGCACTTTGCCAGACTGTTTTATTTTTATAGTCACAACTCACATTCTCCAGACATATTGCATCACATTCCAAGTAATGTTATCTAACAATTTGTTATGACCAAAAACTTGCTGTTATAAGCAACCATAAAGGTTTGTCAGAGGAGAAAGAAAATGTTCAGATCATTCAAGAACCATCAACAGCATACAAATAGCTGCTATGAAGTTATGAAAACAGAACTTTTCTAATGGAGTGCCAGTTTGAAGTTTTTTGCGTGAGGATGGGTTACATGTAACCATAAAGCTGTATTTCCTGACAGCAACTCTTTAAAACGCATCCAGATGGAACGACGGTTGTTCACTGCCTTTGTGTGTGAGAACCACCAGCTGTCTATACCCATATGATATTAATGTGCCTCCAGTTAAGATTGCTGAGGGGTGCTTGATCTACTGTACGTATAAAGATAATAAATCCCCTCAATTAGCTTTGACTGGGTAGCATCTGCACACTATGACACTATAGACTAAGACTACTTTCAAATGTTTGAAGGAACAAACCTCCCTCTCTCTATTCTCCTCCTCTGTTTTCATGTACAGTATGTCTGCGTATAGATTGTTTCACATCCATCCAGGATGGAATTTAGCAGTACTTAAATGATGTCAACTGACATTCCTACGTGCCTTCTAAGATTCGATGTCTTCCGATTTAGTATCTTTTGCCTTTAATCTTTTTATTTCCCTCTGAATGTGTTAGAGACTTATGGCAGGTGGACCATCAAACTGATCTTACCTTTCCAAAGCGATGCTGCTGGATGTACAACATGCCCTTCACTCTAATGTTCCCCTCCATTATGTGAGGCCCGGACTCACCCCTGTCGTCCTCCTCCCACGCGTTTAAAGTTCAGTCTAACCACTCACTGCAGACAATGAAGCTTGGTGGGTTTGTGAGTGACGTGTGAGCCAGGGCTCCCTATCATGCTCTCTTCCTCTCAGCTTAATTTAGTCACTTAGGCGTTGTTCCAAGTGTGTGCGTGCATTGTGTGTGCGTGTGTGTGTGTGCACGTATGTGTACATGTGCATTGGTGTATGTCTATATAACATGCACTATATGTATGAAACATGTTCAGATTCACTATGGATGCTGAAAACTATATATGAAACTATACAAAGAGGCGATGTTGGTATATTGTCTTCCATCTTGTCTTTGCACAGTATCCTGCCACTGTTCATTTGTCTTTCAGTTCCGCTTTCTTGTCTCCCGTGTGGTTTTCTGGGTGGGAGAAAATAGCAGCGGTGGCAGAGCTCACTGATCACAGCTGGTCATGAAACTTTTAAAAGTGCAAAAGATGTGCAAAGATCCCTGTACCCCTCCGAGTAGCAACAGTTGAGGTGAAATGCCGGGCTATGTCTCTGTGATTCACCAGAGAACTAGTTATTTTGTATGTTTGTTTGTTTTTTGAGAAAACATAACAGGAAATAATTATTTATTTTTGTTTGTTTGTATACACAATTATTTTGACCAGAATCAGTGTCTTTTTATGAGCTAAATTACTATTAGCACCATGTTTGCCTTTCTCTCTCCAGCATACAAATGTAGTTCTGCATGCCTGGTTGACACAAATACTGATCTGCAGGCTCAGTTTGAATTTGCTCCTCAGCTCAGTATGACCACTAAGCCTAATCCAACTTTGTTTCGTTTGTCTGAGATAGGGAACCAATCAAAAACGGGCTTTAACCCCTGACGTGATGGAGGCAGACTCAACACCTGAAATCAACCAACCAACACAGGCATTTTGAATTTGTTCGTCGCGAATTTGTTGTGACAGCCAAGCAAGCCTGCCCACAAACTTACACTTACACACAAACATACACATGAATATAAATGAATATAAGATACACATACTTTTCTGTCAGATGACACCAATGATCTCCATTTGATCTCTCTGTGTATGAGATGTCTCACTTCAAATATGTTGAACAATTTCAGTGACTCTATTTATGTACTTGTTTATTTAATAACAATCCACAGATGTTTTTTTGTTTTTTTTTTCAAAAACATCCTTTCATGAGAGCTCAACTGTAATTAAAGGACAATTCTAGTAAACTATCTTTTAGAAAATATGTTCATGTGCCTGTGGGGATTAGTCAAGCACTGTACTCTTTTAACCACACTGCCCTCATGTGCTTAAAAAGGATACTACAACTGATGCTCAATCAAACATGAACACCATCTGATTTCTTTACATTCATTTATCACATTTTTAAACAGAGATCAAAATTATTTTTCCACATTATTTCAGAAGAATAGTCCATTATTAGCAACGTGCTCTGTGTTTCAGTAAAACTTGTGGAGAGACATTAGAGAGAGAGTTGAAAATGAAAATAAAATAACTGTAAATACAACAGTAAATAATTTGTTTTCCTATGACTGTTTTAGGCTTAAAGTAAACCATCAAGTTGCAGAAATATGTAGCCTGAATTCAACCTAAAATGTTTTTGTTCTTTGTCAACATAAAGTGTGTGGCAGGTTACATCCTGGCAGCACACATTTGAATCTCTTGCTCAGAGTCCAGTGATAGAGGACAAGTCCTGAAACAGTGTAGGACACGCAGGGGCGCCACTAGAAATTTGGGGTTTTATGATAGAAAATAATTTTGGGGCCCCAAACATTAATTATAATACTAAAATGTTCTCTGGGGCCCCCTGTCAGTGCCAGGCCCTTAGAATCATCCTAACTCCCAACTCCCTGACGGGGCCCCTGAGAACACGCGAAGTCATTGAAGTCAAAGGCCAAAACCTTACCCAAATTGGTTTGAGTTGCACATGATCAATATAATAACATGTAAGTTTGTTCAACACAAACCTCTGGAAAAGGAGTGCATAGCAGTGTGGTAGCCAGTATACGGTTCATGCCTACCATAAGCTGATGGCATGTGCCTTCCATTCTCCACAGCTAGAGAGATGGACACAGGTAGTACTATTTCAACGGAAATTTTGAATCAGCAGAATGTATCTGTGAACGAGGAGAACCAAAGATGCAACAGTAACACAAAACATCACATTTGTAATGCATAGCAGATCACTATTTGTAGATACAAAATGTAGATACAAATGTAGAAAAGAGTGTACTTGAAGTTTGGCCTTTGACCTCAACTGACTCAATTCATCTTAAAGTTCAAAAAAACAGAAAAAGTATTGGTGCTTGACCTATCATTCATCTTGTTCCAAGGAATTGTTGATATATTTAAAGGGAACACAGAATTGGAAGTCCATTTTTACCTTTACTTTATGTTATTAGGGTAGGTTGAGCATGGCCACAGAGCTGGCATGAATGTGAAACATGATTGTGCTCCTCTTCCTGTCCTAAGTCAATTGTGATTGCCAAATAGGGCAGCATTTAGCCAAAATGGACCATTTCATTCCACATCCTACGCATAAGGCTGTAACTGGACTTGTGAAATTGCATTTGATCTTATCTGTTAATAAATAAAAGTTGAATATATTCTACAAAGTAGAATACTCCATTCATCCATTCATGGGGTCACAGGAACCTTGGGGGTCACAGGAACCTTGAACTTTACACTTAGGTTTGTGGCAAAAGACAAAAGATTTCCTTTTCATACATACGTATTCTACAAAGTAGAATACTCCATTCATCCATTCATGGGGTCACAGGAACCTTGGGGGTCACAGGAACCTTGAACTTTACACTTAGGTTTGTGGCAAAAGACAAAAGATTTCCTTTTCATGAAAACTCTGAAAATCAATTAAATACAGGTCAACGTCCCTCTATCAATTTAATAAAGTCAAATATGGCAAACGATGTTTAAAGTAAGACTGATTCATTTTGCTAAAGCCTGTGGGTGGCTACATGAGCCATACTTTAGATATAGGGCTATGGAATGTTTTGGGCACTCCTAACAATAATTATTTCAGTTCGCAATCTGCGGAGCTTTTGAGGCTCAAATTTCAACATTGATTATACCTTATGTAACAAAATAAAACATAATGGGATAATCACAATAGTAGTCCAGGGCTGAAATATTAACCTGTAAATGCAATATAGCCACTGATAAAAACCCTTATTTCTGGCTGCAGATATTTTAGACCATTGTTTCATACAAAATTTCTCCAGTTTAGTCATGGCTGCTGAGCATGTACTTCAGTGATGAAGTCTGAGAACTGGAATGTCCACTGTATCTGTGGCTTTAGCTACATCAAAGCCATTTTAGATGTTATTCTTAACGATAATGCTCATTATCAGGGGTACACAAACTTTAACATGGCGCTATAGGTGTGAGCCTAAATGTTCAAGGATCAAGGTTCAAGAGTGTTCAATGGGGTACACGTTTTATAAATAGATGCACTGCACTTTCAAGAAAATCGTTCAGATCATGAAGTTCATTAAATAAATTCTATTTTGGGGTATTCACCTTTCCAAAATTTGAGTGAGGATGACAGCACAAATACATGTATATCAGCTTTCTTGCAGTGTATAAGTGGGCTCCTATCCTATTGCTATTGTAGGCTATATGTAGGCCTGAGAAAATGCAGGCCTTTCAAAATGCATAAAAATATTTAGTAAAACAGAAGTTCTTTTTCTTTTTAATACAAAACATAGCCATAGCCATAGCCATGTGTGTGGTTACTACAGTTGAAAAGGGTGCACATTGTGAAAAAAAGAGCCCATGTAAGATCGCTCCCTCTAGTTTCACACTGGCATTGCACCCTCGTTCAAAACGAGCTTCTCACAGTTTGCCATGTTAAGGACCATAGGCTTTTAAACTCCATGAAAATACTTTGACATGTTATGTTTTAGTAATACAATGACAACAAATGTTTGTACAACCATGCCTTGACTTTCTGACCTAACAAGCCTCTTAAGTAACATACTGTGAACCAGCCAAATCAGTCAAAGCAAAACCTCAGCTGGCAATCTCTGTTCTAGACTATCTTTAACTCATATCCTTGAGCTATCATGCACTTTGCTGGATCAGAATCCGCCTATTGCGGGGTTACATGGTGATGGTAGCCGACTTTGCATCATTCCCTCAACTGTTTAGGCCTACATGCACACCATATAACGTTATGGGACAATATTTTAGAACTGTTATGATGGTTAGCTAAAATCTTGGAGAACTTGTAGTCTATCATGATTTTACTTTTCCTGCATGACCCCTGGTAGCTGGGTTAGCCCCTTGAGTCATGGATCTGCCCAAGGTTTCATCCTAGACTAACTTGCCTCTGTTGCTCTTGGATGTGCCTTGCTGGAAAGCGCCATGAGACAGTAATATTGTAAAAGGTGCTGTATAATATAATGAAATGAATTTAACTGAATTTTGGGCATAAACGTGCAAATTTTATCTGCAGCTGTGAACCAACCTATCCTCCCTGGGCAACTCATAAGCATGAAACCCAGAGTATCTCACTGCTCAACATGCAATTTATTCACGTTTACACAATACATTTTAGGCCTATATTGTGGTTAGCCAGACAGCCCACACTGTTCAAAACAGCTTAATGAGCATGTAGACTAAACCAGAATATTCCCATATCAACCCCCCTTTCCGTGATCTTGCTTTAAGCAAAACACTGACCTTATTCCAAATAGCCTATGCTGTGCAAATTTGTTCGTAATTGTAGAACCTCCCACCTACTCTGGACCCTCATCAATTTGCCTACAAACAGATTAGATCCACTGATGATGCCATGACTGCATTCCTGCATGACACATCAGAAGGATACTTATGTAAGGATGCTGTTTGTAGACTACAGCTCTGTGTTCAACACTATTGTCCCCAGTATACTTGACAGCAAGCTCAGGCATCTTGGTCTACACACCAGTCTGTTCAGCTGGATCTTGGACTTCTTGTCAGGATGACAACAGGTGGTAAGAATGGGCTCCATCACTTTAACCCCCTTGATCATCAACACAGGTGCTCCTCAGGGTTGTGTCTTGAGCCCTCTCCATTACTACCTGTACACTCACAACTGTGCAGCTATGTATAGCACTGATATGGTCTTTAGATTTGCTGATGACACCACTGTAACTGGCCTGATTACCAACAATGATGAGCCAGCCAACAGGAGCGAAATCAACAAGTTAACACAGTGATGTCAGGACAACTACCTTTCTCTCAACATGGCAAAGACCAAGGAGCTGATAGTAAACTTCAGGAAGAAAGGAGATCAGTTGAACCCGTTTATCATCAATGGTTCTACAGTGGAAAGGGTCAACAACTTCAAGTTCCTTGGTGTTAACTTCACAGAGGACCTGACTTGGGATAGCCACACTTACCAGATTGTTAAAAAAGCTTAGCAACATCTCTTCCACCTCAGATGACTGAAGGAGTTTGACATGCAAACAAAGATCCTTAAGGCCTTTTATAGAGGCACCACAGAGACCATCCTGACCAGAAGCACCACTACATAGTTTGGAAGTTGCTCTGCTACCAAATGACAGGCACTGCAAAGAATCGTGTGCACAGCACAAAGCATCTGTAGATGTGATCTGCCCTCAATCCAGACGCAATGTATCAGGAAGACCAAAAGAATCATTAAGGACCCCAGCCATCCCAGTCATGGACTGTTTCAGCTGCTACCATCTGGCTAGCAATAACGTAGTCTTAAGGCTTGAACCAACAGTCTCCAGACTTGACAGTTTTTTGCACAAGGTGTAACACTGAAACAATGACAGCCTAAGCCTGTGTCTTTTCACTATAACACATTACATCTTTTTTTCTCCCTCACACACACACACACAGAATGAACACTCAACATGCTATTAATTTATTATTTATTTTTGAGGAGCTAAAACACATGATTTTTACTCTCTTATACTAGTGTAATGAGATGAAAGAAAGACTATCTTGAATCTTTAGGCAACAGTATTTTTTCTCCCGCAAATTTGCACTGTTCAGATTATTTTCTACAGATCTAACAGTGCTAATGATATAGCCTACCTTAACTAACAATTCTGGAAATGAAAGCCAACTTCTCCAATGATTAATGTCTGCCTCCTGCTCCAGGCGCTAGGCATTCGCCGTTACTGGCAACCCATTTTCTAGTGGTGTGATTGGTAGGTGGCCCAACGACCCAAAACAAAAACCCAAAACAAGGAATTTATTTGTCACATATATTGACTACACTAATGTAAAACATGTAGTGAAATTGCATAAGTTAATAAAAAAAAGAAAAAGAAAGATAGGCTAGACTACAAAAATGGCTAAATAAATAAATGAAAGCTAATAAAATAAAAGAAGAAAATAAATAATGGCATTAAATATTTTCAGGACTGGTTGCAAATGGCAATTTCAGCAGTGGATCTACAGGCTGTACTGTTGTTGTCAGTGAAGATATTTTAGTCTAATGTGATTCCTCAACCTCTGATGATACATCAAGGGCATTTTTAAAAGTTATTTCAATAATTTCTTACATATCACTCCTTTAAAATAAATAAATATATGACACTCTAAACGGAAATATAAACTATGTGGTGCATATATAAAATATATCTTAACACCCATGATGAGGAATTAGAAGTGTGCCTGAAATAGGGTGCTGTGTCTTTAAGATCCATGTAAACAAAGGCTCGTTTTTAGCGTTACTGGGCGAAAAAAATGTTGCGTAAAGTTATTCAGAAAACAGTCGAACAATTCCATGTCTTCAAGTCATGTACGATAACTGCGTACGCGTGATATAGAATGTAAGAAGATGCGCGCATGCTCTTTGTTAGGGGGAGTGAGAGGAGCATGAATGGAGCAAAATGGCGGATCATGTGCAGGTAAGTAAAGGTTTATGTTTTGATTAAATTAAAAGCTAAACAGTTATTGCATTGGATGATGTTGGATATTGTATTGCAGTTGTAATAGTTGGCTTGACAAGTTTATTGCAATACCTTGTTAATGGGAGCACGTCAGAAAACCCGGTACGTTTATGGATGCGATTATCAGTGTTGACTTGTGGCCTGTCATCGTGTTGATTGCTTCGTTCATAGCAATCGCTGTTGCTAGATGTGCTTTATTGATTTTCCTTTATCTTGTAAAACTCCACATTTGCATTTAAGTTAATCGGTATTGTGTGTATGCGCCCCAAACGAATTGGGTTTTTATTCCATCCGCCTGAATGGTGTATATTGTGATACATAATGTATTATTTGGTAAACAAGACATCCGACATCTATCCAATAGGCTGGCCTGGCGACTCCGTGTTGCTAGCTAGCAAGGTTTTAGTGGAAGAAACGTAGGTTTGTTCTGAAACATGTACGGTCCAGACTTTGCTTTCTGAGCAGCCTTTGAATTGAGAATCGCTGTCCTTGCGTCGCCATTTACATCACTGTTTTATAAGGATGCATTGACTGGGAGCATGGTCCTTAGAAGGTCTACTGCTGTGTGGTAGCTAACCAACAGTTAGCATCTTGCCTGAAGTATCACTTAACTCATGGAATTCTCCCGCGCGACTCCAGCTAACATTACCTAAACATTGAAAACTGAACGGGAATCAGCCAACAATGTTTGGCTGTTGTGTTTAGTTACATACGTTTTCTGATGTTTACTTTTGTTTCCAGCCTGCTTTGGATTCACTTACCATTATATTTACAAGCCTTTTACGCGACTGATACAACTCGATTAGCAGTCCTGTTTTCACTGATGGAATACGAGCTAGCCAATGTTAGTAGCGCTAGCTACTTACCTAGCGATAGCTTATCTACCTATATACCGAGCGAATACTTATGGACTTGCCTGTCTTGTTTAGTGGCAAATTTAGGAAAGAGTATCATGAACATAGTTATGGTCACCAAAGGCTAGGCATTATGTATTGTGTCAGGATGGAAGTCGAGGATTAGCAGTGTAGCTAACAGCTTTCAAAGAGTCCTGCTATGATGTATATTTTGCTAATCATGGGCATATAAGCTAACTCGCTACTTAGCTCAGTAGCCGTATAATGATCTCTGCATCTTGTTGCTCTTGTCAGGTGGCTAAGTAGCTAGCTACAAAGGGATGGCTAATGTTAACCGTAACTGTTCCGTGCTATTTTAGTGATCATGTTGCCCTAGGAAAGATGCTTCTCTCATCAACCATCTCCTCATTGTATTGTGAAGAAGGGGAGGTATATCATGAACTTGCTCAGTTGCATTGATAAGTTATGTCTTCAAGTTTAACCATCCAATGGATACATGCTAATATGCTAGGTCGCTTGTAAGTTATTAACGTCAGAGAGATAATCTGCTGAGGAGCGAGTGATTTTCAAATTATGCTTGGTTAGCTAAATTAACTTTACCTCTTCAATGCAACCAACACCTCGCACGGTATACACAGTGACATTATGTTTGAGGCAGTAAGTTACTACTCTGATGTTTGAACAGTAGTATCGTTATCGTTAACTATCGGAGACAGCGGCTGTTTCCTCCAGTCAGCTTTGCAAACTAATAAGCTTGTAAACGCTATTTTAAACTTCACCGATCGTATGGCTTAGCTCTGGGTTCACCTCTCTAGATGGGTCGTTCAAACAATATCGCTATTAATCTTCCCATAAAACTTACAGATGTATTGCAGTTTATTGTGATATAGTTACAGCCACTGTTATTCATGAAAACACTTAAAGCTGCCTTGCCAACTTTTGCAACCTCCGAGCCCCTTTGAAACAAGGCATTGGTTCCTGGTTGGTAGAAACGTTAGTTGTGTTATTTCTTCTGAAGCACAAACGTCCAGAGATTTTCATTGCCGACAGTGTCGTGAAATTATAGGCATGACTCAGCAGAACGTTGACCTTTAACCTGTGTGCAGTTTTATCTTGACCACAATTTAATTGGGGTTTGCCAATTGTTGATGATGATAGCACTATGCAAGACTTCATAGCCTACATGTTTCACTTTTCAGGGCCTGATAATGTGAAACGTCTTACCATACTTCCATCTTTACTGCATGACACATGATTGTTGTGTTAACAATTTGTGATCTCCAAATTTTCAAACAGTTTTTTGTTAAGAGTATAATTACAAAGCAGACATGATAATTGTCTTATATTAGTCGGTTATTGTTACAATAATGACTTTATAAAGTTGGCTAATTAGCTATAGGCTAGGACCTACCATGTTAAACTGTAGCTAATAAGGGGTTCATCTGTTGTTTCTGTAGCCAAGGCATGTTTTGCCCCTCAAGATTACATACTCTTCCTGTACAAGGAAGAATGCAGAGTAAAATCAGTCGTTCACACTTTTGTGACCAGTTTATTTTAACACTGAGCAAAATTGCATTTAGTCGACTCTCGCTTTTGTAATTCTATCAGAAATCAACATGTTTTTAATTTATCCTAAGTCGATTTAACCCATTTTAAAGGCATGCCACATCAGGATGGCATATTGTAATGTTTCCCTGACATAGTGTTGTCTCACTGAGAGCCAATACTACCAAAGCCAAATGACATGAGAGTAATGTAGTAGTCATAGAGTCAGAGAAAACATTTAACAGTAGTGGTGAAGTGAAACAAGCGCATCTCTGGTCCTCACAAACTAAATGTTCCCTCTGCAGAAACTGACTCTTATCTCTTGCCCACAGTTCCCTGCTAATGGCCAGGCCTGTTTTATCTGCACGAATCCAAAATGCATTCTCCCTGTGTTCGCCCTCTCTCTGGGGCCCACTGGCCTTATTCACCATTTAGAAGGACTAGTTATCAGCTGCTCGTATTGTCACGTGCACACACTACTGGCTTGTTGGATACCTGCAGGAGATGTGCAGGAATGTTGAGGTGCTTGGTGAATCAGCTGTGGATGCTCATGTTTCTTGGGTGTGATGCATTTTGTCATTGACGCCAGATGTCAAATCAAATTTACTTGTGTCAGGTGGTGTCTCTGACACAGCACTGGGAGACTATGCACATCTCAAAGATTTCCAGGCCTGTTGCCTTTCTTAGGTTGAATTTGAAGTTGTGGTTCATGATGTGTTTTTTCAAGCGAACACTGGCTTAGTAGTGCACAGTGTACAACCATGAAGGGTGGAGGTGGTTGTCTGTGCATGGGGGGGGGGGGGTCAGTAATGAGTCAGCTTTTTTTACTTTCTGTCCTCCGTTTCTGTTGTTCTCAGTCTGTGTAGCCATTAGTGTTCTCATGTAATTATAGTATTGGTACAGTATTAGTAGTCAAGCTAGTACCTAAGTAGTAGTCATATTCATGATGCAATAAGGCATTCTGATGGCCTTTTCCATTTATTGCCCTACTTAAAAAAAAAAAAAAAAAAAAAAAAAAAGTGGTTTGATTTAAGGGGACAACGATAGAACAGCACACTTTTGTTGGGAAGTAGTGTAGTTTTAAGACATGGTCATACTGAAGGAAGTTAAGAGCTGAAGTCATAAACGCTACTGTCAGTCAAAATGAAAAAGTAAATTTGCTAGGTCATGCTGTCTTGTTGCCGTCGTGAAGACACCAAGTTCCTTAATGACCTTACAAACAAGTGTGAAACCACAGGCTAACTAGAATACTGCTCATATGAGAAACAGAAGGTCATTTATTGACATACTGCTTAACTCTACATTAATGAAGCATGTCCGTTTTTTTGTGTTTTGATCTACAATAGTCAATAAAAATAGCTGTGTGTGTGTGTGTTTCTCTGCATTTAATTCTGAGGGCTAGTTCGATGTATTTCATTTTTGTATAATGCACAGGGTTACCATACCCATATCTCGGGTCCTACCTGATCATGGGGCCCAGAATGCTGATTCTGCAGTTTGGTTTCACTTTTGTTATGTGTAATAGGCCTATTTACCACAGCGAACCAGAGTGAAGGTTTATTAATCAGATCAGACCTGATAGGCTTTCTCTACATGGTATGACTCTCATATATTAGTAATGCTTGATTATATTTAAAGAATACACCAGCCAGGCTGTTTAATAAGAATGGTTTGGCTGTCAATAAAATGCCTGTCCTGCCATTCAAGAGGCGTAACAGTAATGCTTAACCGAGGGTAGAAATGACAACCAATCATAATAAGCACACTAGCATGGAGCATGTTAGATGTTTGGTGACCGCTTGGTGCTTCACTTATTCTTCTGCTGTCTCTGTGATCGTACAGGTGTCGTTGTCTGTGGTAACAGTATCCACAGTACTGATCTGCAAGCATTTGACTGCAGTCAGCGGTCTGTGCTAGTTCACTTTTGCTGTTCTCATTTGGTGTCAATTCTCCACCTGTGTTCCAGAGCCTAGCCCAGCTAGAGATCCTGTGCAAGCAGCTGTATGAGACCACAGACACCACCACCCGCCTGCAGGCTGAGAAGGCCTTGGTGGAGTTCACCAACAGTCCTGACTGCCTGAATAAATGCCAGCTCCTGCTTGAGAGGGGAAGCGTAAGTAGCAAGCATTGCTTTTCTTACATTTGCCTTTAATGAAGTAGTTGTCCCAAAGTATTACCCAGCTGAAATACACATTGTAGGTCTGTAGTGGTTGACCTGGGGTTTTTCTTTGCCTTCTCAGTCATCCTACTCACAGTTACTGGCTGCCACATGTCTCTCCAAACTGGTCTCCCGCACTAGCAACCCACTTCCTCTGGAACAGCGTATAGACATCCGTAAGTCCTGGCCTAGTTAGTGGTTTTGTTTTGACTCTGCAGGTGGGAATGGAGATAGACACACAGTCTCAGAGATGATGACCACATCGATTAGGGTTTCCATCGGAATTTGACCAAATCTTTTCCTTTCCCCAGGGAATTATGTTCTTAACTACCTGGCGAGTCGGCCAAAGCTTGCTGCCTTTGTGACACAGGCATTGATCCAGCTCTACGCTAGAATCACCAAGCTCGGGTGGTTTGACTGCCAGAAGGAAGATTACGTCTTTAGGAATGTCATCGTAGATGTCACAAGGTTCCTCCAGGTGTGGCTCATTCTATTGGATGGAAGTTCAAATGTCAGCAGATTTCACAGGCTTAATAGCTTGGAATTGGAGTTGATGATCTCTGAGTTAACATCTCTGGGATACATTGATTATGTTTACATGCACAGCATATTCAGAATATGGACCAAGAAATAGGGGTCTGATACAGGACTATTCCAGTTTGCAAGCCAATCAAAATTTAAACTGCGATGGGCCGCGATGTATCTGCAATTTTCAGGTCTTTAATGCAAGACATGAATAAATGGCAAGTTGCACTGTAAGCTTTATGCCAATAAGGAGCCCCCATAAAGATATTGAGCTCACAGCTGCAGGCCATGAACAAAAAAATATCTACACATTATACGCACAAACTCAAAGTGATGAAAATGAGTTATAAGATCCTCCAAAGACTTTTCTGAGGCACACATAACCACCTAAAACCAGCTAAACTACAGTTTATTCAAAACTGAACATGAACATTGTCATGCAGGAGCGTTTTCTGATTAAGGTTTTAACATGTAACCATCAGAATGAGGAGATTAGATGTCATGAAGGCTGAATATTGTCAGTATTCTGATTCAGACAGGAATATGCCATGCAACATAGTCATCAATGTATTTGTGGGAATGTTTTATACTTCATCACTTCTTCTTGTGGAATTTCAGGACAGTGTTGAGCACTGCATCATAGGAGTAACTATTCTTTCTCAGCTTACCAATGAAATCAATCAAGTAAGTTCCTCTGCGCTTCTCGTTGATGTAAGTGTTTTTCCAATTTTACCCTTCATGAACGCTTTGCAGATCTTGTGCTGTGCTGCTTGGCGGGTAAGACCCCTTCCCCCCCTCCAAAAAAAAGCACTTTTTCTTTCATTTTTTGAAGGGGTGGAGAAACAATTCAGGAAGTGTTTGTCTATATCCTTGTTATAGCACTCCACCACAAAAATAATCTTCTCCCACTTGTACAACAGTTTTCACAGATGGCAAGTTATGCCATTGATTTTAATGTGACACTAATACAGGGAAATCACAAGGATGTAGGCAGACATGAAGAGCCTAAATGGCATACTAGCATCATTAATGGCCATGATGAAGATGGACAGTAGACAGTAATGACCCATCTCTTCCTTCACTAATGGACAGACAGAAACCATTTGAGTCCACGTTGTGTGCTGAGTGCTGTGAATGCATTTTGTTGAACGGGATGTCTGTTGAAATTGCACAATTGCACAGGCCCTGCCAAGCTCACCCTGGCTTTGCACATGAAGGCATTTGTGAGAGAGTTCCACACTGTTGCTGTTTGTTTACTCATATGACATAATTTATAAAGTCATCATATTTACTTAGCTGGTGCTTTGTCAAAATAGCTTGAATTCTAACCAAAGGATATGTTTGATTAGAAATTGAGCCTTCTTATTCCGCTCCTTGTATTGTGTGAGATGACTAGTTGAAACTATTGTCTTGAGGCCATGTTTATTAGTAGCTTTATGTATTCATTATGCCTAATTTATGGTCGTGCAACACCATCAATACGCAGACACGCAGTTGTATTCACAGTTCTCCCACAATTCACGTTCCAACGTGTGTCCAAACCGTGTACCACTGGTTGGAGTGGCACTAGTCTACCTACATATACCGATACAGCGATTTAAAAGTCGTTTGGCTTGTCTATCTGTTATTTTGTTAATGTTGCTAATAGAGACATAGCACTTCTCAATAGCCAAGTTATTCACATCATTTATTTTCAAACAATTGCCAGTTGTTCTGTTAGCTTGCAAACCTCTCACATACCTGCCTACAAAGTAATTCCCACTGACGAAGTGCTGATTTCAAAACGTTATTGAAATACAGGCACAATACAATCAGGAAGTGCTTCCACTGTATGCAACACAATGTCTGAGATTATTTACAACGCTTGAACTGTGAACTAGCATGTTGCAAAATATACCTATGGTGGGTAGCAAGAAGCCAAAACAAAGTGAGCCGATCAGTCACACACTCCCTCTATATGTGGGGTCTGCATTGTTTCGATGGATAGATAGAAAACTGGGGAGATATCCTTCAGCCCTCGGAGAGCATGTTGAAGAGGGTCTGCGTGTCTGCATACGGCCTTGTGTGTCTGTGTATTGTCGGAGTTGGATGAGGATGAATTGAGCTTTAGAATCGTTGTCTTTGTTGCTGTTGATTCAGGTGGCTTGGTTAATATAATTTATGCAACAGCTATGAATGATAGAGCTATTTTGAGTGTTTTGAAATCAGAGCCGTTGTATAAAAAAAGAAGTATGAAGACGTAGTATATTAGCCTATGGGTGGATCACGTACATCATATGTCATATCACTTCCCCTACAGTCTTGTCCTGTTGCTTAAATCTTGGTGTCTGTGTGTACCCAACTGCTAGACACAGCAGCTCTTAGAAGAACAGGCTATGAGTTGGAGATCTCGTCCATGCAACAGTTAAACTGACAGCCTTGTGTTTGTTTCCAGGCTGACACAACACATCCCCTGACTAAGCACCGGAAGATTGCATCGTCGTTCCGGGACTCCTCATTATTCGACATCTTCACGCTGTCCTGTAATCTTCTGAAACAGGTCAGCGAGAGGGCACCTCTTAGCCTCTGAGCCATCTCATTAACATCCCTCCCTCTCTCTGTTTCTCTCTGTCTTTCTTTCTCAAGCCCCTCCACATGCGTCTGTGAGCGGTGGGTCTGTGGTGTGGTCTCTAAGGCCGTGTCTGTTGTTGTCCCTCAGGCCTCTGGGAAGAACCTGAACCTAAATGATGAGAGTCAGCACGGGCTGCTCATGCAGCTGCTCAAGCTGGCACACAACTGCCTCAACTTTGACTTCATCGGCACGTCCACGGATGAGTCCTCCGACGACCTGTGCACCGTCCAGATCCCCACCAGCTGGAGATCAGGTGTGTGGGTGTGTGGATGGGTTGAGATGATCTGTTAGAGGTGGTGGAGATGAGAGTTGGAGGCATATGAGAAACTCACAGACGGGATGAATTTTGAGCTAATAAGGCGTTTTCTGAATTAAGAGCATAAATGATTAGCTAGTGTTATTCTAGCCGTGTTGCGCTCAGTGCTAAATACCTGATAAATGTTTCTCTTTCCCTTCTTTTTTTGCAGCGTTTTTGGACTCCTCAACCCTCCAACTGTTTTTTGATTTGTATCATTCCATCCCTCCCTCCCTTTCTCCTTTGGTAAGTGATCCATCACAGATAAAGTGGTTGATGACTTCAGGCTTTTTTTGTTTTGTTCAGAATAATCAGCATTACTGCATTAAGGTCTTCAGTGTTCAGTCAGAGTTTTGTAAAAGGCTGCAGGAGACGGTACTTTTATTGATGAGAAATAAAAGTTTAGGACAGAGTTGATGCCGTCATGCTGTTTCCTGTGCATTTTATTGCCAAAACCACTGGGGTGTGTGAGGAATGGGGTTTTCGTATTCATAGTTTTTGTTCTAAACGTTTTTTTTTTTTTTTTTTGACTGACCATTCTACCCTTGACCCTGTTCTGTTTAGGTTCTCTCATGTCTAGTTCAGATAGCGTCAGTCCGGAGATCACTCTTTAACAATGCAGAGAGGGCGAAGTTCCTCTCTCATCTAGTAGATGGCGTGAAGAGGATACTGGAAAATCCACAGGTAAATTGATTGATTAATTGTAGGTTATGCTACAAGTATCTATTTCAATATTAATTATTAATTATTAATTCATTAATTATTAATAATGATATATGCCTATAAAGAAAACATTTAAAAAATTTTTGTTTCTTGTCTGCCTTCAACACACAAATATATAAAAATTTGAAACATTTTGTTCATTTTCAGAGTCTGTCTGATCCAAACAATTACCATGAATTCTGTCGACTGCTGGCCAGACTAAAAAGTAACTATCAGCTTGGTGAGCTGGTAAAAGTGGAGAACTATCCTGAGGTGATAAGATTGATTGCCAATTTTACAGTTACCAGCCTACAGGTCAGTGGCCTTTGCCTGTTACAGTAAGCATCTTGCACAAACTTTGTGTTTCGTCGCATCCATGCCAGTCTGCTCCGGTTAAGGTTGTATCTCACCTGTCATTTGCAGCACTGGGAGTTTGCCCCCAACAGTGTGCACTATCTGCTGAGCTTGTGGCAACGGCTGGCGGCCTCTGTGCCCTATGTCAAGGCCACGGAGCCCCACATGCTGGAGACCTACACGCCAGAGGTGACCAAGGCCTACATCACCTCACGCCTGGAGTCCGTGCACATCATCCTCAGGTAGACTAGATGAGGCTCCTCCACACACCGTATGCCACCATGATATTTTGCAATAGCCCAGAAATGCATTTACTACTAGAGTGGTCAAGCAGTAGACACTGGATGTGTTTGTCTTGGCAGTCGTTTGGCTGTCAATGTGTTGTCTTGTATCTTAATGTAAAGATCATGTACTGTTTTCAGCTTTTAGTTTCATATGGGGGAAATCTGCTTTTCCGATATAAAGATGTACTGAATGTGTGTGAAGAGTGTTTTGCAAGGTGACGTTATTTATTTAGTTTTGTTCTGTCTGTCCCACTCAGGGATGGCCTGGAGGACCCTCTGGATGACGCGGGCCTTGTACAGCAGCAGCTGGACCAGCTGTCCACCATTGGCCGCTGTGAGTACGAGAAGACGTGCGCCCTGCTGGTGCAGCTCTTCGACCAGTCAGCCCAGTCCTACCAAGAGCTGCTCCAGTCCACAAACTCCAGCACTATGGACATCGCTGTTCAGGAGGGTGAGCTTACCCAGCATAATCACGCTCAACACCCAACTCCTGCTCTCACCCCCGTCTGGAAACCAGACCCCCATGAAGATGTAGGCTCTGGCAACGAGTCGTTGACTTCCAATTTCAGGGGTGTAACTAGCATGTGACTTGAGTTTTCATTGAAGCACAAAACTCTTACAGTGCAGCAAATGCATCATTCATGTAAACATGCAGTTGTTTACCCCGTTCAAAGGAAAATCCAATGTCCATAGTTTAATTATAGACAGTAATACAGATGCCTTTGTTGTGTGTGAATGATATAATGCCCGCCCCGTGCTGGATGAGGGGTTGTGATTGGTTTACATTTACATTTACTTTTAGGCATTTAGCAGACGCTTTTATCCAAAGCGACTTACAAAAGAGGATAACATTCAAGCTACAACACAATGAACTAACAAGGAGTGCGTATTGCTAACATAGAATCTGCACTGGTTTAAGTTGAAAGTGCAATAGTGTAACACAATGTAGAGAAATTAGATTATTAAGTGCATTCTCAAAGTTTACTGGAGTTTTGGGGAATTGGCAATGAGCTGCAATGAATCCTAGACAGTCATATGTGCAAAGCAAGGCACTTTGCATTTTGCTAATACTGACCCACATAGGGTAATACTAGAGAGGGTAAAAGCGGAGCAAGAGGCACAAACATTTAAGTTCCGTGTTCTTTTTTCGCAAGGGGGGAATCCTACTTTATGCAGACCAGAATCAAGCCCTCATATACTGATACAGAGGATCACTGAAAAGTTTATACTGTGATATTAAGTGACACTCCCACTTCTGCAGACTGGAACTCTTCATGTTTGCTCCCATTGTAACGTATTATGTTACCCTATCTTGGTCAGAGTGCCTGAAGTGTCCCAGCATCCTCAAGAATAAATTGTGTGTGTGTGTGTGTGTGTGTGTGTGTGTGTGTGTGTGTGTGTGTGTGTGTGTGTGTGTGTGTGTGTGTGTGTGTGTGTGTGTGTGTGTGTGTGTGTGTGTGTGTGTGTGTGTGTGTGTGTGTGTGTGTGTGCGCGTGTCTCTCTAGGCCGGCTGACTTGGCTGGTGTATATCATTGGAGCGGTGATCGGGGGCAGGGTTTCCTTCGCCAGCACAGATGAGCAAGATGCTATGGACGGAGAACTTGTGTGTCGGTAGGCATCCAGTTGTGACTCATGCCAAACATTCCCAAAACTGATTTCAGTTCAGACATGATCCAAAATTTCTTTTTCACTGTGGAATTTATTTTGTCCCAAGAGTCTTACAGTTGATGAACCTGACGGACTCACGACTGGCCCAGGCTGGCAACGAGAAGCTGGAGTTGGCCATGCTCAGCTTCTTTGAGCAGTTCCGCAAAATCTACATCGGTGACCAGGTGCAGAAATCATCTAAGGTGAGTGATGGTTTACAGTCCACTCTCCCTCCCTTAGCATCTCGCACAAAATTGGTCACGTGCACCCTGACGCCGTGGATCCATAAGTTTCCTGGAAGTCGAGAAACTTGATAGTCAGCCAGTCTGTGTTTATTTTTTTTTATAATTGAATGAAGTGAAAGATAGCAGATGCATAAGCCCTGTGGCCCTCCTGTTGTGGAATGCCCTGTCCCAGTTGTGACTGCACTGTTTATGCCTCTTTGTAACCAGGCCGTCGACTCAGCCTTTTTAATTGCTTGGTGGTGCATTTAGATAAAGGCCTCAACCACTTTCCCCCCCACCCCCTCTCCCTCCCATTCTACTCATTTGAAAGGCCATCAGAGGCGCACAGAAAAACCAAAAAGCATGTTAATGATTGTGTTCCCAGTTGGAAGTGTTACGTTGTGTCACCGTGTCTCCATGACAAATCCATCCATTGCATGGTTTCTCTCTTTTGCTGCCCAGAGGCTTCAAAATGTGAACACCTCAGATAAGTGGTGTACAGTCGTAGTGGCAGTTTAGCACTGCTGTCCCAATTCACTTGTGCCCTCCTCGCTAGATGTGGATTTTAGCCAACCCTCCTTAAGTATTTGTCTTTACTCTAACAAAGAACTATGGCGGCAACATGCATGGGTCCATATCATTTTTCATCATGAGATGTGAATCTTGACATCTTCAAGCAGACTTTTTGAAAGATGAAGTTAAAGTTAAGACGAATGCTTTGGGTGGGTTGTTGGACCCAAGCTTTCTTTAGACGTGCCTGTCGTCTTCGTCTTGAGTGTTGCACTATTAATAGCGCTGCAGTCTGTGCTGAAAAAAAAACACAATGAGTGATGAGAAACCCATTTTTTCCAGACAGAATTGTGACATGAGTTGTGCGGTGTTTTGGGGAGTTGACAGTCTAGAGAGGAGTATAGGGAAACTGGGATGAGTGATACTGCAGAGTGAGTAGGCAGAACTTATTTCTGCACGCTAGCATTCAGAGTAGGCTTTCCATGTATGATTGTGTCAAGTCATGTTCCAAATCAATACTGTTGGTTGAAAGCTTGTAATTATGGAAGGGACCTAACTGTGTCTGTCATTGTGGATGCTCTTGTAAGACTGTTGACCGGACTGTTCTGTTTTGGGCTTTGCCTCCCGCAGTTGTACCGGCGCCTGTCCGAAGTCTTGGGCCTCAATGACGAGACCATGGTACTCAGCGTGTTCATTGGGAAAATGTGAGTGTTCCTCAAAGCCATGTTGGCTTTCATGTTGTTTCAGCCTTTAGATGATGCATCATGATCTTCACATTATTGCCCCATTTCCTTCCCAGCTGTTTAAATATCATTCCAAAGGTCCATCTCATCGTAATCACACAGGCTAAATACAGTATCCCAGTTTAGTAATGTGATCTCATAATCTTTAGCTGCTTGGCTCTTAAAGCAACACTGATGGTCAGTGTGGAAAAAAGCACACGTTTAACACGTGAATGTAAAGTATGTAATGTATGAATGAATGTAAATTGAAATCCTTGTGTTCTTAATAAACTACTTTTGCGTATTGTGTTAACCTGCCTGCGTATAACACACCTAACCTCTTACCTCATACTTTAATCATACCTTTGGTCATTGTTTTGAAAACACACATACTAATTGTTTTTAACAGTTTTTGTACACCACAGATAATGGTAAAATCCTTTGATGTTCTTATTGAAATGTATTGATGAGACTTCCTTTTTTTCTCCTACATAGAATTACCAATCTGAAGTACTGGGGACAGTGTGAACCAATAACCTCCAAGACACTACAGCTACTCAATGACCTCTCCATTGGATATCCTTACTCACAGTCCTAGAGATGGTCACTGTAGGCCACGTATTAGCCACTTTATTATCAGTAGCACCAGTGTCACATGCATGTTGTGTTTTTGCTGTGTGGTAAAGTGTGTTTTCTCCCAGTCTGCTCCTTGACCACCTGTCTGTACATACAGTAGTGTGAGGAAGTTGGTGAAACTCAGTGCAGTCCAGTTCATGCTGAATAATCACACAGTGAGTAAACCTCCCTGCACACACACACTTATGCAAACCACCCCCCAGACAGGCTCACATGAGCACACAAAGCACACGTCACTGATTTCACATGGCGAGAAGGCCCTGTTACACTGTAAGCTCTATAAGTTGGCACAGGCCTCATTGTACACAAGCTCATCTCTCTCTCTCTCTGTCTCCCTCCCTCCCTGTCTCCCTCCCTCCCTCTCTCTCTCCTGACCCTATGTCCTCTCAACACCCTCTCTCTTCGCCCCTTTATCTGACCAGAGTGAGCACTTTTCCTTTCTGGGCGTGAACAATCAATCCAACCTCAGTGACATGAGGTGTCGGACCACCTTCTACACGGCCTTGGGTCGCCTGCTGATGGTGGATCTGGGTAAGCATTCGTCTGTCTTCTCCAGTGTGTTCATATTACACTCAGCCCTTGCTGATAAAGGGTTTCTTTGATACTTATTTACTAATGCTTGTGCCTGCTTGTCTCTGCAACAGGGGAAGATGAGGACCAGTTTGAGCAGTTCATGCTTCCTCTGACTGCGGCGTTTGAAGCCGTTGCAGCCATGTTCAGCACTAACACTTTCAATGAACAAGAGGCCAAAGTATGTGCTGCCAGTAGCTCTGTACTGGGCTGAATTGTCAATATTTGTTGTTCATTAATCTGACCGGAGGAGTCTGAGGGATCTTTAATGTGAAGCTGATGTCTGTTTTACAGAGGACGTTAGTGGGCCTTGTTCGAGACCTGAGAGGAATCGCCTTTGCCTTTAACGCAAAAACCTGCTTCATGATGCTCTTTGACTGGATGTATCCTTTGTCTCGGTCACACTGATCATTTACTGTTTGGATTGTTAAAGTACAATCAAGAATTTTATTTCATTTACCTAAGCATCCTTCTCCAACTCTGAAGAAAATACATATGCATCTTTAACACAATTTCCCCTGAACAGCTACCCGTCTTACATGCCCATCCTGCAGAGGGCGATAGAGCTCTGGTACCACGTGCCTGCCTGCACCACTCCAGTACTCAAACTGATGGCTGAGCTTGTCCACAACAGGTATAGTCTGACACGAGCAGCACCCTCAACCCAAGGGGTCAATCATGAGGTCTTGTTTTTTGTCTCGTTGACTCCATCTGGGTGTTTGATTTCATAGTGGCAATAAGGACATTTTTTTGTGTCAGTTGCTTCCCTTTAACCCTCCCCGCTGTCAGTCAAGGGGTCTGGTTTTAATTCACACAGAAATAAGATTTAATTAGCATGTTCTGACGACCTGCTAATGAACAATGTTGTGGTGTTGGTGTCACTCAGGTCTCAGAGATTACAGTTTGACGTGTCATCACCCAACGGCATCCTGCTGTTCAGAGAAACGAGCAAGATGATTACGACCTACGGTAAGTTTATTCTTGCATCTTTAGGATTAAGCACTAAAATGTAGTTTTTTATACATATATATATATATATATAGTAGAACAGTGTTAATTTTCTCAGTATGTGAAGAGGGTACAATATGGCATTGTCACTGCATTCTTCAAGGTTTCAAGTTCTTTTGAACAGAGCTGTTGCATTCGGGGTAGAGCCTGATGATACTAGAAAAGGCAGTCTGGCACTTAATGCTAACGCCAGTGGATATCTGGACAACATGAAGTGGGGGTGTTTTTTGACATTTTGTCAATATGGTTTCCTCACATACTTTTAGGCTGTTTCACCTAAAAAAAAGCCACATGGTTTCTTTAAACTAAAAATTGGTAAAACCTACATATTAATGTGTAGATAGCAATGACATGTTTCCACACATGTGCATCCAGAGTGTGCTTTACTTCATGTCTTTCATGTTGTCATGTGTGGGTGTGTTCATGAGCCTGATGCCCGGTGTTGTGTGTCCCGTGCTCAGGGAACCGTATCCTGACTCTGGGCGAGGTGCCAAAGGACCAGGTGTACGCGCTCAAGCTCAAGGGCATCTCCATCTGCTTCTCCATGCTCAAGGCCGTGCTCAGCGGCAACTACGTCAACTTTGGCGTTTTCCGTCTCTATGGCGACGATGCCCTGGACAATGCCCTGCAGACCTTCATCAAGCTTCTCCTCTCCATCCCACACAGCGATCTGCTGGTATGCAACACACATGTGCAATACACACACACACGCACTTAACTGTCAGTTTAATTAATGAAATGATGTAATGGAATTGACTTTGGTCCCTGTGTTGTCTGCTGCAGGACTACCCTAAGCTAAGTCAGTCGTACTACTCACTGCTGGAGGTGCTCACCCAGGACCACATGAACTTCATCGCCAGCTTGGAGCCTCATGTAGTCATGTACATCCTCTCCTCCATATCAGAGGGGCTCACTGCACTCGGTAAACGTCATCAAGTGCACTCTCTTTGGCATGCTCAGTGGTTTAGACATTGATGTGATAGTAATGGTTAATATGTGACAACCATGAAATAGATAACCTGCTAATTCTGTATTTCTCTCTGCCTCCCTCTCATAGATACAATGGTATGCACGGGGTGTTGCTCCAGCCTAGACCACATAGTAACGTACCTGTTTAAGCAGCTCTCGCGCAGCACCAAGAAACGGGCAGCACCCATGGCGCAGGAGAGTGACCGCTTCCTGCACATCATGCAGCAGCACCCAGAGATGATCCAGCAGGTGAGTGAGGGACACATTTAGCACACATCCCATGGCAAAGATGGATGGAGATAGGACCGACCCTATGTGCTCTATCTAAAAGGTCAAATAGTTATGTTTGTTATAAGCATGTTGTAGCTCCCCAATTTGTAAACCACATAAAAATGATACTCCTTCTAGAATGTGTCCATTTATGCTAAAAAATGAAATATCAATGCATGACAGAATGACAAATGTCTAGCATAAAGACACAGTCATATAGCCATGTACAGTAAAACTATGCATCGCATGTGAGTAGTCTAAGAAACTGTTTTAGAATCCTTTGCTATGTGGTGGCTCATTTTATATGTACTAGATCTGCCAGACAGCTAGATGGCAGCGTTACCCATAACTTCAAATGCCAAATGCCCACATATCTACAATCCTGAGCATGCGTGAGGCATGGTAGAATTAGTTTTCTTTAGTATTAAGTAGTAAGTATTTATACTTCTTCTTGAGTATGGGAAGTGTGTACTTTTTTGCTTTTGATAACAGTAAACACCATTTAAGGTCTTTGTTTATAAATGTCTAAACCCCCCTCCCTTTATTTTCCAGATGCTGTCAACTGTGCTCAATATTATTATTTTTGAAGACTGCAGGAATCAGTGGTCAATGTCACGGCCACTGCTAGGTTTGATCCTGCTAAATGAGAAGGTAGATATTTGTGTTTTTTTTTATAATGTCGGTCCCATATGTGACATATTTTATTTAAAAATGAATAAATAAACAGGTCAGGTAAATGGAAATGAAGCAAGTCAGCACATGTAAGCATGAAAACATTGGGAACCTCTTAGAGATTTCACTGATATTGGTATTGTTAAATGTATTGATGACATTGGTGATTCTTAGGCAGGTTTCCTTAGATCCTTCCTAATCTATGAGAAATGGTTATGCAGTTGATTTGTAAGTAACTAAAGGCAATCCACTCGTGTCTTTTTGCGTCATAGTATTTTGCAGACTTGAGGAACAGCATTGTGAACAGCCAGCCACCAGAAAAACAACAGGCCATGCACTTATGCTTCGAAAACTTGATGGAGGGTATAGAACGAAACCTGCTTACCAAAAACAGAGACAGGTGAGCCCTTCTATATTGTATTGTCATACTTTTCTAAACAGTAGTACCCCATCTTGAAGATTTGAAGAGTTTATCCATCATTCAGACAATCTTCCCTTTTTCTGCTTGCTCATCGCTCTTGTGTCACACCTGTAGGTTTACACAGAACCTTTCAGTATTTAGAAGAGAAGTCAACGACTCCATGAAGAATTCCACTTACGGGGTAAACAGCAACGACATGATGAGCTGACATTCCACAGAGCGTCAGGCCACAGTGGTGTGGTCACGCCCCCCCTATATGCTCCCGCTCTGCACCCCCAGCACCCCTCCGCCCCCAGGCCCGGACGCCAGGGGGACACCGCTGCACAAGCCTGCACACTCACACTCCTCCCCCCCAACCCCCCAAGTCCAGACCAGCTCCTCTCACCTCGGCACCGGTCCCCTTCCTCTCCTCTCTTCCCATCTCATCCCTCGCTCTTCTCCCCTTTTTATATATTCACATATAAATATACAGATTTTAAAGCCAGTTTTCTCGAGGTCACTCCACTGACCTTCCTCCTGTCAGTCGGGGCTTAAAGTCCAAAGAGAGTTGGGTTGGGAGGTGGCAGGGGAATATCGCTGAGGGCTGAAGAGTGCGTGGGGGAGGGGGTGCTCAGAGACACTGGCACAAACGTATGAGTGGCTGCTGTTCTTCCATCTCTTGAGAGATTTGGGGAGGGTGTGGATTGTGCGTGTGCGTGTGTATGTGTGTGTTTGGGGGTGGGAGGGGGGGTAAGCTGGTATATGTAGTGCTCTGCTTCTGCCTGCCTTGTATAGAAACACACAAAAAAAAGAAGTGTACATTTTTTTCATAACATTTTGAACAATGTTTATAATGATTTCAATTTAAGAAAAAAAAGAAAACAAAAAACAAAAAATATGAAAGTGTGTGACATTTTTACAGTCTAGTAAGTTAGTGCAACTGTGCTGAAGTGTGGGTTTGTCTGTATGGAGAGAATCCTATATCCAAGTGACAGATGTTTGATTGGCGTGAGTGGTGTGATAGATCCAATACATGTCGGAGAGGCTTGTGGAGACGGGGGGGTGGGGGCATGGGAAAGAGGGTGGGGTGGGGGTTATGGTTTGCTTGAGGGAAAGAAAAAATGCGTTGTATATTTTCCTTAAATCTTCAGAGTGACATGATGGCGCATGGAAGACTTTGTAAATACACTATTTCCTGCTGCCTTTCAGTTGCAGAGTAATGTCTGTTAGGGGCCAGTGGGATTTCATTCCCATAAGTCGAGGCTGAGGTATGCTATTGAAAGGAGGATGATTGATTGATTGATTGATTGATGGTGATGATTATGGTAGTGGTTGTGATGAGTGAATATAAAATCCTTCCCCTTGGGCCACGGAAACATCCTCTCTGCCTTTAGTGTGGCTCTGTGAGTTGGGAACACAGAAGCTTTTTGCCCAGGCCTAGGATTTAGCGATTGAAGATCAATCAAGTGAAAGTGGATGATTGCTACGTTCATGTGTACGATTCATTCCGAGACCTCAGCTGCAGGGGTGGGGGTGGGGTGCGCAACCACCAGTCCCCCCTTCCCCCCCGTTTTTTACAGTCTCCGAAGGTTTGATCATGTCTTTTGTGGATTTTGATTAGCTTAAAAAGATTATGGTTGTAGTGAAGTTGCTCTTCTCCGAGCCTTTTGTCAACTGTTGCCCTGCTTTTTAATCTCACAGGCTTCCAGTCTCTTGTGGCTTTCTTGTTGACCTGGCATTTGTTTGGTAGTGAGGCCTATAGGATGTAGCTGTGTACTTTAAAAAGATCCTGGTACTACAACTCGGTAAAACAGGAGTGAATCAAATCTTGACAGTTGTCTCTAGCTTTCACCCCAATGTTTTTTGTTTTGTTTTGTTTTGTTTCTTTCTTACGCCCCTGAAGGAATCCCATTTTATTTTTAATAACTAAAGAAAATAATGCATCAAACTATGGTAGATTTAAAGAAAAAAAAGAAGCATTAAACAAGAGACAGAATGGAATCTATTAGCAACTTGTGCTCCTCTCAACAGATGTTGCTGCTAACTGTTTGTGAAGACCTAGCTCATCTCTAACCATGTTAAACACTCATGGATGTTTTAAGTTCCTTTTTCCGTTGGTTCCCTGATGTGAATGTGTCCTTTTGGCGACTGTGTGTGGGTCCATTGAGTGATAAGGTAGCTGGTTGAACTGTTTGGATGTCTGCTACATATAGTGTAAGCATTGTGACTGCAAAATAAACGTTAATGGTTTGTATATGAAGCTCTATTTATTCCACACAAGTCCACTCCAAACTAGCTTTCTAGTTGGCTGAGGGTACACTTAACTGTACAGAAAGAAAGCGTGTATCAGGAAATGGTCATACAAACAGAAAAAAACATGAGGTGAGATGGCAGGCTTTAATTTACAATGGTGCCTTGTTTATGCTCTTTCCTTTCTTTGATTATCAGTCACAAATGTTGTGAAACAATATTAAAGTAAAATAGACAAGAAAGACATTGGAAGACATCACTTTTCTGTCGCAATCTGATGATGAGGACATGACAACCAGAAAGCTGTTCTCCTAAATCATTCCGTGGTTACTACATCCGCCTTCTGCAATGAATCCAATTGTTACACAAATATTTCAGACCCAAAAGGCCACAGATGGTACTGCGCTGTTAGACTAACTTTGTTCCTTTTCCTTGCTCTGTTGCTGGAGTTTGGCATTATGGACCGCATCATTGTAACCCCCTCTGTTCCTTGCAATCTCAATGGCATAAAACTGGATTCTGGTGGCTGCAATCAAATCAGAATTATATCATCAATTATACACCAAAAAGCATGACTTCGTCACTCAGCCAAAATTAAAAATCTGACATACCGAATATTGTGTTTTCCTCTGTGTAGTCCTTTTTGCAGTCCAGTCGGAGTAATGTTCCGTAATTGAAGTCCTCAACAATACCATCAAACTGATTGCAGAATGGCCTCCATCTCTAAATGTATTGGTAATAAGCGTGCAAAAAAAAAAATTAGCATCACTCCCAAGATGGATCCAGTTGCAGTTCTTCATTTCCAAACACATTTTTACTGGTTGATCAGACATCAAAATGCTGGCATCCACAGAGAAGAGTGTGAACTGGTACAGATAAACTCAGTAGGCCTATCGGTAAACATGCTTGGTGAAACATACTGGACTTGGATGCAATATACAATTTTGAATGTCCGTGAAATTATGCAAACTCATTAAGAGTGCAACAAATCAAATATCTCAAAACAAAAAAACATCTTGCAAAAAATTGGTGATTGGTAATACCTCTTTGGCCTCTGGAGATTTTAGTAGCTCGGGGTCCAATACTTCCAGATTAAGGTCACCAAAACTCTCCATGAATGCTGAATATATTTTATCATCTGATTTTGTAAGTTTCAGGAACTTGGGGTCCACAGAGGAAATAAGCTTTTGTGGGAGGGGGGAAAAAGAAAAGTATGAGAAACTTCAGACTTAAAACTTTTCACTTAAAGTAAACTCGGGCAACAATACTTACATTAAAGTACACTTCTGCATGGTTGTATGCTTTCATGGCCCACATTACCTCCAGCTGGGGCTGAATAACAAAAACAGCATTTTAAGTGACATGATAGAATATCCACCGCATTAATTTATGTAAGTTCAGTCTGAATTATATGATTCTGACATACATTAAAGTAGAAGAAAGATTCTACCAACCCTGTGCATTTCAAAACATGGCTTACAGTCTGTTACATTAACGCTTTCTGCAACATTGCTATGCATTGTAATACGAAACATTGTAGCTCCTGACCCTCTGTACTCACATCATTGCCATACGCCTCCGCCGGGAGAGAGAGAGCGTGCGCCGCCGCTGAAGCCCCCTCCACACCCTGAAAACGTAGATATGATAAGTCACGAAGCAGTAATGTGTTATTAGCTACACTATCACACTCAACGGATGGATGCCGTAAGAGAAAACAAGCAACTTTGGGAAGCATGCCTGAAGTACTGGTTAGCTGCTAACAGGCCATCATTCTACTCCGAGGAACAATTAGTGGTCACGACTGGTACACAGAACCCATAATGGACACAGTTAACATTATCTCAAATGCTATGTAATCAAGTTTACCAACTGTGAACTTTTCTGACCCGATTATCTATATTAGTTAACAACACATGGTAGAAGAAATATTAGCTTGCTAGCAGTGCTGTTGACCATGTTGTGGCTGGCCTGTTAAAATAGTTATGCCAGACAGGGCTACAGTGTATAGTATATTTCTCACTTTTAGTGACATACAATAACATACCATTGGATGAGTATGACGCAAAAATATCAAAGTACATTACCATAAGTAATACAGCCAAAAACATTTCTTACCAAAGAGGCCAGTCCATTACTTGACGCCATGCTTGCTTGCGATGTGCACGTTATCCGGAATCACGACTCATTGGCGTCATACGTAAGAGGCGGGGCTGCAAAATACGCACTGTGGATGGACTTATTTCTAATGAGAAATTAGTCATAGCCGTTCTGTGGTTTGAAGATCATAACCATAGGTTATAAAACACATTTGCCAAGTTTTTGGCGCTCATTGAAGTTATTATAAAATATAAATTAACCATAATAAAAACATCATCAATGACGGCTTTTCTGTTGTATCCATGTTAACTGGAAAATATTTTTGCAGTAAACCTTCAACATGTTGCCTCGCAGAACACTGCAGTAGGTGAATAGTATAACGATTAAAGACTAATCCAAATGACTTAATTACTAAACCTCTGACAGACATGTCATACTATCATTATTCACGAGTAAGTTTCTTTGTGGTAGGCTAAATGAGCTCGTTTGCAGAAGTAGGTTCCAGCCTCAACATTAGACTACTCCCCCTCTTCTCAGAGTGGGTCGAGCCACATGCAAAGGAGCATCAACAGGACAGAGTAGGCTGATGTCCTTTGCTGTCTATTTTTTTCTGCACGCCGTCTTAAAGACCTGCGCAGCTCTCCAATACAGCCTAACTGTCACGGATATCGCGCGGTTTGGGAGCTCTCTGTAAGACCTACACGGGGAGTATGTAATTTTCATGGACATCTTATCCGCATGTTTGGATGTAGTGGGGTTTTTTTCGGTCAACTGAGCTGGTGGCGGAGGATCAAGAATTGCTGAGCTTTTGGTACACAGCTTGAAGAGGTAGGCGCGTGCGACATCCTCACCATTGTTGAGCGTAGCTGTCATCTGCACCTAAACCTGACAAGATGCTACAAGGTGATCGTAGTCAAATGCCACTGTAAAGGTTGATCATGCTTCATACGACGTCATTTTGGCGTGTATAGTCTACCGATGTGGATACTACCTCGTCTGAAAAAAGAGAAAACGATGTAGTCAATTATTTTAGGCTAGATGTTTAGGCTACTGTTAAACTAAAGATTACAGTTAGAAAGTTGTGACCAGAGCCCCACAGAACAGAATCACTGCGAATCATCATGCGTTAAGTTTGAGTAAATTTACTCGACAAGAGCATTTGTAGGTGTGAACTTCTTGTGTGATAGGCCTACAGCGTAAACGTGTGTTTTCTGACATTGACAGTATGATGTTCTTTGGTTGTTGGGGGCCTAAATTGTTCACCATTTGGTGAGGTTTATGGCAAGGTTCTGGGATAGGCCCATATAACTCAGCTGTAGGCTGGCAAGCTCTTTATGTTTATCAGTAACATTTTTGGTTGATTGGTGTGGCTTTTATATATTTTATATGCCCTCCTCCGCGAGTTAATTCTGAAACCAAAACATATAACTAGTAGGTCTTAGTTTTCTTGTCCTAACAGGAAGCAATGGCTTCCTAAACTGGAAAACTTTTTTGGTTGAACGGAAGGTTCCAGGTCCACTGTTGAGGCTGAAGGCTGAGTGTTCTGTCTGAAGTCTTCTAGCACTAGAATATAACTAGCTCACATTTGTACAACTGAGTACATATTTCCGTGGATTTGTGCTTGATAGGGCACCCACTGGATTCCCTCAGCATCCCGTTAGAAAGGAAAAAGAGAGATGTTTTGGCGTCCTCTATAAAGCTCTATACTAGTCACTGTTTTATTGTTTTAGTGTAAATCCATATATTTAAAAGACTCACATCCCCGCCTCAGGAACTTCATAGATTTTGCACTGGATCAATGGGGAAACAGTTGACATCGTTATCATCCACAATTACAGTCCCCTAGATTCTTCTAAAAAATACTGATCCAACAACATGAACTGTCTTTATTTGAGTGTGCCTGTGTGTGTGTGTGTAAGGGGGGGATGCCCATTTTCTGAACTTCACTGAATTTCATAGGTTTATCCCATGTACACTTCAATGTGAAAGGAAGAACATGCCCTGCTTTACTTGAACTAACCTGACACCATCTCTGCCCAAGAGAGAGTCAGCGATATAATCAATGTCTCGCTAATCTGATTGTACAAATCCATCTGTCTGTTTCCTGGTGAGCCCTCTGGATTTGATCCCTGAACTATCTCTCTTTAGTGCCATGAGACATGTGCTTTGTGAGGAACTGGAGGGATGATTCTTGGCTAAGGCCAGCAGATGGGAATGGCTTTGGGTACATGCAGCGAAGAGCCATGGATAGAAAATGCTGTGGTGGTTTTCTGCTCCAATAAGGTCTTGCACTGGAACTCATCACACACACAAGTAGCAGATCTCGGTCAGCTGCTGGTTACCAGCTTGGTTGAGATCAGCATGCAGTGATGCAGAAGTGTTGGCACACATACGCACGTCCAATGACAGAGCAGAGTGCTTGCACATACTTGAACTGGAGGAGGAGGGGTGTTATGGGCAGGCTGCTATAACGATGGCATATATTGAGAAAGATCCTTGGTTGGTTTGACCTCAATATGGAAAGTGGTTAATGATAAAAAATAGGCATGGTTATGGCCTAGCTGAATTGATTGTTCTCAGTTTCTCCTCACCACGTGTTTTCCTGGCAGAAGAGGAGGTAGGGGGAGGGTGTATGTGTGTGAGAGAGAGAGAGAAAGAGAGAGGCCTTGCCTATCGGTGGTGTTTTCTCCAGAGGTGCCTGGAGGATTCTGGCGAGACCAGTGTTGCCCTGGTGACGGCAGCGACCGGCTGATTGGGCGTTGGCTGCTCTGGCTGTGCTGAGATAAGTGCATTTCAGTTGGGGTGGAGAGAGAAGGGGGTGGGGTCACACAGGAACACGCAGAGAGAGAGAGAGAGAGAGGGAGAGAGAGAGACACTGAGAGAGTGGACGCAGAGTGCTGGAGAAAGATGACGGGAAGCCTGGATCCCTCAGCATAGGATATCCTCCTCATCTTAGGCAAAGCTGGATGGAAAGCTGGTTTGTGTTGTTTTGTTTCTAAACTCAATTCTTCCTGCTTCTAGATAATGTGCTTTTCCTGCTCTTATTCTGCTGGAATTTCTGTTTTGCCTGAGCTTTAACATTGTTTCAGTAGGCCTTACAACAAGTGAACTAATCTGAAAATACTGCTGTTGTTTCATAGCTTATATTTGCCACTCTAATAATATTCATTTATAGAATGGTTGTAATAAGATCTGCATATTGAGACTGAATGAATGGTTACTGAAACTTAGCTCAGTTCAGTCCAGTATCCAGAAATGTGTATACTTGAAGACAAACGGTGTCTGTTTAGCTGTTAGTATTTGGGGTTTGGTACAAAGCACATACAGATCACAGGGGTAAATTACATGATCCCATACAGAATTTTAGAAAATAATGTTATTACAATGGATAATAATAGTATCAAGGGGTTCTATTTCATAATAGCTAATGCGGTTTTAGCATTTCTGCAGACCATGTGTGGTTGAGCCATTTAGGTTGTATTTAGGTTGTGTTCTTGACATCTTTGCTGATGCGGGCAGTGGCAGTGAGTTAATATCATTTGGCTGTGCTCTCAGTCTCGTACAGCTCCAGCCTGTCTGGGGCAGGCATGGAGGCCTCTGCAAGTGCGTTAGATCAGTAGAGGGCTACCAGGAAGCGCAAATAAGACTGACTCATTGTTTTCATGATCATTTTGCAACTGTGAATGAGAGTCAGAAAGACCTCCAAAAGAGCGGACTAGATCGTCTGTACAAATAAACTGTAAAGGTCAGTACTGAGATGCTGCAGCAGCAGGCCAATGCAAGCTTTGTAACAAACACGAGTTTTGTAGCAGTACATTAATTCATAGTTATTGCAGGTGTTTTGACATTGATTAGCGGTGACTTTTAGACTTCAGTTCTGTTAGTTACATGGAAGAGAACAGAAAAAGACTGTACAGCACTCTTGGAATATTAGATTTCTCTGAGTTGTTTTTATCAATTGTCTAAATTGCTCAGTCTAAACCTTATTTCCTATGGCAAGATATAAAATTATTTCTTTCAAAGATGTGTTTCATGTGTTTTGTTAATCTTCTTTAGTTGATGTTGTACTTTCATTCTGATGAACATTGCCAAAGGAACTGAATGCACATTCATTGACGCAATCAGAAGAAATGTCGAGCTTTCACCTCATCTTAGAGCTGCGAATGATAATAGGCCTGCCTCCCTTTAGCCACTCAGAACTCATCTTAATTGTGTGTGGGCTGCAAGGCTTTGTGTTTGTCAACCTCTTAGCTTCACTTGCAGTCTCAATGACTCCTACATTCCTTCTCAGACAGTTAAATGCATACCCTATTTGCCCACTAAATTAAAACGGACTTAAAATGTTCAAAAGTCTATGTTTCTGAACTAAATTCAAACTCAATAACAAATCCATAAATCACACTTGTAATCCAGGAGTTCATTATTGGCCTCTGAGGCAATCCCATTCCCAGATTAAACCCTTAAACACTGTTCAGCTCCTGTGGGGGTTGTCTGGGGATGGTTTCAAATTGAACTTGAATTGGAAGCTGTCAGATGCAGATGGGACCTAGCTCTGCTAATGACATTGGTTTTGTCCAAAGAGTCGGTGATAAATCATGTCAAAGGCACGGCATTGGGGATTGTTTGGTGCCCTTCATGGCTGAGTGAGTCTGACCCATACTGAGCACCCGTTTCCATAACCTGCTGGGACAACTTATCCTTCTGGAGAACCGGCTGCGCTTCAAGAAAAAAAATCGAATTGCTGCTGTGCTATTCATTCCCCTTAGCATTAAACGTAGTCCTAGAAAGAACTGTAGAATAAGCACTGCCATGATGTTTAGAAATTTCAGGGTGGTTATGAATTTCATAAAATAGAATAACAAAGACAGGATTCCCACAGGAGTTACTCATCCTGGGTCTTGTATTGAGCGATCATTTTCTTGTGGGCTTACTTGAGTTCCTTTAAGGAAATATAGTAAGTTTCACATCACAAGAGGGAGAAATAAAAGAGGCACAATTAGCCAGTGGCACACTCGTCAGACTCTGCTGAATTTGTAATCTAGACCTGCTGTGTACACAGAGCATCTTTGTCTCTTGCTGTCTGGAAGGAAATGTATTCATTGAGCCTTGGGCTCTCAGGCATTTGATTTTTGACTAGGGCTAATGAATGTACTCTAGTCATGAAATATTCAGAGCACCAGCTTCCTGATTCATATGTGAAACCGAAATTACCAGATTCTCTAATCAGGGGCAGATAATGGACGATTATGGCCTTTTCCAAAACTGTGATGGCCTTTTGTCCAAAAAAAGAAATTTCTTAGAAAGTATTGTTCTTGTGATAGGCCGCTGGGCTGGAACTGGAGATGAAGCTAAAAGGGACACCCAAGAGACCTTCCTGAGAGACTGAGTTCAGGGGCAGGGCAGTGGAAAGAGGGAATGTCGACTACGGATCCAAATGAGTCAGAGAAGAGAATTATCTACCATGGCTCGAGATGAATGAGAAGGCTAGGGAAACCGACCATGCTAACTCCAGTCCCCTGGGATCAGTCTCAGTGATGTGATGGGACACTCTAACGTCCTAGCATCTCATTTAAGTCAGCCTTCAACCTCCCACTCACATTTATGTACAGCAGGCAATTTGAGTGAAGGGCAAGAAACCATGGCAAGGAATGCTTTCAGTCAATTTCCCCTTTTTCCGTTTAGCAGATGTATTTTTCCCATGTGACTTGCACAAGAGAAACGATATGTAGCTTTAGAAGTACCACTAAACCATAGTGGTCTTTGCTTAGGTGGCAGTTTGCTTTATGACAGTTTTATTGTTAAAAATGACACAGATCCTGTGACTGCATTGAAACACAATTCATTGGTGGTAAGATTAGTCATAGCTAATCTCATAACTGTCTCATAACTGAGAGAGGAGGAACAATAGCAGCAGCATTTTCAAATCCCACAGTGGTGGAGGTAATAGTTTTAGTAACCATAGTGCAGGAGTCCCTGTTGTGGATGTAACAGCGCTGGTTGTATTAGATGCTTAGGTCCAATCATCATGCTTCCCTTTGGATCCATATCAAATAGAGCCCATAATCCTGTGGGGATGTATTGATCGGCTTTGATATCAAAGGGAATGTTAAATCGCCCTGCTAGGGGGCCCTAATTAGATGTGTTGGTGCTGTTAGAGCTAGAGCACTTTTTGCCTTTCCCGCAGGGTGGACTGGTTATCTCTAAACAGGATATGGATTGAAATCACATTCAAAATAGCTCTACAAAAATGCATCATGCAATGGCCCATTGGCCAATTTAGTTGGTAATCTTAGACTAGACCTATTACATATTTAATATTACTATATTACTAATATTACTAAGTATTTTGAAAAAGTCAATATTATTTGATTTCCGTAAATCACATGACCTAAGTTATATCCTTTGCCATTCACATAAATTAACCCTGTGCCACTTTTTACCGTTCAATTTGGTCTTCTGAGAGCTGCTTTAAATTGTTCACTTGTAGTCTTTATTTTTATTGCAGTGACATCGGGTGTCATCAGTAAGGTGGATGATTTCAAGCTGTTTTTCCGTCATGCAAAAGGTGAATAATCTCTTTCAATCCTCACATTACTTCATAATTTTAAATAATTGATTCATTTTTCAAATCTCATTTGCTGTGTGTGTGTTGAACTTTCACCTTTTGACCTCATCATTTATCTTATTTTTAGACGGCAACTGCCCCATGCAGTGTGTCCTCTTCTCGAGGTCCTAGTGCCCCAGGATCTCCAGCCACATCAATTGTGGTAAGATGAGCATGCATTTATTCACATATGTGTTCACAACCATGCCTGAAAATGTTTTTGAAGGTCTTCATTCTCTTGTTTAAAATAGATATCCAGTTTAAATGCTATTCTTTAAAGTAAGGCCCGTTCCAGTCAGTGAGTTGGTGTACTTCTGCAAATGATAACCCGTCCTTCTGTTATCTGACACGGGACATGCACTCACCACACCAATTCCCAGGAAGTTATTCTCTTTTGAACTGAAGATATTACCCATGTTTTTTTTCAGCTTCCTTTTGATCATTTCCCCTGTTTCAGACAGTCAAAGAAATGTCTCTGTTCAGCCTTTGTGGAGTAATCCAGTTGTCTAACTGGCTGATTTTGTGCATTAATACTCTTTGTTCATGTAAATGGGAGCAGCATTGAGAAGGCTCCCTTTTGCAGTCCCACACATTTTACCAGCCCACGCAATTTTTGAACTGGCAGAAATGTAGACAGCGATGTGGAAAAATTCTGACATTGTTTGCCAGCTTCCGAAGAGAGTTTTTTGGCAGCGCTGATGTTTTTCCCATTGCCTTGGGCATTAAAACAGTTTTGTGTAACTGATTTGTACAGAATTATAACAGCCAATCATTAGGCAACAAAATTAAATGGCATTTGAGACATCATTTGCACTGGAAAAATGATAACGATACGAATGATAGTAAATTATAAAACTTCAAACAGTCTGGTAGTTCGGTTGTAGGTAGGCTGGCAATTTGGTTACATTTTGGGGGGAGTTAGTGTTCATGTAAATTATGAAATCACAATGTCTGATATTGCATCCTTAATTATTAGTAATCAAACCTTCCTTTTAACTATATCTGCCATTAAAATAAAGCTGAACTCATTTGATTTGCACACAGGCACGGATGGACAACCAAGTCATTGGTTACAAGGACCTAGCAGCCATTCCCAAGGACAAAGCCATTCTGGAAGTGGAGAGGCCAGACCTGATGGTGTACGAGCCCCATTTTCACGTTTCCTCCCTAAGCAGAACAGGCCTCTGCAGGAGCCGTGAGGTCAGTGTCCTTGGAACAGACTGGTGATGTCCTTGTTGTAGAATGTATATTGTTTTCAAATATGTGTATTGTTCTCTTAGAACACCAACATATAATTAGAAACCTGAGTGTTCTGTTTTTCCTAGAATGCAGGATGTGCAATTGTGTGAAGATCAAAGTGCTTTTTGTTTGCTGTGCTTTGCTGTTTCATCATTTCACACAATGAGTGCTGAAGGTTTCATGGAAGTCTTTCCTGCTTTTAGAGGTCCATGTCACCACACTCCATCTCTCCGCCTCCATCTCCTGAGGTAAGACATCTCTCTTTGTTTTAGTGGTCAGGGAGCTGCTAGGAAATAAGTTAATGACACAGGAACGCAGAGAAAAAAAAAATACATTTCCCGTCTCCTCAGCTCATTTGCATTTCAGAAATGGGCAATGAAGATCCTTTTGAATGCAGAAGATCATGTTTTTTAAAAACAGCTAAATGCAAAATCTGTTTAGAAAGTCCACTAGATTTGAGCCGTGCATTATTGCCTGCACATACACATAGCAGTGTTTTAGTCTTAATACATGTTGATTGCACCTCCTTGCAGAGAGGGGTGTAAATAACCAGGGCTATCTCTACTGCTGCTTTCTGAATACACACTGTGGGTTATCAGACTAAGGCTAAGACTGAAACATGCAGCCTACTTTGCTTCTGTAAAAAAAATGCTACATTGATGTAAATAAACAGGCTTTCTAAACAGTAAGTCACAGTGATAAATAGGCTAAGTAAGGAACTAAAGTGATACTTGAGGCAAGTATTTGTACAGTATTAAGAAGTAAAGATAGATAATTCAGTCTCACATCATGTGAGGCATACGTGGCATTGACAAAGGTTTGTAGATTTAAGTCCCAGCTGGTTGCCTTTCCCCACTCCCTGCTCGCCCCTCTAGATATCCTACAGGGAGCAGAAGGACTGGTCCGAGCAGGGCTCTCCTGGGGGCTCCACCATGGGCTCCACCACACAGCTCCGTAAAATCAGCACCTCATCACGGGGCTGCGTACAGCACTTTCACCGGCCAGGTAAGTTAGCATTCCAAAGGACACCTTACTGTTGTTACAGACACATCAGTTCAGATTTGCACTCCCTTTTGAATGAGTTTATGTTTTAAGTATTTTGCTTATTGATCCCTAAAGCCTTAACAACCTTCACATAGACTTGAACAATTGGGCCTGATACGCCAACTTGTTACAATGCAGGATTAAATCATGAGCTCAACCAAGTCAAGGGAGAGGAAGTATGTATATCTAAAAGCCAATTCTAAACACTATAGAAATTTTTCATGTCAGACTTCAGGTTTCAGGGAGATTTTAGGTTCATAGCTTTACTGTCATTAATGTAATTTATGTAATTAATAAACCCAGAGGGTTTACCAGAAAACTATAATAGTTATGACATTAGGTCTAACTGTATGAGTTTCCCTGAGCAAGTTGTGTTGAATTTGGTTGCTGTGGTTAATGTCTGTTGATTTGTTTGCTTTCTTTTAGATAATGGATCCAACATTTATAAAAAGCCTCCCATTTATAAACACGGTAATTCACACACTATTTGAATATGCAGGTGCAGTCAGCAATGTTAAGTGGTTTGGAAACATGAAACTGTTTTTGTAGGATTCAGTTAATGTGTACTCACATTCCACTAGCTCTCCATTGTCTGATTCCATTGTTGAAAAAATGAGTCTGATCTTTTTACTATGCCCTGGCTCCTTGAACTGGAAACAAACTAACAGCAGTCTGCTCCCAAGTAGTAATAAAACACTGCTTTATGTTTCTCAAAAAGAACTGAAGACAATGGTATCCTACCTCTCTGGCATGTTTTGTTTAGTCCTAGATTGTGTTGGACAAAAGCTTCTGCCAAGACAGTTAAATATTAGCAAAAACAGAATCAAGCATTACATCATCCAACGTCGCTGACTGCACCTTCAAGTATCTGGAATGTTGTTATTTATTTGTTTATCCAAAGTGTGTCTTTTGTGACAACCGGCTATTATGCTGTTTTAATGTTGTCTCTATTTTCTGTCCTTAGATTCATCAAATAAAAACGCAGGGGACAACATCATCAAATCCTCCATGTTCCCAGCAGCCCATCCGCCTGATCCCAACGAGCCCTCCAAGATTGAAACAGAGTACTGGCCATGCCCACCCTCTTTGGCTACCATGGGTACAACCCGCTTTCAGATCTATGGTTATCATGCAGTTCACTCTCCTAGTGTTTATCTGGAAAGGCTACACAGGAAACTAGCCTGGGAGCTACTGCCCACTGGTCAGAATGCAGTGAATATCCTCACCCTAGTAACATGCTTTAATCATCTGTCATTCCTTCCTCCTCCGCAGAGATTGAATGGAGGAGGAAGGCCGTCGCTGAGGGAAAAGTGGGGGAAGACGATGACTTTGAGGACCTGACGGAAGACGCCAAGCGGCTTCAAGAGCAGGAGCTTAGCAAGGTAGGAGGGGCGCACTGCGCCGTGCTGCTCTGTGGAACACTGCGTACCCCATCAATCATAGGGCGGTGTGTTACATCAGTGTCCGGTCACCACAGACAGCGCTCAATGGGATTTAACCACTGCCCTGTCTGAACAGGGTAGTGATTCCACTGCACCACTGACAGGCACAGCACAGAATTTAGTCATTTTGGCCAAATGGAGCATTTTACCATACAGATGGTGTCTCTGGGCCTCTGAGCCAAGAGCCTCTAATGGACTTTAGCAATCACACTCAGGGTTGTTTGTCTTTCAGATCCAGTCCAACTTGGGCAAATTGATTTTGAAGGAGGAAATGGAGAAGTCAGAGTTCCGCAGGAAAACCCGCTCACTCCCAGATAGGACACACATGCACTTAGGTGAGTGAAATGAAATGTTTGGCATGGGTGATTTGCCTGTGTGCTTCACATGTATCTGTTTGTGTGTGTGTGTGTGTGTGTGTGTGTGTGTGTGTGTGTGTGTGTGTGTGTGTGTGTGTGTGTGTGTGTGTGTGTGTGTGTGTGTCAGAACACATGGTATTTGGATGCCAAACATGCATGCCCCATATGGAAAAAAGATTGATGTACCCAAAAGCATACATTGTGTGTGTACTTAGGATTGATAGTATGGTTGTTTCTGGATGATTGACTGTACGTCGGTGCTCCTTTCAGGATCCACTTCCAGTACTTCCAAATCCACCTCCTTACCAGCCTGCAGTCGATCAGGCCTCACCAGGGTAGGATTGGATGGCAGATACATACACCATCATGGCTACTCATAATGTCTCCAGCTATCTGTGAAATCAATACCAGAGGTAGAATAGGAAACAGAGACTGTAGTAAGTTCACATATAGTTTTCTGTTTGCTCTTGTTGGAGTATGAGGAACCATGGAAATGGTTAGTCAGTCCAGACTAGTGTTTTATATCTGTCATTTGTCTGTGTCTAAGTTCATAGCATTGTATGTTTTTTTAATCTATCCCCAGCTGCAGTCTGCAGATTTTCCATCCTCAGAAGGAGACCAGGCAAGGCCAGGTATGCAGTATGTTGATTTTTGGTTGATTTGGATATGGATGATTACTTCATGTAAATTGGTTTAGTTGTTTTTAGAAATGTAAAATATATTCTCAGAGCAAGATTCACATCCTATTATCTTCAGCTAATTTGCATATAAATATGTTCTATAGACATGTGTTGCAGAGTAAAATGTTTTCGGAAACAGAAGATAGTATGTTTATGCATATTGTTTGAAATATTTTTTGTTTGTTTGTTTGTTTCATCCACAAGATATGAAGCATTCATTACCATGTATCTTGATGCCAAATGATAATGTGTTTATAATGTGTTAATAAGAGATAGATGTTCACTTCTCTCACTAGCTGCTCTCACCATCAGCACTATTTTTGTGATCAGGGTCAAAAATCTGGCTAAATATTTTACAGCACCCTATTAGGGATGGGCGATATGGGCTCAATCACAATCTTTCATGCTATTGTTGATGATAATGATGCAGAAAGTAATCTGTTACATGTCTCATTAGCCTGCAGTCTTGAGAGCTGACAAGAGAGAGACAAAAATGGCAAACTTTTAAATTCATTGAACTGTTTTGCCTTGCCTGCAGTTGTATTCCAAGAACTGTACATTCCATCATGTCTATTCTAATTAAATATGTACGGTGCCTACCTTACAGCTATTAAAATGTCATCAATTATATAAGTGCCACAATAGGACGTAATCACAAAAGTATATATTTTATGACAATATGGAATTTCAATGTGATATATTGGTAGCAGTATGATATGACCCATCTCTATATCCTTTGACCAAATATATTAGAATTAGTTAGCCAGCTCACTTTCATCAGTGTCGGTTATACTGTTTGCTGTTCACAAGGCAAATTTGGCAGATATTTGCTACTTATAGATCAAAATCTTCCCCTTAATTCATGAATGTCTATAGCCTACTGCTCTCTCATGACCCTATAAAGTTAACTATAAGTGGCAACAAGTTCCACATGATTTGCAAATATATAATAAGACATCAATATAAGAGCATAATTTATACTACATCAGTTATTCACTAATAATCATCCATGTTCTTTTATTTGAGTCATCTTCTGTCCTTTCTTTGTGGAGGCATTTCTTCCACATTTTACTCTATTTATTTGTCTCTTTTCATGTTCTGCAGGACTACAGGTAAGCTTGTTTCATTTGTGTATGTGTGTGTTTATGTTTTTGACATGGCTGCACGTGCACCGACTTATCACTCAGCATAACTGTATGTTGCTTCCCTGAGTAACCATGATGATCTAACATTTAACACACATTTTATTTTCCACTTTGGCTAAAATCCAAACAGAACAATTATGTTGCCAAAACAGAGATGAGTTTTATTATTTGCAGCATATTTGTCTGGTTGGAGTATTACATTTGTCCCAGTGACATAGTGTAACTGTCCTTGGCTATGTTCATTAAAGAATGTTCACCATTTTACCATCAGAACAAATGAATTCTGATGCTTTGCTGTCTTGGAGAGAATTGCTTTCTATGTTCTCATTAATTGATCTCGCATTGCAAAACCCTGCACTGACAGACCTCATGGGTGGAAGGGGGTGGGGTTGAACATCTTGTTTATGCCAGTCTCTTCTGTTTGAGGGAATATCTGGGACTTTGTGGTATCTTTTTAGAATGGAGATACACAAAGAGGGCGAATGGACAGAGGAAACTCACTGCCTAGTATTCTGGAACAGAAGGTGAGGGGTGTGGATTGTCTTCAACATATACATTGTGTATATGCCCCATGTACTGTAAGCCTCCAAAGTTTTCAAGCTGCTGTGCCATACAACCTAACCACACTCACTCTTAACTTATAGCTCTCAGCTAACTTAATGCTAATCCTCCATATGGCTGGTCATCCACGTTCCACTGGCCTCTTTCTGTTATTTGACAGGAGAGGAACAGAGCGATGACAGTGGTAATCAGAGAGGCATAGCCTACATATGTTATAGCGGAGGGTAAAGAAGACTTTGGAGGCTCCATCTCCCTAATCAAGCAACCTGTTTTTTGAAACGTGCTGAGCATGCTGTTCTTCTCCCTGGACTGTCTGTGAAGTAGGCCTGCCTTTAAAGATGGGAATGCTGTTTCCCTGCCATAGTTTGCGTGGAGCATTCATTCCTTAGACTCATCTCCTTCACTGTTAGAACTGTTTGCCGTCACTCTGAGTCACGCTGAACAGAGGCAGACAATAGTTGAAGGGCCCTCCTGGTGTCATGTTATTTTCTGATGGAACTAGCATGTTGACACTTGAAAGCTGCGCTAACTTGTTTGCAGGTCTACCCATATGAGATGCTCATTGTGACCCATAGAGGGCGCAGCAAGCTTCCACCAGGCGTGGATAGAACTAGACTGGAGGTAAAATCACTCTCCATTCAGTATTTTTATTTATATCACAAAGGCATCTAAATATACTCATGAAAAAACTAGATACGCTGATCAGATAGACACTTTATACCAGACCACTGTATATGCTCTGCTCTTTCCCAAACAGAGGCACCTTTCTCCAGAAGAGTTTGAGGAGCTGTTTGGAATGCCCATCACAGAGTTTGATCGCCTGTCTTTGTGGAAACGCAACGACCTGAAAAAGAAAGTGTCACTTTTCTAACGATCGGTGACACACTGAGACTTTGGGCCTTTGGACACGCTATTTGGTCTGCTCTTGGATGCAAATAATGTCTGTCAGCTAAAGAGTTCCATTGAAAATGCAGGAAGACACCTACAGTCACATATATACAAAATAGAGCCATATCATACCCAAAAGCTATACTCAGTACTTTCTTTCAAGCTACAGAATCCATGCCGGTCCTATCACCAATCAAAGCTTACGCCTCCTGTGTGTTGTCCTGTTCTCAGTATGGTCCACAGGGCTTCGTGTCAGTGAACTATTCATTTGAATTTAGCATGGTCTACAGTATACACAGAGGTGTTGTCTCATGATTCTGCATAAAGGTAGTCTTAACTGTTTGTGTAGTTCCAAATCCTAATGATAAAAAACACTGTAAAGCGCTCTTGAGGAAGACAGCGGGCTTAACCGACCAGGCCTTGACTAAAACATAAACTCACGTTTAACCACATGCGTGGAGAATATTCATTTCAAAATACTTTTAATTGCCTTTGATCATTACATATTTATAAAGGCAAATACTGAACGCTTTTCAGAGTAAATATCAAAGTGCCCATTCAATTTCTAAATTATATATAAAAATATATATGCAAGACCATCACCCCAATTTTCACTCACTAGACTTCCACTCCATAGTGTCATAAGCTGTGTTCTATTTATTGTGGTGTCTGAAACACTGTTGTATAATTTTGGAAAAATATTTATTTGCTTTACTGTTATTTATACCTTGAAAACACTCTTCATTTTTCCTCATAGTCTGAACACAGAGATGAAATGTCTTCTTAGAGAATTTAAACATGCATTGTAATAAAGAGAAGAAATGATGTTCAGTATGCAGATTTGTTCATATTCACAAGATATTTAGAACATTTGGAAGTTCTTTCCTCACAAATCAAGAAAAGCTACAAAACTAAGGGGTTCACTTAAAGGTGTGCCAGGCTCATTGAGGGCTGTTAATATTTCTAATGTAGGGCAAGCTAAGACGCCTGAAGGTTACCAAATAGTTTTGTATCTATTTAATGTTTAGTAACATTTATGCTTATTTCCTGTTAAGTTTAAAAAGTCCATCACATTTTTGCATGCACCCATTACTGGGGTGCAGAATATGGATGTAATTAATGTTGACTGCCACCATATTCATGTACTGTACATCCATGCTGCTGCAATATTGTTTTGAATCTGATGTATTATTAACACAAATCACTATAACACATGTGATGAATAGTTAGCTCATAACATATACCTAATTTGTAATGTCAGTTCAGCAGCATTGTTGAGTAAAGATTAATAAAAACATTTCTGTGCTCTGACTCTTTCTCCCTCAAAGCTTTTTATGTAAATAGTTATTTTAAAAAGTTTACACTTTTCTCTAATGTGAAGGTTAGAATTTTTTTCTTTGCCATTGGTGAGCGATTGGACATAAACCTTACAGGGGTTCAGATTTGACGTAGGGTTTAGCAAAGAGTGGTTACAAGGGTGTGACATAGAGTATGGGGAGATCATTTTTGATAGCCAGCACAGCATTGTAACAAGTTATCCTGGCCAAGCCTTCCTAAGCACTTCTGCTCGATTATCATATCCTTACAGTGCTAGTCTGGATTTGATTCTGTGCTTGTTGTCTCTGGGGGTCTTTTTACCGCATCCAATAAGCGAACAGGGGAAGGAGGAACAATGCCATCAGTCAAGGCAGGCTATCAGTCAAGGGCTGATCCCATCTTTTAAAACTTCAGTACCTGTAGCAAGCAATCGTTTCTCACTACTGAATATCCAGAACTTCTGCATGAAGTGAAGTATAGAATGAGGGGCTGGTTTGATGACCAGGCTAGCAGCAAGTTAGTTGCTGCAGTGACTTTTTATTTTTTTATGGCTGACACATTATAGATGGTAGGCCTACTATTTAAGTTTAGGCTACAAAGATCACATAAACAAAACATTCAAGGTCAAAATACATTTAGCCACTGATAGTATATTTGCCTTTCCTTGCCTATTTCTTGATGCATCCTACTCCTCTAGCATGTTCCCAACTTGAAATTGATTTTAAGCTGCACATGAGAATAAGCTTCACTGTTTTTCATTTTGCAAGAATTAATTCACAGGCTAGTCTGAATTTCACAAAATTGAGAAGTAGGCCCATCAGCAACATGGGCTCCAAGGTCTTGTCACCAGAAGAACCTGCAGATTGTTTTTTATCTAGAGGGTTGATCAGCAATTGCGATACTCCCACACATTAACAAGGAGCACCCAAGAGCAACAGGGACAAGGAAAAAACTCCCTTGTCCAAGTAAAAAACCTTGAGAAGATCTATGGCTAAATGGGCCAACCCACCTGGCAGAGGTAATGCAGGAAGAGGGAGTCTATGTGTGTGTGTGTGTGTGTGTGTGTGTGTGTGTGTGTGTGTGTGTGTGTGTGTGTGTGTGTGTGTTGTTGTTGTGTGTGCGTGTGTGTGTGTTTTAAACCAGAGGCTAGAATTGATGTTAACACTGACAATTATCAGCCCAACCTATTTCAGCCCCATAGATGTACACTGAAAATTAGTGCATTTAAATGGTATAAAGAATTATGTTGTCCATTGTGAGGAAGGTAGGACTTTTGCATATTAAATTACATCTACAGGGTGTAGGCCAGGCCTATTCAATTAGACGTAAACAGACGTATTCTTCCCATTTCTCATTTGGTTCTTTTGCCAATGAAAGTCATGTCTGGTGTTGCTGTAGCCTATAAGAAAGGGGAAGTAGGGGGCTTGCAGGAAAGTCCTTTTTCCTCCTTTCTCTAGATACGTGCTTTTGCTTCCTCTTTTCATAATGAAAACATTGTGTAAAAGCATATATTCAATCGGTGTCAACAGGAGCATCAGATTGTGATGAACTGTATGTTCAAAAGCACATCAGACAAGGCTACCCCTGTGAGTATAGTGATGGAGACTGCATGGATAGAACCAGTCTATCAAACTGAGCTAAAGTCTTTTTTCATATCGGAGACGTATGGATTTGTTCTGGAGAAACCCTTGGTAAGAACACCTATGTTATTACCACATAGCTTCATTGAACATGTTTTCTATCGACAGCATAGGCTACAGTTTCGTCATCTGTGAAAGTAATTTACTGTTGCCAATTAGGCCTACATGAGCTATGTTGTGGAACTGAAACTGTTACAGTGCTTAAAACCCCCTGTTTTTAATGGTTTAACAGCTTTATAGGCATAAATTATATCTTGTTGAAAGAGTAGATATCATTTCAGCTAAAATTACATTCTGAATCAATCAACCAAAACAATGCAATTATGCTTCATAACAGTAACAGCAGACAAAAGTGGGCCCTGGGCACCCTAATCACAACCCTAGTAGCACTCAAACTGTCCCCAATACAACGCAATTGCCACTACATGGTAGCCTGTATATCAATATGAGTTCACATTTTGTATATGCAGCAATAATAATTAGAAAAATATTAATTATAATAGCAAGCTGTCTATGGTGCAGGGGGTACGTGGTAGGACATAGAATGTCTCAGGGGGTACATGGCAGTTAAAAGTTTGGGAACCACTGCTTTAGCTGAATGCAGAGCCGGGAGCAGTGCCACTTGTAGCCACTAATAAATTCCTGAATTCTGACTGCTGGTATTTCTGACCTCTCCGTCTCTGGGAACTGGAATTACCATGTAAAAAGTGGTAGCCCTATCTGTGCCACTCAATGAATTAATCTGTAGATGAACAATCAGAGTGACAAAACTTTAGCACTGTATTTAGTTAGTGTATTATTGTGTGAGTTTATGTCTAGCAGAGGTGAAAAATGGCTGCACTTAAGAGGATGTACCCAAGGCCAGATTATGAAATCCTGCACCTCTGGGTCAGCTTCTAGTCGGGTGAAAAAACCTTCTGAACTAGCATAAAGAAATCTGTTCTTAGAGGCCAGTCAAGTTCTTCCACATCAAACTCACCCAACAAACTGAACTGAACTGAATGGAAAAGCTCCTCCCTGAACTGTTTCCAAAAAGGTAGAAGCATTTCATCATCAGACATGTTTTGGTATGGGCTGAATAATTAAGATGCCCATTTATTGCCCCAACCCCAACCCTAGACCAGTCATAATGGCCAGTGTCTCTGTACCAGCATGTCAAGGCAACCTCCATAAAGACATGCTTGAAGTGATTTTGGTATGAAAGAACGGGAAAAGACATTGCAAACCAGACCTTCTTTGTTCAACATCAATGCTTAACAATAATCTTCCAAACAAATGGGCAAAAGTTTCCAGTCAACTTTAAGGAATCCTACCCAAAGGAGTGGAGGGAGGACAAACTTCATGTTATTACCCATGGATTTTTAGTGAGATGTCACGGTTAATGGGCACAGTACTCACAGTATATGTGGCTTTCATTTACTGCTAATGGGTACAGTCATCTTGGGGAAATAAAATGGTTTCAGACTAGCTGAGAACTTGGAGTTCCATCTTCAGGGGATTCCCCTTGTAACTTCAGCAACATTCCACATGCTTGAAACTAAAAAATGACCAGTAAGAGTAAAAGGTTACCATCCAAGCTGACGACACTGAGACACACAACACAGAGGTCATGTACTGAAGGACTGAATTACATTTTTGCACAACTGACCCTAGTAGCACTCAAACTGTCCCCAATACAACGCAATTGCCACTACATGGTAGCCTGTATATCAATATGAGTTCACATTTTGTATATGCAGCAATAATAATTAGAAAAATATTAATTATAATAGCAAGCTGTCTATGGTGCAGGGGGTACGTGGTAGGACATAGAATGTCTCAGGGGGTACATGGCAGTTAAAAGTTTGGGAACCACTGCTTTAGCTGAATGCAGAGCCGGGAGCAGTGCCACTTGTAGCCACTAATAAATTCCTGAATTCTGACTGCTGGTATTTCTGACCTCTCCGTCTCTGGGAACTGGAATTACCATGTAAAAAGTGGTAGCCCTATCTGTGCCACTCAATGAATTAATCTGTAGATGAACAATCAGAGTGACAAAACTTTAGCACTGTATTTAGTTAGTGTATTATTGTGTGAGTTTATGTCTAGCAGAGGTGAAAAATGGCTGCACTTAAGAGGATGTACCCAAGGCCAGATTATGAAATCCTGCACCTCTGGGTCAGCTTCTAGTCGGGTGAAAAAACCTTCTGAACTAGCATAAAGAAATCTGTTCTTAGAGGCCAGTCAAGTTCTTCCACATCAAACTCACCCAACAAACTGAACTGAACTGAATGGAAAAGCTCCTCCCTGAACTGTTTCCAAAAAGGTAGAAGCATTTCATCATCAGACATGTTTTGGTATGGGCTGAATAATTAAGATGCCCATTTATTGCCCCAACCCCAACCCTAGACCAGTCATAATGGCCAGTGTCTCTGTACCAGCATGTCAAGGCAACCTCCATAAAGACATGCTTGAAGTGATTTTGGTATGAAAGAACGGGAAAAGACATTGCAAACCAGACCTTCTTTGTTCAACATCAATGCTTAACAATAATCTTCCAAACAAATGGGCAAAAGTTTCCAGTCAACTTTAAGGAATCCTACCCAAAGGAGTGGAGGGAGGACAAACTTCATGTTATTACCCATGGATTTTTAGTGAGATGTCACGGTTAATGGGCACAGTACTCACAGTATATGTGGCTTTCATTTACTGCTAATGGGTACAGTCATCTTGGGGAAATAAAATGGTTTCAGACTAGCTGAGAACTTGGAGTTCCATCTTCAGGGGATTCCCCTTGTAACTTCAGCAACATTCCACATGCTTGAAACTAAAAAATGACCAGTAAGAGTAAAAGGTTACCATCCAAGCTGACGACACTGAGACACACAACACAGAGGTCATGTACTGAAGGACTGAATTACATTTTTGCACAACTGACCCTAGTAGCACTCAAACTGTCCCCAATACAACGCAATTGCCACTACATGGTAGCCTGTATATCAATATGAGTTCACATTTTGTATATGCAGCAATAATAATTAGAAAAATATTAATTATAATAGCAAGCTGTCTATGGTGCAGGGGGTACGTGGTAGGACATAGAATGTCTCAGGGGGTACATGGCAGTTAAAAGTTTGGGAACCACTGCTTTAGCTGAATGCAGAGCCGGGAGCAGTGCCACTTGTAGCCACTAATAAATTCCTGAATTCTGACTGCTGGTATTTCTGACCTCTCCGTCTCTGGGAACTGGAATTACCATGTAAAAAGTGGTAGCCCTATCTGTGCCACTCAATGAATTAATCTGTAGATGAACAATCAGAGTGACAAAACTTTAGCACTGTATTTAGTTAGTGTATTATTGTGTGAGTTTATGTCTAGCAGAGGTGAAAAATGGCTGCACTTAAGAGGATGTACCCAAGGCCAGATTATGAAATCCTGCACCTCTGGGTCAGCTTCTAGTCGGGTGAAAAAACCTTCTGAACTAGCATAAAGAAATCTGTTCTTAGAGGCCAGTCAAGTTCTTCCACATCAAACTCACCCAACAAACTGAACTGAACTGAATGGAAAAGCTCCTCCCTGAACTGTTTCCAAAAAGGTAGAAGCATTTCATCATCAGACATGTTTTGGTATGGGCTGAATAATTAAGATGCCCATTTATTGCCCCAACCCCAACCCTAGACCAGTCATAATGGCCAGTGTCTCTGTACCAGCATGTCAAGGCAACCTCCATAAAGACATGCTTGAAGTGATTTTGGTATGAAAGAACGGGAAAAGACATTGCAAACCAGACCTTCTTTGTTCAACATCAATGCTTAACAATAATCTTCCAAACAAATGGGCAAAAGTTTCCAGTCAACTTTAAGGAATCCTACCCAAAGGAGTGGAGGGAGGACAAACTTCATGTTATTACCCATGGATTTTTAGTGAGATGTCACGGTTAATGGGCACAGTACTCACAGTATATGTGGCTTTCATTTACTGCTAATGGGTACAGTCATCTTGGGGAAATAAAATGGTTTCAGACTAGCTGAGAACTTGGAGTTCCATCTTCAGGGGATTCCCCTTGTAACTTCAGCAACATTCCACATGCTTGAAACTAAAAAATGACCAGTAAGAGTAAAAGGTTACCATCCAAGCTGACGACACTGAGACACACAACACAGAGGTCATGTACTGAAGGACTGAATTACATTTTTGCACAACTGACCCTAGTAGCACTCAAACTGTCCCCAATACAACGCAATTGCCACTACATGGTAGCCTGTATATCAATATGAGTTCAAATTTTGTATATGCAGCAATAATAATTAGAAAAATATTAATTATAATAGCAAGCTGTCTATGGTGCAGGGGGTACGTGGTAGGACATAGAATGTCTCAGGGGGTACATGGCAGTTAAAAGTTTGGGAACCACTGCTTTAGCTGAATGCAGAGCCGGGAGCAGTGCCACTTGTAGCCACTAATAAATTCCTGAATTCTGACTGCTGGTATTTCTGACCTCTCCGTCTCTGGGAACTGGAATTACCATGTAAAAAGTGGTAGCCCTATCTGTGCCACTCAATGAATTAATCTGTAGATGAACAATCAGAGTGACAAAACTTTAGCACTGTATTTAGTTAGTGTATTATTGTGTGAGTTTATTTCTAGCAGAGGTGAAAAATGGCTGCACTTAAGAGGATGTACCCAAGGCCAGATTATGAAATCCTGCACCTCTGGGTCAGCTTCTAGTCGGGTGAAAAAACCTTCTGAACTAGCATAAAGAAATCTGTTCTTAGAGGCCAGTCAAGTTCTTCCACATCAAACTCACCCAACAAACTGAACTGAACTGAATGGAAAAGCTCCTCCCTGAACTGTTTCCAAAAAGGTAGAAGCATTTCATCATCAGACATGTTTTGGTATGGGCTGAATAATTAAGATGCCCATTTATTGCCCCAACCCCAACCTTAGACCAGTCATAATGGCCAGTGTCTCTGTACCAGCATGTCAAGGCAACCTCCATAAAGACATGCTTGAAGTGATTTTGGTATGAAAGAACGGGAAAAGACATTGCAAACCAGACCTTCTTTGTTCAACATCAATGCTTAACAATAATCTTCCAAACAAATGGGCAAAAGTTTCCAGTCAACTTTAAGGAATCCTACCCAAAGGAGTGGAGGGAGGACAAACTTCATGTTATTACCCATGGATTTTTAGTGAGATGTCACGGTTAATGGGCACAGTACTCACAGTATATGTGGCTTTCATTTACTGCTAATGGGTACAGTCATCTTGGGGAAATAAAATGGTTTCAGACTAGCTGAGAACTTGGAGTTCCATCTTCAGGGGATTCCCCTTGTAACTTCAGCAACATTCCACATGCTTGAAACTAAAAATGACCAGTAAGAGTAAAAGGTTACCATCCAAGCTGACGACACTGAGACACACAACACAGAGGTCATGTACTGAAGGACTGAATTACATTTTTGCACAACTGACCCTAGTAGCACTCAAACTGTCCCAATACAACGCAATTGCCACTACATGGTAGCCTGTATATCAATATGAGTTCACATTTTGTATATGCAGCAATAATAATTAGAAAAATATTAATTATAATAGCAAGCTGTCTATGGTGCAGGGGTACGTGGTAGGACATAGAATGTCTCAGGGGGTACATGGCAGTTAAAAGTTTGGGAACCACTGCTTTAGCTGAATGCAGAGCCGGGAGCAGTGCCACTTGTAGCCACTAATAAATTCCTGAATTCTGACTGCTGGTATTTCTGACCTCTCCGTCTCTGGGAACTGGAATTACCATGTAAAAAGTGGTAGCCCTATCTGTGCCACTCAATGAATTAATCTGTAGATGAACAATCAGAGTGACAAAACTTTAGCACTGTATTTAGTTAGTGTATTATTGTGTGAGTTTATGTCTAGCAGAGGTGAAAAATGGCTGCACTTAAGAGGATGTACCCAAGGCCAGATTATGAAATCCTGCACCTCTGGGTCAGCTTCTAGTCGGGTGAAAAAACCTTCTGAACTAGCATAAAGAAATCTGTTCTTAGAGGCCAGTCAAGTTCTTCCACATCAAACTCACCCAACAAACTGAACTGAACTGAATGGAAAAGCTCCTCCCTGAACTGTTTCCAAAAAGGTAGAAGCATTTCATCATCAGACATGTTTTGGTATGGGCTGAATAATTAAGATGCCATTTATTGCCCCAACCCCAACCCTAGACCAGTCATAATGGCCAGTGTCTCTGTACCAGCATGTCAAGGCAACCTCCATAAAGACATGCTTGAAGTGATTTTGGTATGAAAGAACGGGAAAAGACATTGCAAACCAGACCTTCTTTGTTCAACATCAATGCTTAACAATAATCTTCCAAACAAATGGGCAAAAGTTTCCAGTCAACTTTAAGGAATCCTACCCAAAGGAGTGGAGGGAGGACAAACTTCATGTTATTACCCATGGATTTTTAGTGAGATGTCACGGTTAATGGGCACAGTACTCACAGTATATGTGGCTTTCATTTACTGCTAATGGGTACAGTCATCTTGGGGAAATAAAATGGTTTCAGACTAGCTGAGAACTTGGAGTTCCATCTTCAGGGGATTCCCCTTGTAACTTCAGCAACATTCCACATGCTTGAAACTAAAAAATGACCAGTAAGAGTAAAAGGTTACCATCCAAGCTGACGACACTGAGACACACAACACAGAGGTCATGTACTGAAGGACTGAATTACATTTTTGCACAACTGACCCTAGTAGCACTCAAACTGTCCCCAATACAACGCAATTGCCACTACATGGTAGCCTGTATATCAATATGAGTTCAAATTTTGTATATGCAGCAATAATAATTAGAAAAATATTAATTATAATAGCAAGCTGTCTATGGTGCAGGGGGTACGTGGTAGGACATAGAATGTCTCAGGGGGTACATGGCAGTTAAAAGTTTGGGAACCACTGCTTTAGCTGAATGCAGAGCCGGGAGCAGTGCCACTTGTAGCCACTAATAAATTCCTGAATTCTGACTGCTGGTATTTCTGACCTCTCCGTCTCTGGGAACTGGAATTACCATGTAAAAAGTGGTAGCCCTATCTGTGCCACTCAATGAATTAATCTGTAGATGAACAATCAGAGTGACAAAACTTTAGCACTGTATTTAGTTAGTGTATTATTGTGTGAGTTTATTTCTAGCAGAGGTGAAAAATGGCTGCACTTAAGAGGATGTACCCAAGGCCAGATTATGAAATCCTGCACCTCTGGGTCAGCTTCTAGTCGGGTGAAAAAACCTTCTGAACTAGCATAAAGAAATCTGTTCTTAGAGGCCAGTCAAGTTCTTCCACATCAAACTCACCCAACAAACTGAACTGAACTGAATGGAAAAGCTCCTCCCTGAACTGTTTCCAAAAAGGTAGAAGCATTTCATCATCAGACATGTTTTGGTATGGGCTGAATAATTAAGATGCCCATTTATTGCCCCAACCCCAACCTTAGACCAGTCATAATGGCCAGTGTCTCTGTACCAGCATGTCAAGGCAACCTCCATAAAGACATGCTTGAAGTGATTTTGGTATGAAAGAACGGGAAAAGACATTGCAAACCAGACCTTCTTTGTTCAACATCAATGCTTAACAATAATCTTCCAAACAAATGGGCAAAAGTTTCCAGTCAACTTTAAGGAATCCTACCCAAAGGAGTGGAGGGAGGACAAACTTCATGTTATTACCCATGGATTTTTAGTGAGATGTCACGGTTAATGGGCACAGTACTCACAGTATATGTGGCTTTCATTTACTGCTAATGGGTACAGTCATCTTGGGGAAATAAAATGGTTTCAGACTAGCTGAGAACTTGGAGTTCCATCTTCAGGGGATTCCCCTTGTAACTTCAGCAACATTCCACATGCTTGAAACTAAAAAATGACCAGTAAGAGTAAAAGGTTACCATCCAAGCTGACGACACTGAGACACACAACACAGAGGTCATGTACTGAAGGACTGAATTACATTTTTGCACAACTGACCCTAGTAGCACTCAAACTGTCCCCAATACAACGCAATTGCCACTACATGGTAGCCTGTATATCAATATGAGTTCACATTTTGTATATGCAGCAATAATAATTAGAAAAATATTAATTATAATAGCAAGCTGTCTATGGTGCAGGGGGTACGTGGTAGGACATAGAATGTCTCAGGGGTACATGGCAGTTAAAAGTTTGGGAACCACTGCTTTAGCTGAATGCAGAGCCGGGAGCAGTGCCACTTGTAGCCACTAATAAATTCCTGAATTCTGACTACTGGTAATTCTGACCTCTCCGTCTCTGGAAACTGGAATTACATTTTTGCACAACTACTTACATATATTTTTTGAAAAAGTCTAGACTCTGAAGTTGTTGCTGGTTTTCTATATAGCATTACTTTTCACTCTATTACAGCACATCCTTTTGCACATCACGTTTACCAGATGCTTTTATCCAAAGCGACTTACAACTTGTCAACAATCAATTGTTCAGAGCCAGTCTCCCCTAGAGCAACTTAGGGTTAAGTGCCTTGCTCCAGGGCACAACGGTGGCAGCTGAGATTTGAGCCTACAACTTTTTAGGCTACTAGCATGCTAACCAGGTTCCTTAACCACTACGCTACCACCACCCGCACATCATTCTGCACTATCATGTTCTTGCGTTTTTGTCTTGTGATCTTTTTGTCTTGTGATCTTGTCTTGTTAGGAAAATGTCCTTATCTGCTATGCACTATTTTTCTTTAGTGTTAGGAAATGTCTTATATGTTGTGCATCTCTTTTCTCTTAATGGATATCTTTAACTCTTCTCTGAGACAAGCCATTGTTCCATCATGCTTCAAGGCCACCACCATCATACCTGTGCCAAAGAAACCTACTCCATCCTGCTTCAATGACTACCGCCCTGTGACACTGACCGCCATCATTATGAAGTGCTTTGAACAGCTAATCATGCAACACATCAAATCCACCCCCCCCCGCCCCCCACACACACACACACACCCTGGACCTCTTCCAGTTTACATATCGAACCAAACACTCTACAGAAGATGCAATCTGCTCCGCCCTCCACCCAGCCCTCTCCCACCTGGACACAAAGACTCATATGTGAGAATGCTATTCAGAGACTTCAGTTCAGCATTCAGCACCATAATCCCACAACAACTCATCCGCAAACTAGACCAGCTGGGGCTCAACACCTCGCTATGCAACTGGCTGCTGGACTTCTTTAGTGAGAGGCCACAAACAGTACAAGTCAGCAACAACGCCTCAAGCAGCATCACACTGAGGACAGGACTCAGTCCCTTGCTCTTCACCCTGCTGACACACAACTTCTACTCGATTCATGGTTCTCGCTTCCCACCCCTAATAATTACACTTGCAGTAAATGTTTCTGTAAATGGCAGGTGCAGGTGCAGGTGGTTGGATTTGAGGAGGCTTAAAGCTAACATATTCTGGCACAGATTTTTTGCCACGCCCACATCCAACTTTGCAGAGCTTGTCTGTTTCAACTCAGCCTTGAAGTTCTTTGCGGCCGAAGCTCATCAGAGTAGGATGAGTGATATGAGTGGATGATGGTCAGAATTTGACCGAGGCTTTAGATGGAAATGCGTACCCTTTGAGTTGAAGAAGGAAGGAAGCCAGCCAACCAACTATCAGTATCAACTGTTAACAGGAAGTTTGATTTGTTTAGCATAGAAATACTATTGATGAACTTTAATCAAATTACAATATGTGCTAAAGATGAAAACACACCCCTACTTCCTTTCGCAAACTCAATCGAGCAAGAGCCTCCTCACTCATCATGGACACTTCCTACAGGGGCGCCATTGAGAGCATCCACACCAGCTGCATCACTGTGTAAGGTGAGAGCTGCACTGACTACAACAGGAAAACCCTGAAATGCATAGTGAACACAGCTGGAAAGATCATTGGTGCCCCACTCCCCTCCCTGCTAGACACATACAACACCCGCCTCACCCGAAAAGCGATCATGATTGTGAGTGTTGCCAGCCACTCCGCACACAATCTCTTCAGCCTCCTGCCCCCTGGGAGGAGAAAAAGGAGCATCCTTGCCCACTCCAACAGACAAGCAAACAGCTTTATCCACCAGGCTGTCAGAAAACTGAACTCCTTCTCTCTCTCCCACCCCCTCCTCTCTGTCCCCCCAAAAACTCTGGGCTCTGAAGTTACTACTGCTTTTGTTTTTGTATACAGCATTTTTTTTTGCACTACTACAACACATCTATTGCAGAATTGTGTTTTTGTCTTGTGATCTTGTCTTGTTTAGTGTTGGTCCTTATTTGCTATGCACTTTTTTCCTTTAGTGTTAGTAAATGTCTTATCTGTTGTGCATCTCTTTTTCACCATGGGATAGCGAGAAACGTACTTTCAATGCCTCTGTATGTTTAGCATATGTGGAGAAATTGTCAAGTCAAGTCAAAGCTGACTTGACTTGACTTGACTTGTGTAGCCAAGCTGAATGATAATCAGGAAGGCATCAAGATGAAAATGAAATTTGTATGTAACAGAATACAGAAGTGTATTTATCAGAAGGGTAAACTGGTGGAATAGATATTTCATATTAATGGGTTCTTCTGTTGAAGATTCCCCCTACTGTAGAAAAACAATGAGGTGAATTCAGACGGGTGGTGCAGCTGAGGGTAGTTTGTAGAGCTGAGAGAATTACTTAAAAAAATTAGGATATCACTACCATTGATAAGATCTTTTTCTCAGGTGAAACTAAGCCATGTTCCTAAACAATGGCACTATTTCAGATTTGCCATTGGTGCGGTGGCTTTGGTTAATAAGAGTGAGAAATTTGAGTCGTATTGAAGAAAATGTCTTGGAGTGTCACATTATCAATAGTTGGGTTCCCATTCAACTTATTCACATTTACATGCACATTCATTTACCAATGTGCGGTCCACATTTTGTTGCTTTTTTTCAACGTTTAAATTTTTTTACAGACTGAACTCCCACACTACTATCAACCATGGATGGATGTAGCCAACAACCTTACACACCTCATCATAACTCATCAACTTCGAGACAAAGTGGACATGGTATAACACACTTAAAACCACAGCTTCAGCTTCAGTCTTTATAATTTTCTGAGATCTGCCAATTTATCATTCTCTTCTGTGCTTGTTTTCATCTCCAACGTTTGGGGTGATATAAACAGATGCCTCTTCTGAGCACACAGCATCTCCATGGACATCGGCAGCTGAGACTGGCTCACTTGGCCCTGGGTTTTGTAACCATGGGATACGTGTGGCAGGAGGGATCACACCAACCAGCTCAGGTGAGCACTGGGTAGGTGAGAGGTCAAGCAAATTGTCTCTGATCTCCAACACACAACCAGTCCAATAGAAATGATCACTGATGGTCTTGGCTTACATTGTGGCCCATATAAGCACATTGCCATGGGAAAATATGAGTGTTCCTGTAAGCAAGCTCATTCAACTATGGCTTTTTCACCTTTACTCGTGAGGAGATGTTAAATTGTACTACTGTGATTGTAGAGATCCCATAGCAACCATACCTCTTACATATTGAATCACTTACACTCAACAATTCAGCCTAGATTTTGTAACACACACTACTACCATCACACCCTACTTAATAAACAAATCAAGGGCACACATTTCTTCAGTAGTATTATGTTGAATGTTGTGGCTCCTACAACCTCCAGAAGGTTCAACAATAGTGTCTGATGACCCCCCCCCCCCCCCCCATCCTTCAAATGTCCTCCATGCTGCTTTAATGAACTTGTCATCACATGTGATTCTCACAGGCCTTACCGAGAGCCCTGGCCATTCCATACTGCAGTATATCACAAGCTCTGGGGCTCCCTCCCATCCTGGTCTATGCCGACTGTGTTCTTGCAAACTGGAAACTGAAGGACCCAAGCAGGTTAGATGTTTGTTAGTGCTTGGAAGTTCTGCTTTCATGAGATTAAGGCTCAGAAATGCGTAAATGAAACGTGTGCAGGGGTTTTCCATGTACTTTTCTTATTCATCAATCATTTCTTCATTTCTTTCTTTTTTACAGACCAATGGAAATTGGGTGAGTATATACAATTTGTTAATGCATTACAAAGAGCATATGCCTCTCCTACACAGTAGTGTATTGTATAATTATTAGGGGAGGGAAATGATTTTATCAATATCCATGCCACTGTCAAATCTGCTTATCAGTCCAGTTCTTTATCAATTATATTATCAATTCCTTAAAACTTAAATGGAATTCTACACAGGTTTTCAATATCAGCACATAGGCCTTTAATGTAGCCTATACTATTAAGGTGACCATAGCAGCTTATTATAATGAGGGAAACCATGTGTTGTCTATTTCAATTTTGTATTCAGAGAGACCAATTGACCATGGGCTGAAAAACATTCCATCATGGATAGGAGTAAATGATAATTAACTGAGATAACTGATGTCAGAGGGGTACGATTCCAGTGAATTGATGCATCTGATTCTAGGTTCTACTCGATTCATGGTTCTCGATTCCCACCCCTAATGATTATACTTGCAGTAAATGGCAGGTGCAGGTGCAAGTGGTTAGATTTGAGGAAGCTTAAAGTTAACATATTCCGGAACAGATTTTTTGCCACGCCCATATCCAACTTTGCAGAGCTTGTCTGTTTCAACTCAGCCTGGAAGTTCTTTGTGGCCGAGACTCATCAGAGTAGGAAGAGTGATATGAGTGGATGATGGTCAGAATTTGACCTTGGCTTTAGATGAAAATGCTTACCTTTGGGGTAGATGTTGCTGAAGCCTTTTCTTATTGGACATATCCACTGACAGAAATGAGCAGGGAGACTATACCACTAACATCAAACTGTGTGTTGTTCTCACAGAAACTGAGATACCATCTTCTCATTTCCTGGAGGGGAGAGTGGCAAAAGCTTTTTTCTGGTCTCCATGTTGGTAGAGAAAAGTGCAAGTTCAGGAATACAGGCAAGTCCGTGTTTTGTCATTTGTGAATAACTTATCTGTAAATCCGTCTGTTCTTTGGGTGAACAGCCTTTATTTTCTTCCATATAGGGCATAATGTCTGCACTGAATGCCATGGTGACCTATGATCTAAGCAGTTTACATAAGGCTCTTCAGAGAGTTACCTTGTCACTCAAGAAAATGGAGGAAGCTTTCAGGCTCATACACAGTAAGTTCATTTTATTTATTTTAGAGCCTTGTATAATCAAATGTCTCCTTGTTTATAGATTGTTTTCTCTTTCTGTTCAAGATCATGTAGACCCCAAAATATTTCATGGAACATTCAGAATCTACTTATCTGGGTAAGTTAGCTTGTACATTTTAAAAATTATTTTTAAATATGTAAGTTAGTTATTTGGTAAAGTCGCAATGTGATGGTGACAGTTGTGTGTGTGCTCTGTGTGCATGTGTGTGTCTGTGCTTGCATGCCTCTGTCAGATGGAGAGACAACCCATTGTTACCAGACGGTCTGTGGTATGAGGGGGCCAGAGAGGAGCGTCTGCAGCTGTCAGGAGGCAGCGCTGCTCAGAGTTCTTCTATCCAGAGCCTGGATGTTCTGCTGGGCATTCAGCATGACCTGGACTCAGGTGGGGTCAGAACTATTGACATCACCCGAAACATTAAGAGACACCTCTCCCTCCTCTTCACAGTGCACATGGTGCATTTGCCAAGTTGTGCATCATTGGTGTTGAAAAAGAAAACTATTCAATTCAATTCAGTTCAGTTTTTTTTATACAATGCCTTTTACAATAGTATTGTCTCATGGCGCTTTACAGAAGGAGCACCCAAGAGCAACAAGGGCAAGGAAAAACTTTAGTTTAGTTAGTCTAGTAAGAAACCTTGGGCAGATCCATGACTCAAGGGGCTAACCCAACTGCCAGGGGTCATGCAGAAAAATTACAATCAGTAGTAACCATGATAGGTTTATGGTCTATGGTTTTAGCGAAGATTCATAATAGTTCCAGAGTATTATCCCCCTGTACATTACATGGTAGTCAGTCCATAGGTGGTTATCAGGAATTATGGCTGGACAATGTAGCAGCGGCCAGACATAGTGTTAAGAGGGGTCATGGGGGTAACAAAGAGGGTCCGTTTGACAGCCCCATTGTGAGAGGGGTCAATCACAAAGCCACAGGGAAGGGGAGTCGGGCCTGGCATGGGCATCTAGGAAGGACCTCTATGATGGAGAGTCGGTCTTGGCATGGGCCTCCCGTAGTGTTGGTTGCAGTCTACTCAGGAGGGGAGGGTGAGAGGAGTTAGCTGGAAGGAGGCAAGGAAGACACTCAGCAGAGATGATTGTGGACAGAGGAAACAAATGAATTAGGCCAGGCTCACACATCAGAGAGCAAATGTGTCATTTGTGCATACATATATGTATATAAACATATATATAAATATTGAGAGAGATATGAAAGAGAGAGAGGGGGTAAGAGAGAGAAAGAGAGTTGTACGGCATGACACATGAAGGTTTTGTGGTGGCACTAGGCTATAGCAGCATAACTATGGTATGACGCATGGCAACCCAGCAGCGCTGCAGGGATGGTCAGTGACTGCCATGCCTCACAACAGGGGGCAACAGCAGAGGCAGTTCCTCCCAAAAGACCCATGAGAAGTGATGATTTGCCATGCACCATCCCTAACTACAGGAAACAGTAAAGAGGAAGGTTTTAAGTCTAGACTTAATGGTATTGAGAGTGTCCACTTGTTGGATGTGGGGGGGAGATTATTCCACAGGAAGGGTGCAACTATATTTGCTTTGAAAGAGAAAAAAAAGGCTGCCTTTTGGTATGTCTCTCTCTTACTCTGTTTTTCTGTCATTGTCCTTTGTTTGTGTAAGACAGAAGGCTTCCTGAGACGAATGCGCTGCTACATGCCCCCATCACACAGACAACTGATAGAGACTGTAGCCTCAGGCCCCTCTCTGCGCTCGTTTGTGCTGTCCAGCACCGACCCCTCTCTCTGCCAGGCCTACAACTGCTGTGTCTCTGCCCTGGTGGCGCTGCGGAGCTACCACCTCAACGCCGTGGCCAGGTACGTCACAGTGCCTGGGCAAAGGGGGCAGAGAGGACAGATGACGGGGTGTCCGATCCGCGGAGCTTGCATGGCTCTCAGTGACCGTGGCACTGGAGGCTCCAGCCCCATAACTTTCCTGAAGAGCGTGCGGGACTGCACCAGAGATGCACTCATCACCCAACACATGAACCTGGCAGAGCAATGAGGACATGGGGGAGTGACCTTGCACTATGGGACACCTGATGACTAATATTTATTTATGGAGAATTCAGATCATTATTTTATAACATTATTTTGTGAGACTAAATACTAATACTAAGACATTAGAATCAGTAAAAACATTAAAAGATTTGCAAGTAATCTGTATGTATGTACATGTAAAGGTATCAATGATGTTGCTTAGTAAGGGCTCAGCTGTCAGCAACCAAGTCTTATATTTATGTGTACATTTTTATTTATGTTTGCATTAACAAAATCAACACCTCTATCCACATGCTCTCTGTTGTTATTACATTTCTCTGAACTATTGGTAAGGGTGACTTGAGGAAACAGTAACAGTAATAGTTCAGATGCAAAACCCTCTCAGTCCATTTTCAGAAATGGCAAAAATAAGTTGTTTTAATAATAATATCAAACTGCAATTTAAATATTATTAGTAGTAGTAGTAGTAGTATTAAGTAAAAACAAATCAAGCCAGGTGGAGGTGGACCGATAATAAAGTAAATCAAAATTATATACATATATTTCTGTGAATTCATCGTAAATGGACTTAGAGGGTTTTCATCAGGGCCCATTTTCACAAAGATTTTTATCTTAGTGAGTCTTAGTTAAGAGAACTCCTAAATTGTGCTAAAAGTTGCTAACTAAGAGTTGTCTCATTCACAAAGCAGCTGACACATACTCCTACTTAGGAAAAAAGGCAACTCTTATATGATAAGAATCCTGTTGCTACGGTTAGCAACAGCTCTCATGTACGATCCTGCTTGCATTTACATCTGTGATTGGTTGATGAGTGACAGGTCTATGCAGGTAGGCGTGTGTTGCTGCTCTACTGCCTAAGTACCTTTTGAGTGCCGGCAGAGATCACAGGCTACACATGAAACGGTAACATAATACACTGCGGATTGGCAAAGAATATTTGCACTCTATTTATGATGACACGTTTGCATAGATAGGAAGTAAACTAACTGCATTTGTTTATGAATAAAGTGCATACCTATACTTCGACAATGATATTGGTGGCATTATTGCATTTCTTGCATTTCATGCATATTCGACAGATACCTTGAATACGAGACCGTGCGTGTGCATTTCAAAAGATTACTGACGTGCTGCATACAAACTGCTGCCTCGGGTGTTTTATGAATTGGTCTTAGTGAGTTAGGAGTCCTTTGGACTATTTCTAAACTGTCCCAGATTTAGCTGCTACTTTCTTTGTGAATTACTCTCAGTCCAAACCAAGCGTCCACAACTAACTTTGTGAATTATTCTTAGTCCAAGCTATTTTTAGCCTCAAGATTCTTTGTGAATATGGGCCCTGAACTCTTTACTCCATTCAGAAATGCCGTGTGTTTGCATGAACACAAGAGGTCAGTAGTGCGGCACTTACGAAGAACAAATTCACAATCCTGTTTAGTCGTCACATCACTAGTGGCCCAAGAGCTACTGATTTCACAGGTGCAGCATTGGTGAAAACCAATGCCTATTTTTAAAAAGCGCCTGTCACTTTTTGTAAGTAGAATTTTCATTCCATTTCTGTTTATGGCTATAAGAAGAAAAGGAGTTGAGCATTTTTTTATATTGCAAATAGGTGTTGCCATTCAATACTGTGCAAAGCAAGCATGTCCTTTTGTTCGGTTCTCTAACAGCGATGAATAGAGATGATATATTAATGTCTTAGCAGCTTAAATGAAATGGAGAAACCTTGTTGGATTCAGAAGTGCATGTCTGAGCAAAGGACTGTTAGTAATTCACAGAACCAAGGTTGACAGGTCTTGGTGCACAGAATGCATTTTCTCATCAGAAATAGCTGCTTTCAAAGATTTTGAAATAATGATAAAACTCTTCACTTTTTATTAGAAACTGGAATGAGTGCTTTGCCACCATTTTCATAAAGTAGCGCACAGCTGTCATTACAGTAAAATAGTCATTAATACTGAATCAGACCCTCGGCCACATGCCTTCTCCTCCTTCACACCCTCCCTGTGGGCTTCAAGCCTGACAGTGTTGTCAGACTCGATGAGAGTGACTGTCACTTGTGCTGTTTCCATCTCAACACGCACACATACACACACATATGCAAACACACACACACACACACACAAACACACACACACACACTCTGACCTACCTTTGCAGAGAATTGATGCCACTTTGTGGTTTCCGTGAATGGGACTTACAGTAGCCTGCTGAGCAGTCATGGTTGAAAGCTCTGGCTCTGGACCGGCGCCAGTGCCCCCTCTCTTTGTGCTCTGTGTGTGCCTAAGCACTTCACTCCGTGTCGCTGACCCTGTGTGTGCCTTCACTCCGTGTCGCTGACTCTGGCCCTCTTATGACCACTGAAAGGACACATGCTGAAACGAGGTGTTTGGACATTTTTGTCCTTTTTACAGCCTGTTGAAATCATACATTTATTTTTACACCCACCGAATGCCTTTGTAACTTGTCCACCAGCAGTTTGCGTTTGTGGGCTAAAAATGGATTTAATGGTCTCCCTTGTGGAATAATTTACATCTGTTTATCTACTGTGAAGCCCTGTATGATGTAGACATGTGCTGCTTCCTCCTGAAGATTCCTCAAGCAGTTAGTGAGCATCTGATTAGTCAAATGCATGCAGTTGCAAAGTTTGCAAACTGAGGACACATTAAAGACTCACTGGGTCACAGTTTTCAAGTAGGGGGTGATACTGGCAAAACTCCAAAATCACCAATGGAAGTTTTATATACTTGTGTTGTTTTCAGGGAAACTCTTGACTGTTAGATGATAACATTTAGGGGAAAAATCATTGTTTTTGATTGTGTAGAGACTTGCACTGTTTGAATACCATGTCAGGGAATCAAGTTTAATAATGCCTCAATTTTGCTGTGCAAACCAACAAACCGTAAATCAGCCACAGTGGAGGTTCCCCCACTGCTCCACGTCCGCTTCTCTCCTCAGTGCCACAGTGCTCACATGAATAAAACATGGCATGGGTACTGAGCTCTTCAAGGCTCCAAATCAGTGCATGGCAGAGTTTATCATTAGCCGCTACTTGTTCCTCTGTATTCACATGGCTGTCTGATCTAAAATACTTTTTATTGTTCTTAATAGGAACATTCACAGTTGCCATTTCAGTCACCTACTTAGAGACTATTCTTTCCTCCACTCTCTGAACAATCCCAGCCTCAACATGCTCTCTCACTTCAGGATCCTGAAGTCCACTAACTGCTGCACTGTAATTGCATCTCAGGCTGAGGTCATTTGTTGCCGGACCTAAGCTATTCCCCAATGTACAGTGTTTGCTGTGAAACTTTGTGAACTCCTACTTCAGTGCACGACATGGGTCTTCTGTTTATAGCTTCAAATATTTCTATAGTCAGTCATTGCAGGTTAGAATACGTCAGTGATAACGTTCTGCGAGGCGGTCATTATTGTGGCGTAACTCCCGACAGAGTGATGGGAGCGCGACGCCTGTGGAGGGTTTGAATCACTCTAGAGGGAGTTATTCCAAGATAATGACTGCCTCGCAGGACGTTATCCTGCTTATTACACGGCTAGCTACTGAATACATCAATAACATGACAACGAGACATGTTTATTATTGCTATCATGGTAATTTTAATGATTAAAGTGATAGTGCGGACAAACATGACACCAGGTTATTTACCCCATGGCAGCGAGTCGAATACCCCCTTGATAGGTTAATGACGTTGAGCAAGCCTATGTGTAGTTTTCTGTGTTATCTGTTTACCGCTAAATCGCAATGTAGAGATGAATGGCACCATGCTCATGACCCAAACACCATTTTAAACTAATAAAGCTCAGAATAGCACCAAATTTCAGTAGTAGGGTCAATGAAGAACCTAAAGTAAAGTACCAAGAACTTTGTAAGTGTACCTAGAATTTATTAAAATGACAATTTTGCAAGACTTACCCACAGTCTTCTGCTCTGTCTGTGTTTGTTTCAAGTCTGCGAGTCTTGAAAAAATCACAATTTTAATAGACTCTCGATACACTTACAAAGTTCTTGGTACTTCGTTTTAGGTGTTTGTCCGAACTATCACTTTAAGATGAGTAATAGCTCATGGTAGTCCGTTAACTTTGGGAACATTGGGAAGTCCCATTGAAGTGAATGGAGCATTCTATAGCATTATAAGGAGCCATGTAATACACATTATTTGTAAATGTTCAGTGTTAAGCATATTATCTGCAATGAGCTGCACCAGGCCAGTCGAGTTCTATAGACCCTAATATGTATGCGAGCCATTATTTCAAGTATGAAAATGTTCTCGATTGCAGAGAACAAGTGACGGTTCAAAGGGTCTGATCAAGGGATTCTTTAGATGAGTCCTGTGAGGGTTCTGGAAATTTCGAAGAATCCTTAATACTTCACTCCACCCACTCTAGAAGCCATGTTTTAAATATACTAGTTCAGTAAGGTAGTGATATGGTGATATATTTTATCTTTTTAAATTTGTGGGATTGTGAGATATGCTAAATATTGTTCTGTCCCTTTGAAGGTCATCTGCCCCTGCATGGCATCGAGGACAGCAGATCACATGCAAGCCAACAGTACCATGCAGTTCAGCTTGTGGCAAGACTGTGCATACTGCGTTTCCATTGCATTTTGGACATCCTTAGATGCTCGGGGTAATCTATGCCAAGTGACCTGGAAAAGTGCGAACTCTGAAATTGCATGTTTGTCAAACAAAGATGAATCACACAGGCTAGTTTCATGTCTAGTGCCATGTGAAGAGCCTTTACTCCTGAACACAGCACAACATTGCCTGTGGTCCAGCACGTGTCCTCTGAAGTGCTTAACAGCTGTGTTGAATGATGGCAGCAGCTCTTTCAGACAGCAGTGATCACGATGCCACAGAATGACACAGGCACAAGGGAAAGGGAAATGGTAAGGCATCAGCAAGCGAACATGGGAATGACACAAGCAGCCTGATCCAAGTGGCAGCGACTACAAAATTGCACACAGCAAATCAGGAGCTGCTAAAAGCTTAGACAGGTGGTAGGAGTGGCGCTCTTTGGTGGTGGACGCTCATCATATGTGGCAACCGTCTCTCACTTTTTGGTGCGAGGCTGATGTCACTTTGGGTTTCTCTACTGGCGACAGCAAGGAAGGCACATCTTGAGTGTGCATCAAAGCCAATTAATTTTGTATAACTCATCTGTGCAGTCGGTGCTAATGTAACGGGGGGAGGAGACTGCTGAAAAGTCATGTGCAACATTACATAATGATGACTAGAGGTGAGTAGGGTTCTTCATGTAGTCAGATTTTACACTATCATTTACACTACACTGACAGAATCCATTTTTATCAGTAAGTTTGTGTGACTCTCTCTGTGTATGTGAGTGTGTGTGTGTGTGTGTGTGTGTGTGTGTGTATGCGCGTGCCCTGCAGTGGAGCAGGAGTGTTTATCAGGGCACTCTCAGTGGAGGTGAGCCTTCCATCTGCAAGTGACTGCGTTATGAAATGGGAGGGTGACGGATGCCCAAATGAGCAAGAGGAATGAGAGGATAAAGCAGGAGAGTGGGGAGACAGCTCATTATGGGGAGAGCGGACATCATTCCAGCCGCGATGCACTACTCGTCCGCACCCCTCAGAGGCCAACCCAAAGGTCAGCCGGCTGACTGATTGGATTTCTCTGCCATGCCAAATTGAGGTACTGTGCTAATGGTGGTTCAAAGGTGAACTGGTGTCATTTCCCCCCAAAAAACATGACTAATTCAATCATGGCCAAATGTGGATTATATAAAGTTAAACCTATCCATATTCTTTTCACCAACTCCCTGTGGCCAGTGAAGCAAGTGATCATTTATCTCAACGTTAGAGCAATTTTTCAAAACGGATCAAAGATGTTTTTCATCAAATAATCATATTTATGGAAGATTTGGCCGACTCCTGTGTTTTTGCCTCACATTATTCTTCAATGTGGCTTAGTCATCCAAAAAGCATTTGATTGATTCACATGAGAGAGAATAGCCTTGAATTTTTCTAAATAGAAGCGGTCTGGTGTTTTAGCATTGACTAACCACATGAGGAGGTTTAGGGCAGTTGTTTACACAGAACATCCCCTGGGCATGCGCAGAGACAGTAACAAAATGGGAAAACATTTGGCACAGTGACAACATGAAGATAGTCCCTTCATGACCACATAGTTTCTTATATTCCTATCAGGTAGTTTATGCTGTGTTGGTCTGTGTCTTAAACCTGAATGACAGATTTTATTTGAATTTTTCTGCAAACAAAATAGATGGTCAGGACTGATGAAATTACGTATACAATGCACTTACTTTGAACCAACAAGGGGAACATGGAAATCTTTCCTCAGAATATGGATAATTATATAATTTCAGCCATTTTATATACTGTAGCAGCTAATGACTGAGTAACTATAAGAAGCTATAAGAAACCCTCTATGGTACCCAGAAAAAAGGACTATATTAAAACATACAAGGCTTTTCTCTTCCTGTCATTTTACTGTGTATGTTGCAGACAAAAGCTATTCATTTACAGTAATTCACATTTCTTGTAACCTACCTTCATGCCAAAAAAAGAATAAAAGATTTCGCAACTCAAACATCACTAAGATGGCAAATTAGATCTTTGTCTTTTGACAGATTTTCTACAGAGCCAAAGTTAAAGTTATGCAGGCTTTCACCTGCCTCTGTTGGTTGTTTCTTGATTTTGGTTTCAAAAAGCCAAATCCAGTTTTGATTGTTTTCCTATGTGGCCATACTGAGCTGCAAAGTGAAATCAAATTGCTCCTAGATCAGGATGGTTATTTTCACAGTTATTTACTTATATTATTATATATTATTATTATTACAGCTTGTATGACAATTGAATTTTACTTACAACAACATTATTTAACTGCAAGAGTGTGCCCAGTCATATGTTTCATCTCATAGGCAGGACATATAAGTTACAGAGACCTACAGTAAACAAATTATTAGTATTAATGCATTCACACTTATTTCCACAGAACCAAGACATACTAACTCTCTGAAAATATGCTGATGAAGATAATAAAAATTCAATAGAATATTCATGAATATTTTGGTTTATTTAAAAAATATACAAACATATATCACCACTACAGAATTACAACATAATTTACATAGTCTGATAGATATCACCTCATATCAAATCCTGGAATCTTTAGAAGCAAGAGAGGAGACTGTTCAGCACACACAACAAGAGGTAAAACGGATTGATGACTTCCTTTTTCAAAAATACAAACCTCACTGAAGAAAAGGGGTTGGCAATAGCATCCCTCTCTATCAATGTCTCTGTTTGCATTCAACCAGATGTGTCCCCAATTTAAAACCAAGGCAACATTACCACAGAAATGCCGATGGAGAATGCCTGAAGGCTTATTTCAGGTCTGTTACTGATACCCCAGTGAGAGAATATCATATTTAACAGATGTAATATAACATTGATGTTACTACCCACAGCAGGTATACTGATTGTAGTAAGTGATATAATACCAAGTTGGGGGTTTGAATTTCTAGAACAGCAATAAGCACAAATCCTGACTTTAAAGTAATTATTTTCTCCCAGTGATGGTAGCAGTTCTTGCTAAGTTCTGCCAGGCTTGACTACAATGGGAGTAAACCTCTTACTTTTGATGTGCTTTGCATATGTGAAATCATTAGCACTGGTATAACCCTCTCCCTTTGGAATTTGGTAAACATAGACCCCCAGTACAGATTCCATTAGCTGCAGTTACAATGGTCAGCAGACTCTTGAAGATGTTTATTTTGCAGGGCATGTCTTTGATAGGACGTAATCAATATACAGTATATCAGGACATAATCAATATACAGTAATTTACAGAAAATAAAATATTCATGCAAATTCACTGAATATTTACAGGTTAAAACTCCACAGACTCCAACAGTTCCAATGATATAAGAAATGAGACACAGATGTTACAGCACTCTCTTGACATGATGTACTATATTTATAGAATACAACAGGATACAATCATAACACCTTTTCACCTATTTATCATGTACATTGTGCAACCTTAAATAATCGGTGTCCTCCTTTTCAGCTTTCCAGCTCAGTGCGGAAATACACTCTTTAGCTTTGAATGTTCATCAAAGAGAATTTCAAGAGTATAAATATTAATGTTTCAAACTAAAGACTTCTTTCAAGACCATGAACGCATGAGGCAGGCATGCGAGAGAGAGAGAAGAGAAGCCGAAGCGAGACTAAGGGGGCTTTTCCTCTGAACGTGGCTGACGTTCAGTAATGCATCGAGAGAATTCTCACGGCACGGCAGAATTGTATGACACATGCCAAGCTGACGCACTGGGAGCTAAAGTAAACAACTATTTCATGTTTGATCCCACAGGGGTACAGACAGACAACATCAGCTACCATCACACAGACAGGCGACTGGACACCACAGGTGTCACACGCACCCACTGGCCACACCGCCTGCCACGTCCCACACTCACGCTCTCAGGGCCTCATGCACGCCCATGGCAGAGAGGCGCCGATTGATGTTGCGGTAGCGGCAGCGGAGCAGGTCGCGGTATGTGGAGCGCAGGTCACGGTTGAAGAAGGCGTAGATGAAGGGGTTCATGAGCGAGTTGGCGTAGCCGAGCCAGAGCAAAGTGCGCTCCAGCCAGGGGGGGCCACAGCTGCAAAGTACACCGCAGGCGAATGGCCGCACCGTGGTGAAAACGAAGAAGGGCAGCCAGCACACGGAGAAGACGCCCACGATCACCCCAAGCGTGGTGGCTGCCTTCTGCTCGCGACGGAAGACCGAGGTGCTGCGCCGCTCGTGGTGCAACAGCCGAGCCAGTGCCGACCACTCTTCACTCGGTGGCCTTGGTGCTGGGGCCAGGTGTGCACCCTGCTGGCCAAAGCCCCCAGCTGACGCCACGCCTGTGCCATCCTCTGGGGGTTCCCTCCAAGAGCAGGGGGCCAAGGCGGTGAAGCGGTGCTTGGCACCACTTTTGCGGGCAGCCCGAAAGATCTTGTAGTACATGATGAGCATGACGGCCATTGGAATATAGAAAGCTACGGCCGTGGAGTAGAGGGTGTAGCCCACGTCTTGGCTGATCAGGCACACGCCAGCCGTGTTGATGTTCTGAGCCCAGCCGCAGAACGGGGGCAGGGTGATGGAGGCCGACGCCAGCCACACACCCACTATCATCTTGGCCATCAGCTGCCCATTCTGCCTGGCAGGATAGGTCAGAGGTCGTGTGATGCCAAGGTACCTTTAAGGAGCAAGAGAACAAAGGTCAAAACAAGAACAGCAAATAGACTGCCATGTATGCAAGATTAAACAATGCATTGTTGCAGCTCTGCATGTTGATTACTGTAATTAAGTTGGAACAGATCATAACACACCACCTCTAATGAGCAAAAGCTAAAAAATTTATTCAGAATAAACATTAATCTTCAGATTTGTCCAAACCCAAGAATGTTGAGCTGCTTGAGATATTAATGCAGCTGCTCCATGTAACTAATTCAATCATGTCTGAGTATATTAAGTGTCTACCAACAGAAGACACTGACTGACTGTGTTTATTTGCTGATAAAACTTAGTTCCTTCCTGTGACAGCAAGATACAGAGACAAGTTACAAACCCCCTGTCAGCATACACTGCTATCGCACTGGTTGCTGAAAACAAAAGATACAACCCAGGAAAAAATAGTAACCTGAAGCGGTCTGTCTACAGTATTATACATGGGTTATGACAGCCTGAGCCTGAGTCTGAGTCTATGCTGTCCAGTATGATTTATGAGAAAAAGTCACAATGAAATTGTATACCTAAAGACTAGAGTAGGCTATCAAAATATAAAGATTCAGTTTGCATGTTTGAAATGAGTCAGGCCAGATCCTGCAGATGACATGTGGGGGGTCTCACGTGGTTTAACCTCATCCACCATAACCTGAGCTGACAGCCCAGAGGCAGGTTGGAGATGGACAGAGGAGGAAAGGATTGGACAGGAGAGAAGGCGCACAAATAGGCATAGACTTGCCCCAATCAGATCCCTTGCCCATGGCTTAACATGTGTGATTTCACATAGCTCAGTATGTTCAAAGTCTAAGCGAATGTGGAACCACAAGGTTTTAACTTTATTATTATTTTTTAAATTTGTGAACAGGCTATTCTTAAATACACTTTAATTTATTTTAATAAAGGGTTACAGAGCAATTAATAGAACAATTTCAAAACAAGATTTTTCTGGTTAATCTCTTGCCAATTATGTCCATTGCAAATTATGGCTTTTAATTACACTTTAATTGTGCTCTCATTCAATCCTCCACTCAATTTGAAGAACCACCCATTAGCCCATTTTCTAATGTTGCTGAAAAGCAATTAAGACCAAAAGCACTTATCAAACAGATTAGAGCCATAATAGTCAAACTTTTCCAACTGCTTGCAAAATTTCCATGTATATCTATAATGATCAAAGGTGAACAGCACTGTACTAATCCTTGGTAAACAGGACAGGGTGAGAGAGAGGAAGATGGCACAGGGCATAAGCACAAAGTTTTATTTTTTTTTCTGAGGAGCATGAAGTTTCTATTTGTACATTTTGTTAAAAAAATTGAATTTCTGCCTGCTAACATAAGCCTCACACCATACCATGACAGCCCTACAGAACTGGTTTAAGTTTCCTTTACACTGTAACAGGACCATTTATACAACCTGGGCTGTCAGGTTTATTGCAAACCAGAGGATTTATTTTATCTTCTAAAAAATGTACCTTCAAGGAAGTTTTCCTCCAATATGTGCAGGATACATAAAATAAAATTTACATTTGCATTTTTATAGTCAAAACTGTATAACTGTATAAAATTGTAAAACTCCATAATTCCCTATCCGCTTTTTCTTGACCATATACTTTTTAGCATGCTGCCAGTATGTTAGTCAGTAGAGACTGAATTACACTCATTGCTGTGCAGAAGAGTTTTTTCAGCATTGTCATTCTCGCTTGGCTTTTGATTGCAGCGTCATAAATCATATTGGGCAAATGGGGCCCAGTTTTATGTTGGCACAGCATCTTTGTTGGAGATGAGCACGATGACACAGAGTAAAAATAATATAGCTCTTCCCATCCTGGATTAAAGCCAAAATGGAAAGCCATCTGAATGAGCATGCTTTGAGGCTCACTCAGCAATACTGCTCAACACATCACACTTGGGAATGGGATTGGTTTGATTTAAGGTCACTGATTCTTGACTAACTAATCAGAATTGTCTGCTATTTCTACCGAACATTTCATGATATGCAAAATAATCCATAATAGTGATTGACAAGGGATCGGGTGAAAGATGACTTATTGGTGGAACATCTACAAAGCTGTAAGTGGTTCATGATAGAAATTCATAATTCATTCACAATAGAAAAAAGTATGAGGACGATGGTAAAAGAAGACAAGTAGCACAGAATAAAGCTCCCTGCACAGGCTTTCTTGCAAAAACATAATCTCTCCTATTTTGTTCAAAGCCATATCTTCTGCAAAAATGGATGTCATGGAAAGTGAAAAACCTAAAGGTCTTTCATGCTGTCACCTGTGGCTAAAATCCTCTAGTACTTGATATGACTATATTTTATATTTACGGTCTACTGTATATCTATTTTACAAATGAGTCCAGATTTGGCACATAAAATGTGCAGGTATATGTACTTGAAGGACAGCCCTTTGCAAAAGAAGGTATCTAGATTAAGTTAAGGATGTAAAAAATGAATTTCAGATGATTAATCACATTTGATACAATTCATTCGCTCAAAGGCAATTTTGTAAAGGGCAATAACAAAATTTGTTCTGTTGTGCTCTTTGTGTGTGACAAACATCTCATTATGGTTGTAATATTTGATCCCAATGGACTATTGGGCAAAATATCACAGGAAGCCATGTGGTGGTGAGTGTGATGTGACATACACATGGGAAAAATTATTGAATAGGCAACAGAATTCTGTGTAAGATTCTTAAGTGCATGCTCTATGCAACAAGAATATCTGGTTCTCTTTTCCAATGCTTCCTTTATCAGGCACTGGTCATCAAACCTCCTAGGTCCCTTTTGTCTGATACCAACTGTTTTGATGCTGCTAGGGTCCCTCTTTCAAAAGGAATGTACTTCCTCATTTCATGACCCCTGAATTATTCATTCATTCCACTTAAAAGATTTACAGTTTAACATATCACATCGTGGGAGACTGAAATATAACAGCAGCCATCACGCTGTGAATGGGTGGAAATAGAAATCTTTAACCACAACCATGGGGTACAACACAAAGAAGGTACAAAGTCGTTGTCCTCCTGTGATCTGGGGTTCAAATCCTCTCGGTAAATTGCTCAGAGCTGCATAATGGCATTGAGGCTTGACCCACATTTCAAGAAAACATTCATTGCTTCATTTATGCTGAGGACATCTGGCTTTTGTTACAATTCAAGCATGGAAAAATTTTTGATTTTGCATTGCATATGCATTATTTGTATTTATAACTCATTACAGTTTTGTCTTTCCCCACACAGCTGTTTGTGAACAAGTCCTTCCTTACCAAAACACAGCACAGTATCAGACATTACTAACAGACATTTCATTGCTTATGTGAATCTGAAATGTTAAAAGACACTGCATTATGTTCATACACACCACCACAAATTTGCATGATATATAGACTTCGGTGTTCCAACCTAAATTCTGCTTCCTGCAGTTAATGGACAAGATCAGTGGCTTCTGAAGAACGTACAACATTGTTGATACAAAATTTGATACCATGAAAATTTTATTTAATGTCACCCGAGAAGAATTTCAATATTGCAGTCTTTGATAGAGAAAGACATTGACTCATCACCTTCAAAATGGAATGTGATCAGTATCTAAGAGAATCCAAGCATTCCACTCCTCCATTTCACAGCAGGGCACTGGGTGCAAATCTGAGACATGAAATGAACTGGTTTGGATCAGCATCCAATTCAGTGAGAACACTTAAAACCTTATCTCAGTCATCCCTCATTCCAAGTCCATCAAAAAAGATCTACAAGTAATTGGACATGCTAGCTTGCCCAAATCCCTAGTGTCTTTTTTTTTATACACTTCTCTTTACTTTACCTCTCGTCCCCTGGGGGCAATGGTAGCAGGACTTGCTGGTGATTCATGCAAGAAGCACCTGCGCCTTAGAAATACCTCCCTATTCCACCAAGCACGGCTCTTTCACCCAGACAAAGTCAATCAGTAATCATAAGGTCAACAAGGCAAAAATGATAAAAAGGAGATCCCCCTCTTCACGCCATCTATCTCTCCACTGCATCTATCATTTGTGGCCAAGCTGGCCTCATTCCCCATTCCTAATCTCACTTGAACACTAGACTTATCTTGAGTGTTCACAAAATTGCATGCCAGATACTTCATTGGAACTTTAATGGACATCTATATATATATAGATGTATAGGCAATTCCACTCAAAGCTGTCACGTCCATAACGCCAACAACATGCCATGGTAACTGTATTGATGCGATTGTGCAAAAGTTTTTCATGTAAGTTCTACAACCAAAAACAGTGAATACCATACCCATGACATTGTGTTGGCTTTATGGACGTGACAGTTTTGCGTGCTTGCCTATATGTTACACATACACACACACACACACCACACACGCAGTGAGAAACAGAATTAGCAGATTTGGCAACCTTTTTTGGTTAAAAGCTTTGTTTTATAGACAATAATGTCATGGGGTTTGTCGTTTGACAGGTGGTGAACTTACCTGTCAACGCTGATGACACATAGTGTCATTATTGATGCTGTGCAGCACATTACATCCATGCTGATGAAAATGTTGCAGAAAACCTCTCCAAACAGCCAAGTACCTCCGGTCAGGTCGGTTACAATAACAAAGGGCATTACAACCAGCGCTACCGAAAGGTCTGCAACTGCCAAAGACACAAGCAGGTAGTTGGAGGGTTGACGAAGTTTTTTGACTACACATACCGCTATTACCACCAGCGTATTCCCAATGACAGTTACCGCAGTGATGATGGACAAGGTTATTCCAATTATAACTGACTCCACTGTGCTCAGGTCAAACATTTGCTCCCCACATGAATCGTTTCTTGATGGCTCATCCGTAAACGTAGTTAGAGGTTCTTTGGTGCCGTTCCTAACTTCACCTCCATTTCCCTTGTAGTCAAACACGAGTCCCGTGCTCGGCGTGGTGAACATCATGCTGTTACAAGTCGTAGGGCAAGTGAAGCCAAGACTCGCTCAGGAAAGCACTATGTAGTATTCCATTCCCACAAAGAGCAGTGGTGCGAAGAAACACCCCACCGGTCTTCTCGTTGTCCTAAAAAGGCTGGGTGAATGAACGCTCAAGACTACAGTGCTGATAACCCGACTAAACTGAGACCTCCTTTTTAGAATGGCAGATTGTCGTATCTGCCAATAAATTTGCCTATTATTATTATTATTATTATTATTATTATTATTATTGTTATGACATAATACACTTCTAGGTTTCATTATCTGCCACTCAATAACCTTTTTTTCAATAGTCAGTCCTGGACATAGAGTTTGGGAGGGCAATAGTTCCATGATGACACTACACCTTGATGTCAGTAGTCGCCACCTCTTCCCTTTGTTTGCATCAAGGAACTATTAACACGTCTGAAAAAAAGAGCAAAAGGGCTTACAGTGCATTTTTAAAAAGCTGGAGTAGCTACATGGGGTACTTTGATGATGTTGCACCCATTCTCTCCACTGTGTTGTGCATGTGCCTTAGGTCTATATGTGATTATATTGATGAGATTTTATTTCAGTAGAGAACAATGATGCATATACTCTTACAGTTATGCGATTCTTGTCATTATCTTACAAACAAACAAAAAAAAACACACACACACACACACAATTAGATTTTGGTATTCAAGGCTCTTTTGGAATGATTGCCCTACACCTCCAGTCCTACCTACGGATCAGATGGACAGTATAGGCAATAAGTGTTTATGTATTCAATTAAACTTTAACACACCGCTCACTCTCTCTCTCTTTGTGTCCATGGACACCATCCATATAAGAACCTATTTCCAATAGAATTCCCAGGCTAGTAGACCAAAATTCACAGCATTCAACTAACCACTACAAAACCATATAGACAATGATGTCAAGTGCTGTAAAATTGTCATAACTAGTGGTTTATCTAGTCCAGGGGCACCATTAGAAATTTTGACAAAAAATAATTTTGGGCCCCCAAACATGGTGATAATATCAAATGGTTATAATATCAAAAAGTTCTCTAAGGCCTCCTTGTCAGTGCCAGCCCCCTAGAATCATCCTATATTTCCAATAGGGCACCCAAAAGCAACAGGGGCAAGAAAAACTCAAGGGGCCAATCCAACTGCCAGGGATCATGCAGGAAAAGTACAGTCAGTAGTTACTATAAGTGATAGACTACAGTACAATTTCCATGGTTTGGCTGAGCATCATAATAATTCCAAAATACTGTCCCACAACATTATATGGCAGTCAAGTCAAGTGATTGTCTAAAGTTCTGGCTGGACAATGTAGAGGCAGCCAGACATAATGTTAAAGTCAGGGAGTGAGATCGATCATTGGGGTAACATTAGGTGTAGTCTATTTTGACAAGTGCCATCATGAAAAGGGGGCGGTCGCAGGGCCTTCAGGAAGGAGAGTCGGTGCTGGCATGGGCCTCCCGTAAAGTTTGTCACAATTCCACTCAGGAAGAATTGTGACAGAGAAGTCAACCAGTGAGAGGCAGGGATGACACTCAGCAGAGATGATTGTGGTGTATGTAGGCAGAGGAAGCAAATGTGTTTGGTGTGTGAGGCCAGTCTAGGTGATTCACACATCACAGATCACATGTGTCATATATCCATGTCATTGAAGCCTGCAGGCCATGAATAATATAAAAGATTTTTTATGAAAGAATTTTGTAATGCAAGAGAGCATAAATTGACACAAAAGTCTATTGCAATACGATATACATTTGTTAAAGGAGAAATCCGGTGTGAAGCAATTCATAGCCTGTTGTTTGAGGTCACAGAGTGCTGTTGGTAGGAAAAAAAAAAGAAAATTTTACACAACACACATCGAATCAACAGATAACACTAGCTGAATGGGACACAGCAACTCACTTTCGGTTTCATTTCGCTATGCCCCATTCAGTTAACGTTGGTTATTGGTTTGCTATTCTGTGTATGTTATATCATACTTTCTGGTTCTTTTTCCTACAGACAGAACTTGGTGACCTTTAACAACAGGGCTATTGATTGATTCACACTGGATTTCTCCTTTAAACTTCACCAGTAATTTTAACACCAAACATGAATCAAACACAATTAGAGGGCTAGAATAAAGTTGACCTATTGCACTGAGAGCAAAAACGCCCTCCAGTGGAAGAAATGGTCACAGACTTACCATAGTAATGATCAACCAATGTTTAACCAGTTTGATAAAGAGGGGCACAGTGTTGAAAAGACTGGTTAGTCCAGAATGTAATGGGCTCTCTTTTGGCCCACACACCACTCTATCAAACCATCATTAGACCCATTTCTCAATCCTAATCTGACAAACAGAGAAATCAGACAAACAAGCAGCAGACACAAAGATACAGGAAAACATGCTTCAGTGGGGGTCATAACCCTGGGAACCAAACTCACTTCAAAGAAAATGCAGTGTTTGGTGATGAGTGACGTAGTCTTGCAGGGGTATTACAGCATGAGATCTGAAGTAAACTGAAGCATTAAACTCTTACCAAAACTCTTCAGCAGTGCAGTAAATGCATCTTTCATTTTAATTGCATTTCTTTTCTCAAATTGAGGGAATTGCAATGTCCATACAGACAGTAATTCATTGGTAGTGGATCACATATGACGTGGATTCCCAGGCTAGTAGACCAAAATTCACAGCATTCAACTAAGCATTAAAGTCATATATAGACAATGATGTCAACTGCTCTAAAATGGTTATAACTATTGGTTCATCTAGTTCAGGGGCACCGCTAGAAATTCTGACAGAAAATAATTTTGGGCCCCCCAAACATTGATTATAATATCAAAAAGCCTCCTTGTCAGTTCCAGGCCCCTTCAATCATCCTAACTTTGCCTCCTCTGGCAGCGCCCCAGATCTAGTAAAAGAAACAGACCTCATGTTGAGAGTAAACACCCTCACCAAGCCATGTTACCTCTCAATTACTCAACTACTCCACCCCAACTACGCCATCACTTCGCACAGGACAAGCCAGGCTATTCTCATCTGTTGTTCCACACAGGTGGAATACCTAGTGGAAAAGTGGTGCACTTTAATGTTTGTTGCACATTTAAAGTATCTAAAGTGTAAGGAAAATGTATTTTGTTCTATAATGAACTTTGTTTACATGCACTTAAATGCGCTGTTTGTGTCAAATATATTTTCCAATGCACTGTGACAACACACTAGTGCTGCATTAAAATATATTTAGTATATTTTAGAATGTCTAAGCATATATTTTTGAGGGCTTAAGCATCGCAACTAAAGTCTCCCAAAAAAGAGTTGCCTGTCTTTAAAGAATATGGCAAAGCATTTTCAGTGTACTTCAAACATACTGTTAAAGCCTTGTGTTGTTCCAATATATAGAAAAGCACTTAAGTAAGCACATTTCTGGACCCTAAGCATACTTCTGAAAAGTGCACTTTTCTGCAGTTCTTTTCCACCTGGGATGACCTCCGAAGTCCTACCAGAGTAAGGGAAACCCTCTGCACCTTTAAGAAATTCTTAAAGACCCAGCTCTTCTAAGAACACTTCTAACTACCTAAGAATTTAGTTGTGCTGTGGCTGTTAGTACTCTTTTTGTAAGTGACTGGATAAAAGTGTCTGCTAAATGCATATAGGGCAATAGTTCCATGATGACACTACACCTTGATGTCAGTAGTCGCCACCTCTTCCCTTTGTTTGCATCAAGGAACTATTAACACGTCTGAAAAAAAGAGCAAAAGGGCTTACAGTGCATTTTTAAAAAGCTGGAGTAGCTACATGGGGTACTTTGATGATGTTGCACCCATTCTCTCCACTGTGTTGTGCATGTGCCTTAGGTCTATATGTGATTATATTGATGAGATTTTATTTCAGTAGAGAACAATGATGCATATACTCTTACAGTTATGCGATTCTTGTCATTATCTTACAAACAAACAAAAAAAACACACACACACACACACAATTAGATTTTGGTATTCAAGGCTCTTTTGGAATGATTGCCCTACACCTCCAGTCCTACCTACGGATCAGATGGACAGTATAGGCAATAAGTGTTTATGTATTCAATTAAACTTTAACACACCGCTCACTCTCTCTCTCTTTGTGTCCATGGACACCATCCATATAAGAACCTATTTCCAATAGATATCCCAGGCTAGTAGACCAAAATTCACAGCATTCAACTAACCACTACAAAACCATATAGACAATGATGTCAAGTGCTGTAAAATTGTCATAACTAGTGGTTTATCTAGTCCAGGGGCACCATTAGAAATTTTGACAAAAAATAATTTTGGGCCCCCAAACATGGTGATAATATCAAATGGTTATAATATCAAAAAGTTCTCTAAGGCCTCCTTGTCAGTGCCAGCCCCCTAGAATCATCCTATATTTCCAATAGGGCACCCAAAAGCAACAGGGGCAAGAAAAACTCAAGGGGCCAATCCAACTGCCAGGGATCATGCAGGAAAAGTACAGTCAGTAGTTACTATAAGTGATAGACTACAGTACAATTTCCATGGTTTGGCTGAGCATCATAATAATTCCAAAATACTGTCCCACAACATTATATGGCAGTCAAGTCAAGTGATTGTCTAAAGTTCTGGCTGGACAATGTAGAGGCAGCCAGACATAATGTTAAAGTCAGGGAGTGAGATCGATCATTGGGGTAACATTAGGTGTAGTCTATTTTGACAAGTGCCATCATGAAAAGGGGGCGGTCGCAGGGCCTTCAGGAAGGAGAGTCGGTGCTGGCATGGGCCTCCCGTAAAGTTTGTCACAATTCCACTCAGGAAGAATTGGTGACAGAGAAGTCAACCAGTGAGAGGCAGGGATGACACTCAGCAGAGATGATTGTGGTGTATGTAGGCAGAGGAAGCAAATGTGTTTGGTGTGTGAGGCCAGTCTAGGTGATTCACACATCACAGATCACATGTGTCATATATCCATGTCATTGAAGCCTGCAGGCCATGAATAATATAAAAGATTTTTTATGAAAGAATTTTGTAATGCAAGAGAGCATAAATTGACACAAAAGTCTATTGCAATACGATATACATTTGTTAAAGGAGAAATCCGGTGTGAAGCAATTCATAGACTTGTTGTTTGAGGTCACAGAGTGCTGTTGGTAGGAAAAAAAAAAGAAAATTTTACACAACACACATCGAATCAACAGATAACACTAGCTGAATGGGACACAGCAACTCACTTTCGGTTTCATTTCGCTATGCCCCATTCAGTTAACGTTGGTTATTGGTTTGCTATTCTGTGTATGTTATATCATACTTTCTGGTTCTTTTTCCTACAGACAGAACTTGGTGACCTTTAACAACAGGGCTATTGATTGATTCACACTGGATTTCTCCTTTAAACTTCACCAGTAATTTTAACACCAAACATGAATCAAACACAATTAGAGGGCTAGAATAAAGTTGACCTATTGCACTGAGAGCAAAAACGCCCTCCAGTGGAAGAAATGGTCACAGACTTACCATAGTAATGATCAACCAATGTTTAACCAGTTTGATAAAGAGGGGCACAGTGTTGAAAAGACTGGTTAGTCCAGAATGTAATGGGCTCTCTTTTGGCCCACACACCACTCTATCAAACCATCATTAGACCCATTTCTCAATCCTAATCTGACAAACAGAGAAATCAGACAAACAAGCAGCAGACACAAAGATACAGGAAAACATGCTTCAGTGGGGGTCATAACCCTGGGAACCAAACTCACTTCAAAGAAAATGCAGTGTTTGGTGATGAGTGACGTAGTCTTGCAGGGGTATTACAGCATGAGATCTGAAGTAAACTGAAGCATTAAACTCTTACCAAAACTCTTCAGCAGTGCAGTAAATGCATCTTTCATTTTAATTGCATTTCTTTTCTCAAATTGAGGGAATTGCAATGTCCATACAGACAGTAATTCATTGGTAGTGGATCACATATGACGTGGATTCCCAGGCTAGTAGACCAAAATTCACAGCATTCAACTAAGCATTAAAGTCATATATAGACAATGATGTCAACTGCTCTAAAATGGTTATAACTATTGGTTCATCTAGTTCAGGGGCACCGCTAGAAATTCTGACAGAAAATAATTTTGGGCCCCCCAAACATTGATTATAATATCAAAAAGCCTCCTTGTCAGTTCCAGGCCCCTTCAATCATCCTAACTTTGCCTCCTCTGGCAGCGCCCCAGATCTAGTAAAAGAAACAGACCTCATGTTGAGAGTAAACACCCTCACCAAGCCATGTTACCTCTCAATTACTCAACTACTCCACCCCAACTACGCCATCACTTCGCACAGGACAAGCCAGGCTATTCTCATCTGTTGTTCCACACAGGTGGAATACCTAGTGGAAAAGTGGTGCACTTTAATGTTTGTTGCACATTTAAAGTATCTAAAGTGTAAGGAAAATGTATTTTGTTCTATAATGAACTTTGTTTACATGCACTTAAATGCGCTGTTTGTGTCAAATATATTTTCCAATGCACTGTGACAACACACTAGTGCTGCATTAAAATATATTTAGTATATTTTAGAATGTCTAAGCATATATTTTTGAGGGCTTAAGCATCGCAACTAAAGTCTCCCAAAAAAGAGTTGCCTGTCTTTAAAGAATATGGCAAAGCATTTTCAGTGTACTTCAAACATACTGTTAAAGCCTTGTGTTGTTCCAATATATAGAAAAGCACTTAAGTAAGCACATTTCTGGACCCTAAGCATACTTCTGAAAAGTGCACTTTTCTGCAGTTCTTTTCCACCTGGGATGACCTCCGAAGTCCTACCAGAGTAAGGGAAACCCTCTGCACCTTTAAGAAATTCTTAAAGACCCAGCTCTTCTAAGAACACTTCTAACTACCTAAGAATTTAGTTGTGCTGTGGCTGTTAGTACTCTTTTTGTAAGTGACTGGATAAAAGTGTCTGCTAAATGCATATAGGGCAATAGTTCCATGATGACACTACACCTTGATGTCAGTAGTCGCCACCTCTTCCCTTTGTTTGCATCAAGGAACTATTAACACGTCTGAAAAAAAGAGCAAAAGGGCTTACAGTGCATTTTTAAAAAGCTGGAGTAGCTACATGGGGTACTTTGATGATGTTGCACCCATTCTCTCCACTGTGTTGTGCATGTGCCTTAGGTCTATATGTGATTATATTGATGAGATTTTATTTCAGTAGAGAACAATGATGCATATACTCTTACAGTTATGCGATTCTTGTCATTATCTTACAAACAAACAAAAAAAACACACACACACACACACAATTAGATTTTGGTATTCAAGGCTCTTTTGGAATGATTGCCCTACACCTCCAGTCCTACCTACGGATCAGATGGACAGTATAGGCAATAAGTGTTTATGTATTCAATTAAACTTTAACACACCGCTCACTCTCTCTCTCTTTGTGTCCATGGACACCATCCATATAAGAACCTATTTCCAATAGATATCCCAGGCTAGTAGACCAAAATTCACAGCATTCAACTAACCACTACAAAACCATATAGACAATGATGTCAAGTGCTGTAAAATTGTCATAACTAGTGGTTTATCTAGTCCAGGGGCACCATTAGAAATTTTGACAAAAAATAATTTTGGGCCCCCAAACATGGTGATAATATCAAATGGTTATAATATCAAAAAGTTCTCTAAGGCCTCCTTGTCAGTGCCAGCCCCCTAGAATCATCCTATATTTCCAATAGGGCACCCAAAAGCAACAGGGGCAAGAAAAACTCAAGGGGCCAATCCAACTGCCAGGGATCATGCAGGAAAAGTACAGTCAGTAGTTACTATAAGTGATAGACTACAGTACAATTTCCATGGTTTGGCTGAGCATCATAATAATTCCAAAATACTGTCCCACAACATTATATGGCAGTCAAGTCAAGTGATTGTCTAAAGTTCTGGCTGGACAATGTAGAGGCAGCCAGACATAATGTTAAAGTCAGGGAGTGAGATCGATCATTGGGGTAACATTAGGTGTAGTCTATTTTGACAAGTGCCATCATGAAAAGGGGGCGGTCGCAGGGCCTTCAGGAAGGAGAGTCGGTGCTGGCATGGGCCTCCCGTAAAGTTTGTCACAATTCCACTCAGGAAGAATTGGTGACAGAGAAGTCAACCAGTGAGAGGCAGGGATGACACTCAGCAGAGATGATTGTGGTGTATGTAGGCAGAGGAAGCAAATGTGTTTGGTGTGTGAGGCCAGTCTAGGTGATTCACACATCACAGATCACATGTGTCATATATCCATGTCATTGAAGCCTGCAGGCCATGAATAATATAAAAGATTTTTTATGAAAGAATTTTGTAATGCAAGAGAGCATAAATTGACACAAAAGTCTATTGCAATACGATATACATTTGTTAAAGGAGAAATCCGGTGTGAAGCAATTCATAGACTTGTTGTTTGAGGTCACAGAGTGCTGTTGGTAGGAAAAAAAAAAGAAAATTTTACACAACACACATCGAATCAACAGATAACACTAGCTGAATGGGACACAGCAACTCACTTTCGGTTTCATTTCGCTATGCCCCATTCAGTTAACGTTGGTTATTGGTTTGCTATTCTGTGTATGTTATATCATACTTTCTGGTTCTTTTTCCTACAGACAGAACTTGGTGACCTTTAACAACAGGGCTATTGATTGATTCACACTGGATTTCTCCTTTAAACTTCACCAGTAATTTTAACACCAAACATGAATCAAACACAATTAGAGGGCTAGAATAAAGTTGACCTATTGCACTGAGAGCAAAAACGCCCTCCAGTGGAAGAAATGGTCACAGACTTACCATAGTAATGATCAACCAATGTTTAACCAGTTTGATAAAGAGGGGCACAGTGTTGAAAAGACTGGTTAGTCCAGAATGTAATGGGCTCTCTTTTGGCCCACACACCACTCTATCAAACCATCATTAGACCCATTTCTCAATCCTAATCTGACAAACAGAGAAATCAGACAAACAAGCAGCAGACACAAAGATACAGGAAAACATGCTTCAGTGGGGGTCATAACCCTGGGAACCAAACTCACTTCAAAGAAAATGCAGTGTTTGGTGATGAGTGACGTAGTCTTGCAGGGGTATTACAGCATGAGATCTGAAGTAAACTGAAGCATTAAACTCTTACCAAAACTCTTCAGCAGTGCAGTAAATGCATCTTTCATTTTAATTGCATTTCTTTTCTCAAATTGAGGGAATTGCAATGTCCATACAGACAGTAATTCATTGGTAGTGGATCACATATGACGTGGATTCCCAGGCTAGTAGACCAAAATTCACAGCATTCAACTAAGCATTAAAGTCATATATAGACAATGATGTCAACTGCTCTAAAATGGTTATAACTATTGGTTCATCTAGTTCAGGGGCACCGCTAGAAATTCTGACAGAAAATAATTTTGGGCCCCCCAAACATTGATTATAATATCAAAAAGCCTCCTTGTCAGTTCCAGGCCCCTTCAATCATCCTAACTTTGCCTCCTCTGGCAGCGCCCCAGATCTAGTAAAAGAAACAGACCTCATGTTGAGAGTAAACACCCTCACCAAGCCATGTTACCTCTCAATTACTCAACTACTCCACCCCAACTACGCCATCACTTCGCACAGGACAAGCCAGGCTATTCTCATCTGTTGTTCCACACAGGTGGAATACCTAGTGGAAAAGTGGTGCACTTTAATGTTTGTTGCACATTTAAAGTATCTAAAGTGTAAGGAAAATGTATTTTGTTCTATAATGAACTTTGTTTACATGCACTTAAATGCGCTGTTTGTGTCAAATATATTTTCCAATGCACTGTGACAACACACTAGTGCTGCATTAAAATATATTTAGTATATTTTAGAATGTCTAAGCATATATTTTTGAGGGCTTAAGCATCGCAACTAAAGTCTCCCAAAAAAGAGTTGCCTGTCTTTAAAGAATATGGCAAAGCATTTTCAGTGTACTTCAAACATACTGTTAAAGCCTTGTGTTGTTCCAATATATAGAAAAGCACTTAAGTAAGCACATTTCTGGACCCTAAGCATACTTCTGAAAAGTGCACTTTTCTGCAGTTCTTTTCCACCTGGGATGACCTCCGAAGTCCTACCAGAGTAAGGGAAACCCTCTGCACCTTTAAGAAATTCTTAAAGACCCAGCTCTTCTAAGAACACTTCTAACTACCTAAGAATTTAGTTGTGCTGTGGCTGTTAGTACTCTTTTTGTAAGTGACTGGATAAAAGTGTCTGCTAAATGCATAAATCTACATTTAAATGGGAACAACCACTCGCCACACACACACACACACACCGAAGGTCTAAGTCAAACTGCAAGCTTGAGGCTTCTCATCGGTGTATTATTTGGATGTGGATGTGGTTATTTGGACTTGGAGTGGTTATTGTATCATCGGAGAAGGGAGTTGTGCAGGTCCATCCATATGTGTGTAGCCTATGTGTAATTTTTCTAGTTAAATTAGCTGCTTAACCTCCCTTGATTGACACCAATCATGTTCTTGTTATTTGTTCCGGAGAATTTCATATTCATGGCTGGTAGTCAAAACTTGATAGTGTATGTTACCTTTTCTTGTCATTGGCCACCCCTTGATTACTTGGCTGTAAATATCCCTAAACATTATTGTCTGGTACAAATAACACAAGAAAACAACACAGCTTTGCTTCCACTAAATCTCAGTTCCTTTACATTGGTTTCCATCTTGAAATTGAGGGAATTGCGGTGGATGTACTAACACATAAAGATTATACCCAACTAGTGGAAATATATGTAACAAAATCTAGTATGTAACAATTTGTGTGACTGGCTAGACGCCCCTTGATACCCAGATACATTTTTGTGTGTTTTCTTTTAAGAGAAAGGGTAGAACTATTCAGTTATGTCATCAGTACGTACGTACTTATTTCTCTGTGGACAGTCTGGAAAGATTTAACCTAGTCAAATTCTTAGGATTGTATTCTTAGACTGGACTTTTTAAACATTTACATTTACTGTGCATTTACATTACAATTACATTAGGGCCAATCTCCCCTAGAGCAATTTAAGGTTAAGTGCCTTGCTCAAGGGCACAACTTTTGGATAGGTCTACTCTGTTCTGTCTTTCTATACTATTGTTTAAATATATCATTACAGACTATCAGAAAGTTGAGATTGTATAGTTTCACGAGATATGTGGATGGTATATGTGTGACGGAAAAACCACGTGAACAATTTAACCAAGATGAACAGATGTACATTTCCATGCACTTAAGTGAATCAGGTCAGTGTTAGGGGGGCTTGGGGACATTTGGACCTAACGACGCCCATGTTTTAAAACTTTATAACCTAGGCTAGCCTGTCATGTCTAATAAGGTTGTGATTTATTATCACAAAACCTGTTGCTGCTAGAGAATTTTAATTTGTTTTGCAGATTCCAGCTACATCTTGTTTGGCTATTGTACCCTTATGCTTTATAAACCTCTGAAATATCTCTGCAAGGATCTCTGCGTCGTTACAGTAACCTGAAACAGTACAGTAACTGAAATTGAATAATGCCATGTAGCATAATGCAGGCCTCGTTGGACACGTATTGCTTTTATTTGATTATTCTTTTGTTGGCCACAGCGTGGCACTGGTGAGATATGTTACACATCTTGTCTTTTTTCCCTGATCGCTAAAGCAATGTTTTCTCAGACAACAACGACACTACATAAAAACATTCAAAATTAAATGTATGATATAGGCATGAATTATTTAATATATTAGCACATTGAACGATATTAGTGTATAATATTTTGTAATGAATTGTGTCTTGAATGACACTCGTTGGCTAATTCAGAAATTGCACAACTACATTTCCCGTGAAAGATTGCGGTTACCACGATCGGCCATGTTCTAGGAAATCCGCTTGTTCGTGGATTAGAATTTAATCCGAGAGAAGAGGGAGAGAGTCTGGACGATTCAACGGGTCACTTCCAAACTGGAAGAAAGAGAGAAAAAACAAAGCGAAGAGGCATTTAACTTGTGCATAAAAAATAGACTAGAACCACAGATGAGTGCTTTATGTTGTATAAGTAATAGCTTCGGTTTCGGGAAATTTTGCCTATCTGTAAACTACTTGCAAGATTTTTCTTGTATTTCCTTGCTTCGTTGATTCATCCCTGACTGAAAATTGACAGCAGCTGGGCAACTAGCAAACGAAGGACAGTAACGGAAGGAAAATACAAGTTCAGGGTTAAAGCGGGCTCCCCTTTCCCCTCCCCTTTCAGAGTTAAACTGTTAAATGCAATATAGACATCGCATCCCATTTTGGGTTGTCCTGTGTCTGGCAACGAATATTAGCCACATTGGTATTAGCAAAACGTAGCTAGCAGAGGTTGCTAGCTGATTTAACTAGCTATCGCTAGCTAGCTACGCGGAGGAATTAATTTTTCGAACCAGAGGAAATTCCAAGATGTCTGGAAAAGAGCAGAACAAACAGTCCACAACTGAGAGGCTTGTCAAAGGTAAGGTTATATTATGTTAATGTTCTGAACGAAATTCTTTTTATGTGAAGCGTTTAATTTTGCCTACTGGCAGGCTAACATAAACCTAGCTAACATTATGTGACACTTGAAGCCAGCCAGCCAGCTAGCTGACCGCAGTAAGTTAGCTATCGTTAGCTAACGTTAAGTGCCAATATTGTCGAGAGCCAAATCATTAGTTGACCGAGCGTCCACTCCTCAGAAGTGCAGGACTCTTTCCGATAACCATGTGTTATGTTTTCAAATGTATTTAGTTTTGACGTAAAAGGTGACGGATTCTTTGTCAGGATAATGTATTTGTCCGTGTACACTTGCTAACTAGCTTGCATTGCATCTCCTATCTTCATTTCCTTAACAGAAGATGCTAGCTAACGTTAGATGGCTGTCTGACTAGCTACACCATGAAATACGCGCCTGCATCGATAGTAAATTCCGAGTTAAAGTTATCTGCCTTGGCTAGCTTTCCAGCATCCTGCTCTTAGGATTTTATATAATTTTCATTCTTCCTGACGTAAAGTATTATTGCTGTTCACCAGACTTGAACCTGTGTCTGAAATTATAGACTTGGGCAAGATGGCTTATGTAGTTTTGTTAGCGTTAACGTATGTCCTTATCCGTCGTTGTCCGAAACGAACAGCATGCATGGTCAATGTCATCTCTGTCCCTCTCCGCACGGCTGAATTCCAGGGGCTCTTCAGCTATGGAGTGGCAGAATAAAATGCGATTGTAAGCTAAGCTTTATTGACGTTTTCATGCTGATTGCAATTAAACATGCTATGCAACGGCCTTAAATGCATTCACGGCAATGTTGCCGTCGAAGTGCTGTCAGTCGCATCCAACAAGTATCTTCGTGTATTTGCATAATGTTACAAGGGTTAGTGCAGAATTTGTCGTTGGTCTAGATTTGATCTGTGTTGCTGATAGTGTGTATATGTGAAAATATTCAGGCTTATATTTGCACGAGTATTGGTATGATGCCTGTTTCCCCTTTTCAACCCGTTGCCATTTTGATGTGTCAGTGCAAACCCGAATTCATTATCCGTTTGGTATTCAGACGGGTTTGTGTGTGTGTGTGTTTTTTTTTTTCACCTAAAAATAATTGCATATAACCTAATTTACCTCATCAATTAATCTCAATATTATCAAGGTACTGCACTACAATGTCAATATTACTTCATACTGACCTGGCAATTGTTTGTGATTCCAGGAGTGTCCTAGGTTAGGAACTTGTCCAGGTCAAACACTTAGTTTTTTCTAACACACACACACACACACTTACACTTACACTTACACTTGCCTCATACAAAGACTGACATTTGGCCTTGGAGTGTTAAATGGACTGAAGGAGACATTGTTAACCAGGACCCTGAGAAAACTTCCTTAGCCCCAGGGATGAGCCGTGACTGTCAGATTCCTAATTGGATTGTTACATCTTAGATGGTGGAGGTGTGAAAAGACCCTGGGAGTCAGGGCTCTTTTGATTAAAGCTGGCCCATCCTCTGGCACAAGGCCAGCCAGGCTCCTGGAGTCCCTCACCAGTCTTCTCTGCCTAAGAGCATAATTGAGCCACTAATGAGGTGTGCTTATGGCTTGTAGTGTAGAGGCCTGGACACTAGTTGGCACATGAGGTTGTAGAGGGCATAGTGTAGTCCCTAGTGTAGTTCCTGTTTGATAATAATGACATGCTGGGCTACACAACATCCCTAATAAGCCTGGCTGAGTGAAGCTCTGGGTATGCCATTTTGATAGCCTGCCGTGTGGGGAAAACAATGTGCAACACATGTCACAGAGAATTTGTATGTCATTACTGTGAATCTTTGAAATAAAGTTGCTCCACATCTCTAGGTAATCTTGCTACCCAAGTGACATGGAAAGGTCCCTTCGGTGCTAATGATTTTGTTGATTGGTTTGATTGGTAACTTGATTGGGTGCAGAGGTTTAGGTATGAGTAGCCCTCGTTAAGAGAACATACAAAGCTGCAGGAGCAGTAGGCGTGACGGGATGTGTTGGGGCTTGCTGTGTAGGGAATGCTTTCAAACTTAGCTATTTAAAGCAAGCAATATTCAACTCGAGTAAAGTTGTCTGGCTCATGAAATGTTTGAGAAATAATTCATTACTGTGGCTCCAATTTTAGGCCTAGTTAAAGCTACAGTGTGCAACTGCTGCACCTACTACAGGCCCGCTAGTATTGAGTGAACAAAAAGCACAATCACAGTTTTTCTGTGTGTGTGTGTATATGCTTCCAGGCAGGTGTTGTCCGGGGGGAACGCTCCTCCACAGACGGCTGTCGGTGACTAATTCGGGGATTCATATTCCAAGTAGGAGTTGAATCCTTCAGTGAGGCCACATGCAAATGAGTTGCATGGTGTTGTGTGGTGAGCGGGGGTCCCTGTGCTGTCGTGCACACTTGAAAGCCTGTACTCTTCCACTCAGGCCCTGCTTGGTCGGGTTAAGTGCTGTTAAATGCTTTTCAAATCTGCCAGTTTCTCTTCATGACTCACTCGTTTTTCTTTTTCCTTGTCTTTTTTTCCCAAAGCCGTGTCACGACCAATTTGTTGTGTATGTGCATTACCATTTTAAAGTAGGTATGAATCATACATAGAAATTATAGTCCAAGCCTGGTCCTCCATGGTGGACTCTCCTGAAGCTCAATTAAAAACTCACGATGTTGCGAAATTAGTTGCTTCGACACAAAGCATTTTTCTACAGGTGCTGTACTCTGTATGTCCACTGCACTAAGTATGCTACTCATGAAGGGTGGCCTCGCATGTCTCAGCCTGGCAGAAAGAGAACCGGCCAGAGCCTGATCCTCCCACAGTCCAGATTTCGACTGTACCACCTGCCAATCCCATCCTTTCCACCGTGTTTCCCATGGAAATTAACTCTATACATAGCCAGCATGCCAAAATCTATTGCTCCAGGCCCCCTCTCTTTTATGTGTGTACAGAGAGCCTTATTGGTGGCTGTGGCATGTATGTAAATGTTGCAGTGACAACAGTGTGCCACGTCAGCTCCCAGTGTGAATTGGGGTGTTTTCTGACCTTTTGGCTTATTTACAGATGGTAACTGGAGATGCTGGTCCAGCACCACCCTGCCAATGCAATTACTCTGCCCTCATGCATGATTAAAGCTCTCCCTCTGCAGCCCCGACCAGGGAGCCCAGGGCCCCACCATACCACAGGAGTGTCACCTCTGGTCTGCCATAGAGTACACACACACACACCAGCACCAGCCTGACAGCCCCCAGGACCGTCTGGAGCTGACATCAGTCCAAGATGTTTCTGTCTCTGCTCCAGAACTTTCGCTGATGGAATCCTAGTCATGGAGCCCAACATGGACAAGATCAGGCTTCACCAATGCTTCAAGGATCCATACAGCCTGAACCAGCATTCCTTAATAAGGCTCAGAAGCCAACAGGATTGGTTGTTGCTGCAGCTGTTCGTAAAGGGTTAAATGAGTGTGTGAAGTTAATAGCAGCGGAATGCACTCCTCTTGATAGCTTAAGAGATTTTGGTTATTGAGAATGCTAACTACAAATGCCAGGAGAGTCGATCCTCTTTAGAGCTTTTCTCTTTGCCACATCTGTGGTTTCACAGTGAGCTAATTCTGTCAACATCTGTTGGGAACTCAGCTCAGGTTTAGCAACCCCTACTGAATATGACTGTTGATTGTTGTTGAAGCAGTGACCGATGAGAATTAGGCTATTAGGCTACTTTTCAGCTTTGACTGAGTCGGTGTAGTTGAGCAGGATCGGGTAGAAGAGACCGGTGTGTCTCTCTTGAAGCAGTTTGCCCAAGACCTTAGGCATTTTTAATCGTTGATGTGAGACCCCTGCTGCAAAAATAGAGACTAAAAGACATCTACCACAAGTTGGTTGTTTTGATTGGAGCTGGATTTTATTTGTACCTGCAGACAAGTCATTGTACATTGTTATGGAACCCAGAGCTTGTAGTGTTGGATGTTTTGCCGTAAGGCAATGCCATCAGTCGGAATGAGTTTGTTGAAATGCTGGAGGCACTGTGATGTTAACACATGGAGACTTGGACATCTTAGTTAAAAAATATATGTACTGCATGTGTGTGTAATATGTATGGTGCTATGTTTATATGTAACCCAGTCCTTACTGTACTTTTAATAGGCATGATTTTCGTTTTTGGCTTTTGCTAAAATACCTTGATCTTCAGCCTAGAAGGAGTTATTGTAACACTAGTTTATGTGGTGGTCATGGTTTTGCTTTGCTTACCTGTGGCATTTTGGATTTCACACAAGTGCCCAGCGTTTCTTTTGGAATGAGGGATTCTCTCATTTATTTTGGTGCCAAACTAATGGCAGGGCAGAGTTATTCACTTTCCCCACTGCTTGCGAAAAAAAGAGACTGAATGACTTAATGGTGTGCCATGGAACAGAGAATTGAACCAGTTCAGGGCTTCTCAGGAGGCTGCGCCAGTCGCCTGAATCTCGGTGACCTGCTTTTGTTTGAGGCGTGTCGGAGCGAGCCTGCTGCGGGGCGGCCAGCCCACAAAGACGACTGATTAAAGTGGAGGAGCTGACTGGCAGAGTGGCGGACTGCGGGCCCCAAGCGATGAGGTGTGTGTGTGTGGCGGGGGGGGGGGGGGGGGCGTTGTTGGAGATCAATAGCATTAGAGCAGCCTCCACGCTGCACATCAGCTGCTGTCTGAAGGCTGTCAGGTGGTAGGGGTGCAGGCCTCGTCTGTCAGCACCTGCTGGAAGGGGCTCACTCACTGTTATTTGCCAGGTGGCCTTCCAATTCGTTGGCATCTTTAATGTGTTTTCAAGACAATTTGGCTAAACAAATTGTGAATCTGCCCATGTTCTGTTATGCAAATGAATGCACACTCCTAACAGTTGTTGACAACAGCTCTGGGACTTTAACAGAATCATCTTATAAAATTGAAAACTCTTTCTGTTCCTTTGTTGCATTAGGTTATGCCTTATTAAAACAAGGAAATAATCCACTCCGCTACTAAATGTTTATTTGCATTCAAATCTTTCTTCTGAATTTCAAGCACATTATATCAGCCAGGATTTCTTATTGGTAATGTGAAGATGTGTTACAAATTAGGATGATGGCCCAACTATTGGCTGTCTTGTGGCTCTTCAGAAGCCTAGGGAACTGTGGCAAAGTTTAGGAAATGGAGATTTTAGTGGCCGTGGGCTTGGGATCGTTGAGGGTCCTGTTTTGGTCAGCCTGGCTGACGGGCCCGCCATATTAAGAGCAAGCTGTCATGGCAGGGCCAGTGGGATGAGATTGAGCTGTCATGGGAAGCGGCGTGGAGTTGGGGAAGCAAGTCAGGCAGACGAGCTGGTTTTGAATGCCGCTGTCAAGTTGGACAGCTGCCCATTTGGTAGTAAAATCTGCCCTCTTCCGTGAAGGAGCCCTGCACACATGCAAATCGGCCCTATTTAAAGACGACGAGCTCCCGCTTCGCCGTGCTCAGACCCTCGGGCAGATGGTGGTCATGTGTGTCTGTGTGTTTTGTTTTTTTGTTTTAGTGAGTGAAGGCAAATGAGCAGGTGTGCCCAACCCCTCAGGCGTTATGGCAGCCTGGCCCTTTCACTTCCTCCCGCGTAGCCACACTGCCTCCCTACTGTATCGGCAGTAGATGAGAGAGACAGACAGAGAAAATACAGACACTCTCCAGTGGCACACCAACCATCCACCTGCTCTCGCGCTCTCGTATGTGCGCTGTCAGCTCGCTTCAGTGGACGAGTCAATCATTCACTGCTTTTGAAAATGCTCCTGAGAGCATGTTGGGGCTGAAGGGGGCTTATGTTTGGCGAGTTGTCCAACCCCACACACATGCATTCACACACACACACACACGCACGCACACTAGCCTCCTGCCTCCTCTTCCTCATCCCAGTGGCTCAGCTGGCGCTGGCGACCCAGCGGTGAGCGCAGTGGCAGTTGTCCAGGGTCCCGCATTCCTGCCCAGCCTTCGGTGCTGCCAGACGGCCAGCAGGGGCCTGGGACCCTGGCAGGGCTAACTCCCCCGCATTGCAGTCAGCTGGAGTCCCATACTGCCACACCGCACTGGAATGCTACCTTACCTATATTTGTGCTCGGATTCCTGCTGCTCAGAATAAACCACATCCCAAGGTGCGTGTGTGTGTGCGTGCGTGCGCGTGTGCGCGCATGCTGGCCCTCAAATCCAAGTAGGGATCTGTACAAATGCATAGTGCTGCATTATGTGTGGTCGCTCTTTGGTACGCACCTTGTACATGGCCTGCTAGCCACAGGGCACCATTTCTCTTCTGCTGCGCTGCATTAAGCAAACAATGTCTGAACCTGCTCTCCCAGGCTAATAGAGGCTTTGCCTAATCCCTGCTTCTTAGTGCTCGCGCAAAGCTTCCAACCTCTTCCCTGGTCAGCCCAGCTAGACCTCAGGCTATAGCTGCGGTTTATTTATACACCCATCTCCTCTTCCATAAGGCCCAGCAACAGCAGCTTTGCCCTCCACCCATGACCACTGCCTCCCATCCTTAGTGGACGGCTGCTGTTGTTGGGGGCGTGGGGGTTGTGGATGCTGCTGTGGCCATATGTGTGGCCATAACGGCAATCAGATCCCCTCCCACCCCATCCCAGCCTTGCCTTCAGCAGCTGGTCTGCTGGGCTATCCCCCCCCCATCCTCCGTCTGGCTGACAGGCCATGGACGCCTCTGCAAGAACCTCCTCAGGGATGCGAGCAGCGAGGCTCGGCTCAGCACTGCACAGCAACTCTCAGGGAGCTTTGGTGGCTAGATAGCCTAGGTGTTTAGTCCCGTAGTGACATTTGCGAGCCTGATTTGGCTCATGGTAAACCAGGCCACAAGTGGAGTAATGCTAGATCATTTTATCATGGCAGTGAGTTACATTCTTGCCTGTTTGTTTTTAATTTGCGATCAGTGGTGTCCTCATTTAGCTGCCCATGGGTAAGAAGTGTCAGAGTAAAAATGTGCTACTAAGACCACAAACCTCAAACCTCACTAAGAGAAAAAGAGACTGCTGTTCCTGTGCATAAACACACATGCACACACACACATGTTTTCTGTTTTGTTATTCTGTGCCTTCAATTATGTATTCGACCAGTGCCGGTGTTTGAAGGAAAAAAAAAATCGGACTACTGGCCTTTTCCTCATTCTAGACCCACTTTATCAGATGCAAAAAAAGCCAACCGTACCTGATCTAAGATGGTAGGTAGTAGATATACTTGCTCTCAGATCGAGATGAATGAAACCTTTGTGCATTTACATGCCCCCCCCCCCCTCTCTCTCTCACACACACACACTCATATTCCCTCTCTTGTGTGTGTGCAGCGGTGCCGTACCCTCCTACGACACGCCTGTCCATGAAGGAGTTGTATGAGGATGGCAAGCCCAAGGTGGAGCTGCTGAAGAGTCACCTGGTGAAGGAGGGCCGTCTGGAGGAGGAGGCCGCGCTGCGCATCATCAACGATGGTGCCGCCATCCTGCGGCAGGAGAAGTGCATGCTGGAGGTGGAGGCGCCCATCACAGGTGCGCAACCCCCCTCATCTGTGTATATACACACACACACACACAGGTTGTTCTTCAGACACGCCAAGAATAGCATATCAACACACGTCCATCCTAAACCTACCATGTTTGAATGCACAGTCCTCACCCATCTGGAAAATCCTTTTAAAAACATACGATTCTCATGTCGCTAGTCTCCAGTGACATAAAGCAGGAGTTATGTGCATCAGTTGCTCTCCTCATTTTGCACTAATGTCTTCCTGTCAGGCTGAGCCTGATGATCCTCCTCTCCCTCTCCGCTCCAGTGTCTGCATGTCGGCACTGCTGTCTGCTGCACACAGACAGCTGCACAGCCTTCATGACCAACCATTCCACTAGTTGGAGTGTACATGTATACCAGCGAAGCAGCAGAGCACAAAAGCATTTGGATGGCCAAGGGTTTTGGACTCTAATTGCTTGCTATTAATGTTGCCCTCTGAAGACCATCTGCCTGAGTCAGTGGGTGGAAGTCTGATCATTTAATTTAGGATGGACCGTTATATTGGTCTTTATTTGACGGTGATTGTATTACCCATCACCACCCCCCCAGATCCTTGGTGTCCTTGGTTCTTCCACACATGCTAGAGGGGATTTGAAGCCCACAGGAAACCCCTACCCCGCACCCACCCTCCCAGCTCTCTGCTGATTCCTCTGCACATGCTAACAGGTGCTGGGGGTAAAAATGGCTCCATTTGCCCAGCTCCCCCAGAGGGTTTGTAATGCCTACCCTTAAACCCCCATGATGGGCCAGAACTCCCAGACTGTGGAGGTCTCTCTCTCTCTATCTTTCTCTCTCTCTATCTTTCTCTCTCTCTCTCTTTCTCTCTGTCTCTTTCTCTTTTTCTCTCTCTCAGCAGGCGCCCCTTGGCAGGGAAACCATCACCCACGGTTGAGGGGGTCAGCCTTTTGGGCTCCCCTCACAGATGGTAACATGCACCTGCATAGGTTCTCCATGGAGACGCAGAGAATTATTCACACTGCTCGTGCACCGTGTCCTCCAGCTTACATCAACCCCAAACACTCCCCACCCTATATATGCCACAGTTTATGTCACTAGTGTCCCCTGGCCTGTGACACAGACAGATGAAGGGCCACTTGGCCTCCTCAGGCAGAGTGGAATTCAAAATGTTTGCTTACCTTTGCTGGCTTTGGAACCCATGACAGTTGGTCTGCATCCTGGCTGCTTCCTTCACCACTGGTTTCACTGCACCTGGAGCATTTTTTATTTTCATATTTTATTTTCATATTAAATACCTCAAGCTGATTACAACAGCACCCGTTTTTTGGAATTTATCTTAATAAAAAATGCACCCTGTCTGGTCCCTGGGGATTTATTTCTGGCCTTCTGCTCTGACAAAGGCAGCATCTCAGTCACCAGTGCTGACAGTCAACATTGATTAACAGATTATGACATCGTGTCAACAACCATAATTGTCTCCTAGCAATGGATGTTAGCTCCATGGTCTTGATGATCACGCTTTTAAAGCCCTTGTGATCTGCAGCAAACGCCTAAATGTCAAGCCGCCTCTGATGGATTTTCAAGACATGCATGCCTAATTAGTAAAATGTGTGTGTGTGTGTGTGTTTTTGTGCAGTGTGTGGGGATGTTCACGGCCAGTTCTTTGACCTGATGAAGCTGTTTGAGGTGGGGGGCTCCCCCAACAACACACGCTATCTCTTCCTGGGGGACTATGTGGACCGAGGCTATTTCAGTATTGAGGTGAGTTGCAAACAAGGCAATACACGAGCAACCACAAAGATAGGTATGTGTGCGCAGACACACACACACACACACACACACACACACACACACACACACACACACACACACAGAGACAGACACACGTGCACACACACACAGACAGACGTGCGCGCTCACACACACACACACACAAGCCCTTTTTCTTGGCCCGTTTTAGACTTCGGCACTGCCTACTGTATTATTAGTCCCGCCCTGTCACACCACGCTGCACTGGGCGCAGTTAGTTGAGCTGTGTTTCCTCTTACTATCTCAGCTCTATTTCCTGTTATTAGCTTGTTGATAAGAGGAAAAGAAAGTTAGCAGAGAAAGAGACCACCAGATGAAGTGGCACATGGGTCTGAAAAACCCCATGGGCTCCTCAGTTTAGATCAGATGCTTAGATGGGCATGAGAGGGTGAGGAGCAGGGAGACCATGCCAAGCTGGGGCACCCACTGGCTGTGTGCGTGTGTTGTCTGACTAATCGCCATGTCACCTCCATTTCCCCGCCACATTATGGTGAGGCCTCCACAAGGGGGGCAGGGGGGAGTGGTGGTGGGGTGTGTGTGAGTTAGGGCAGGAAACCACGGACGCTGCACTCTTTTTCTCTCTCTCTCTCTCTCTCTCTCTCTGCGGGGAGAGAAATGACTGCCTAATACCTGTCTCTCATAATTGGGCTAACTGACAGCTTGTCACACCATTGTTCTGCTTTCACTTTGAAGCGAGCGCAGACACAGCTGTCATCACCCCTCTTAGGTTGATCTCTTACATGATTATTTGGGTTTCTGAGTTTGTTGTTCACACAAGTATGGACAAAGTCATTTTTGAGAGCACAAGTACTTTGCTTGTACTTTACATGTGCTTTTCCAATGATCAGTGACTGCTCTATTGAAGTGGATCATGAACATTGTACATGCGTCTCATTTTGTCGACCATTTCCTGTCTGGCGTGAAGAGGAAACTCATTAGTTGGTGTTAGTTCCTCATACAGACGTTGGTGTACTACTGGTATGGGGGCACTCTTTCAACCTTTGCATGTTTTTGCAACATAAACAAGGGGCTGTGCTAGAATTTCTGGATTGGTGAGATTTTGCAGTTGCTTCTCAGCTCCTTCTCTGTTCTGTGGCCTGTAACTTGATCTCCCTTTTACTTGTGGTTGCCGCTGATGGAGTAATTGTCCATTTTGGATTGCTGCAAAAAATATTCCGTCCTCTATTGTATTCTGCAACCCTGTACCACTGCAAGGGCCTTTATATTTTCTAGCAGTTGTGCTCATACACATGGCCCTCACCTTGGATATGCTCCCCGGGTTGGTTTTGTTCACTTGGATCCTCCCCTGCGGTTTCTCTCAAAAGCCTCCACTGTGCTCTTATCTCAGGAATGCCCTCCAGGTGTTGGATTAAGAACGCTGGAAAAACCTGTGTGTGTGTGTGTGCGTGTATGTGCGCGCGCTTTTTTTTTTTTCTCCTTCACCTTGTGTGGTATGATATGACGTTTTCTGTGACCCCCATGTCTGTTCAGTTTTGGTAGTTCATTGGGCCTCACCAGGCTCAAGCAGGATGCGCAAATTATTTTTATTATCACCTCTAGGGAAATGGCTCTGTCATGCATCACAGAGCAAAGCCATTATTGCAAACTGAATAGCTTCACTATTTGAGAAATTGCCAAAGGGCCCTACGCCTGGTCATACCGCTTTTTTAAACCAGAGTGCACATGAACCATCAAAACAGGGCACCCTCCTTGCTCGTCACAAACCTGTAAGTGAGGTCGGACATCTGTGTTTAAAACAATTTCTTGGAATTTCTTACCACTTGCCCTTTAATGCAGTAATCTCTTGTAAAGCACACTTAGTTGCCAGGTAACCAAAAAGCCCTGCCCTAGTCGAGGAGTGCCAGAGTGCTTTGGCGTTTAAAGAGAGAAGCCTCATCCTTGATGTCTCTTCACCCCTGCACCTCCCCCCACCTCTCTTCCAACACCACCATTCACAAACACCGCCATGTGTCACCGGTTTTATTTTCTGACCGCACGGCTTGTAAACCCCGTCGAGATGTTTATTGCCGCCGTCTCCCTGGAAAGCATCACCCTGTCACCGAGCAGTTAGAGGCATTCTGTGAAATAAACTAGGCGTGGCCTGACGAATGGGTCCTCTCCAGTCCGATGGGCAAAGCTTCCCTTCCTGCCATGTCCTTATAAAAGCAACCGATGATTCATCCCAGAGCGCTCTCTCAGCAAGGGACGTCTTTTAATGTCCTTTATGACCCCCCATGTACATTCAGGAGGGACACCTACAAGCACTGCTCTCCCTGTCTGGGAAAGTAATGTTGAAAATATCTGATTCTCACATATGCTAGTAGAATAACGTAAGGACCAAAAAGTCTCCTTGTATGATTTGTCTAATCCCAGACAATGTTGCTGTATGGGTTCTCTTGAGTGGGGCTCTCGCTGTCCTGTTGAGCCTCATGGGTGTGTTGAATGGTTTGGACTGAATGGGGTGAGGGAGTGCGTGTGGCGGCTCTCTTGAAAAGGGCACTTGCCACCTCTCCCCACTCACTGCACTGTGGTGGCCACCACCCGCAGGCAAAGTTCAGGCACCCCAGTCCAAATGTCACAGTTCAAAGAGGCGGCCTGTGTCACAGGGGGGCGGGGAGGTGGACACAGACGGCCACTCAGTGGGACGCGGCAGTCACGTGGCGCTGTTTGAGAGCGACTGAGAGTGTGGTCACACCACAACAAAGGGCCTCAATTCTGTGGGCCCTCTGCTACATCACAGGCACCCTCTCCCCTCGTGCTGAAGACTTCAGTGAGAGCTCCCCAGGCCCTGGCCCTCTATGGCCCAAACTTGCACGTGACAGCTCTGTGCTGCTGGTACAAAGAGCACAGAGACAACTCATGGACTTTTATCAGTTCACCAGCGCCTTTATGAAATACTGCCCTTTTACAGCAAAATTGCAACTGCAGTTTTAGTGCACCTTTACTGCACTGTTGCTAGTCACACTACAGTGTTACTGCAGGAAGTGCAACTTTCAACACAAAAAACCTATGTAAACACACACACCAATGAGACTTTCAGCATTGTCTGCAGTCAGGTTGTGTCGGGTCATTTTAGCATGTAACTTACTGGCTAAGATGTTTCCATCGGGTACCCTGTTGAGAGAATCCAAATCTTTAAGTTTGGCACACAGTCACTGAGTGCACTTTTGTTGATGGATTTACAATAGCCTAACTTCACCTGCTGGTTACCAACTAACACTGTAATCATGAGGGCTAAAGAAAAAATGTAAGTCTTAACAAAAACATTCTTAAATGAGAAGATTAAAAATCTACCCACCTGTAAATTGAGGTCATGGTAATGACTATTGCAGTTTAAGGCTCTGTGAGGCTTATAGAGATGAGTTTACCAACCTCTTTAAACGATAAACGTTATCAGCAAGTGCCCAGAGCGTCTTAAAATTCCTGTGTCCCTGATTGGATCTCAACTCATTGGCTGTCCTGTGCTTGGTCTGAACTTTATCTTCCATGAAAATAGATGACTGAATACCAAATAGCCATTGTGGACCAAAGATCTAAGGCCCTCTTGACTATGAAAATTGAGAGTGAAGATTGGTATGCTACGGTATGCTTAAAGGGATACACCACCATTCAGGGAAATACACTCATTTTCCAACTCCCCGCGAGTTAAACAATTGAGTTTTACCTTTCTCCAGTTCATCCAGCTGTTCTCTGAGAACATTAGCACTTTTAGCTCCAGTCAGATTATTAAATTAGATTAGGGGAAGATCATATGGTAGTGGGAGTTACACTGCCACTACATTTTTTTGATGCCATTGAAAGTATTTAAATCCAGAATGGATAACAGAAAAAGTTTCCATATGATTTTTAAGCCAGAAAGTGCCTGGTAACGGAGTTACATATAAAATCATCATCATCAAATATGCGGTTCTCAGTTTAACATTTATGCGGATCTCGGTTAAACATTTTAAAAACCCACGTGGTCATGTGCTTTCTATAATTCTGCCAAGCATTTTGTGGCTGTGAAAATGTTTTGCATGCTTATAAGACATTTACATTTCATCCGTCATGGTAACGGAGTAAAAAATTTTCCTTTTATTGAAACAAGAAAAAAAATTTTTTTTTCCCCTAAATCATCTTGTAGTCATTGGTAATAGTAGTCATTAGCATAATAAAACACAAAACAACAAAAACAATTCTCCATTCCAGACGTGCCAGATTGCCTACAGCTCTGTTAAATTAGCAATATTCAATTTGCTTCCAGGCAAGTGAATTATGCAAAACTGATGAGCGCTTGCATTTAATCAGATGGATTAGTGACAGAGGGAGTGAGACAGAGACATGGAATGGGAATGGAACCTGACTCCTTTATCATATGGGCACCATAGCTATTAAGTGACACTTTCCTGGAAGTGGGTTAGCATATTGTCCCAAAATATTGGCACCAAATGTTGGATATTTTTATGGTTCAATTGGAGGTAGTGAACAATACTGGTACAAAAGGTCATTTTAATCTTGGTGGAAAATAAGTGTATTTCCCCAAAGGTGGCGTCTCCCTTTAAACAGACTGCAATGAACTGTTGTGGTGACAATAAAAGGCTGCTTACTTTCATTTTGGCCACTCAGTGACATCCTGAGAGCCACAGCAGCAGAGCAAAACAGGAAATAGTGACCGCTTTCTTCTGAGCTCACACTCAGGTGAGAAGATGGGACCCAAGCGTGCCACGCGTAGGCTGACCTCAGGACGTGTCTGCTTAGCTGCTACTGTTGCTGCTGCAAGGCCTGAAGCACCACAGGGAAGATAGATAGACTGATAGGTCTGCAGCTTGTGTGTGTGTGTGTGTGTGTCAGCTAGCCATTGAACCCCTCCGCTCCCTCATGAAAATGTTTTCTGGGATGATGCGTTCTGCATGGCGTTCACATTATTCAAGACACAGATAAGAATCCTAAATGTTTTCTGTAGGGCAGCCACCCATCTGATGGTGATTGGCCAGAGGGACTTGTTACTAGGTTGTAAAAACAGGTTGTCATGCACTATTGTGTATGTATCAAATAGCCAAGCTGTGTGTGCTTGACGTGCGAGTGTGAACTGCATCAGTTTATTTTAACTGACATTTGGAGTCGTGCCCCCTGTTAGCCAGTCTTGGGGGTTGTCAGGGCTTAGGAGCGTCTGGAAATAGACTAGAGGAGGGAGCGGAGGGCCACTCCTCTTTCAGCAGGCCTCGCTAAAGGAGTGCCAGGAACGAGCGAGGCACTAACGAGCTCTGACAGTGGGCTTCTCCGGAACCCTGCTGGAAACTCGCAGTGCCATCAACATTGAGCCTGGCAGATAGTACAGGGTGTCAGGCAGGGTTCTTCCTATGGCCTCTTTAAGCACTGGCTGAATTTAGGGCTCGGTTTCCTCGCCACAGATTGTGAAGTGGTTACCATTTTGAATTTGACCACCTATTTCACGTGATCACACCCTAAATGGATCCAGTGAGCCATGTCCTCAAAAGACAAGGAAGTGAGTGCCACAGTCCCACATCAGCAGTGACCCCACCACAAGCACCCACCTACCCACCCACCCACCCACCATTGCCCTCATTTAGATACTGAGTGGAGCTCAGTATCAAGTGATGCTGAATGTGTGTTTGCTGTAATGTAATATAAAAACATAATACTGTGCATTGCCTGTGATGATTGCATCAGTTTAACGCATTGTTCGCTCTCTCTCTCTCTCTCTCTCTCTCTCTCTCTCTCTCTCTCTCTCTCTCTCTCTCTCTCTCTCTCTCTCTCTCTCTCTCTCTCTCTCTCTCTCTCTCTCTCTCTCTCTCTCTCTCTCTCTCTGTATACACTTGCGTATGTGTGTGCATGCCTATATGTGTGCGTGTCTTGTCTCATCTCAATTGTCTGTCCTGGTTCCAGTGTGTACTCTTCTTGTGGTGCCTGAAGATCAACCACCCGACCACCCTCTTCCTCCTCAGAGGCAATCACGAATGCCGGCATCTCACAGAGTACTTCACCTTCAAACAGGAGTGTAAGTTCTGCAGACACAAGCCCCCCAGAGATGCCACAGACACCCACCTCCACATCTAGTCAAACACACATGCTCATTTCAGACTGTTCTAGAACATACTGTATTGCTATCTTTATCATGATGATGATGACTATCACTTTTCTTCTGTAATATGCTACATGAACCCAGCTGTCCGTACAGAGTTTGAATGCTGGCAGGGCCATTGTGGAGGGTTCAGTTCCTACTGGGAGAAAATGGCAACTAGAATGCAGGCGCTGCCATTGTAAGTGGCGCCGGCTTAAAGTGTTTGCTGAATGACTCAAGTAAGCCGGCAGCTCCACAGGTAGAGCCGAGGCATGTCTGATGACAGGTCCAACTAAATTGAGCCCGGTGGAACTCGATGAGCATTGCCTAGCTACCGGCCAAGGGGAAACCATAGCAACGCCGCATACCTCTCGCTCACTCTGTAGAAGCGGAGAGCGGGGAGGCGGTGGCAGCGGCAGCCGTGTCCTTGTGCGCTAACAGCTGAGTGGGCGAATGCCAGCAGACCCTCTCAGCGCTCGAGAGATCGCATCACCACTCTCATGAAAGCAACGCACCACACTCAGCATCCAGCATTGAGTCCTCATGTCCCAAAGCAGCACAATCGTGTTAAACCACAACAGACCTGCTTGTTTCCCCTGGATGGCAGGCTACCAATTATCCCACCAGTCCCCCTCCATCCACCCTGTCTCACACGGCCTCTGATTTGGAAGCTGAATGATTTAGCAGAGCCCATCCCTGTTGGAGAATGTGCCTTCCTATCTTAACCCTGACTGACACTGTATGTCTGTGTGTGTGCGTGTTTTTTGGTATGTGTGTTTGTGTGTGTTTTGCTCTATCTGTGTTTAAAGCACAAGGCTTTCGGAGAGCTTGTTGTTCCCTGGGCGAGAGAGCTAATGATGGACCTGTTGGCCATGAGGTGATGATGAGTTCCAGCTGAGCGCAGTTGGTAGTAGCGCTGCTGCTGTGTGTGTCCCCTTTAGGCTTCCGTCGGCCCGTTTGGCGTCACAGCCAGCCACAGTGACCATGGTGACCATTGGTTAAAACGGCCACCAAGGCCCCTGCGCCACCCAACCCTCCTAGGCTGTCCTTCACTTCCTGCCCAGATAGACAGACAGTGTGTTCTTGAACTGTTTTATTAGACATCCACTAGTCTGAGCACGCATTGTAAGTCTGTTCTACTAATTATTTAAAGCCTGTTATATGTGTGTGCGTCTGTCTGTCTGTGTGTGTGTGCATGACACACATGTACTGTATAATTTGTTAGCTGACATGCTGAGGCCAGATTGGTAAATATGGGTGGAAATATAGGCTCCAGTGCCTGCTTCCTTATTGTCTGGGCTGCAAGTGAAGCGATGCCCCCTGGTTTGCGTACAGAGTGCGCTGTGGCTGACGTCAAACAGCACTGACATGTGAGAGGTAATATAGCCCATGTGATGTGCCATGCTTTAACTGGTTCTAGATGACTGAATGAGAACGCTACTCTCCCCCCTCCCTTCGTCCTGGACTTGTAGGCCTTGCTTGTTAGTGCGTGTGTCTGGTTAACTGTGTAGAATACGAGTCTTCAAAGCAGGTAGGTAATACCCACCCCCACCTCCCTCCCCAACCTGCCTAGTTCTAGATGGCTTGCTTGAGAAGGCTCTGATTTGCCTTCTCGGGCCCAGCCTCTCAGCAGCGTGTTTTGAGCAGACGTCCTCCATCCTCAGCTGATCTCCAGCAGTCTGCTGACTCCCCCCTCCCCTGAGCAGCAGATGGGACGGAGAGTGACCTCTTCTTCACCGCCCTCCCCATCCCCTCTGTTTGCTGCCCTCCCTTCCTTCTCCTCCTCCTCCTCTCCTCCCCTCTCAGGTAAGATTAAGTACTCGGAGCGTGTATATGACGCCTGCATGGAAGCTTTCGACTGCCTGCCACTGGCTGCACTGCTCAACCAGCAGTTCCTGTGCGTGCATGGAGGCCTGTCCCCAGAGATCAGCTGCCTGGATGATATCCGCAAGGTAAGGCCCCAAAGATGGGCAGCTGCCACCCTACGGGCATCAGGGTCCCCCCGCCCCCAGCCCAGGTATCTCCACAACCTTGTCCTTGTCATTTCACATATCACTTTTTAACAGGTGTCCTTCTGTGACCTTATACACCATAAATGCATGAAACGAAAACAAACCCAAACCCAAGCAATCCTGTCTTTAACCCTGTTTTCATTTTTAATTTTGCTTTTTGAATTTCACAGCAGACACATTAGAAGATGCCATTTAGTTTAAGTAATTTTAGCCTTGTTAGATCTGTATGTGTTCACTTTCCCCAATCTGTTTTATTCTCCCTTTGTAATAGAGCTACTAGTTTCAGTAATTGAGTTGTATTGTTGTAGTATGTTGTAGTATTGATCTGACATCAGCGTCATTCAGCAAAGCAGACATGGAGCCACAGGCCTGAATCCTACATGTCATGTTATTTACTTACAGCTCGTGTTCTTTCCCACTACAGTTAGACCGATTCAAAGAGCCGCCAGCGTTCGGGCCCATGTGCGACCTGCTGTGGTCAGACCCTGGCGAGGACTACGGCAGCGAGAAAACAGCCGAGCACTTCTGTCACAACAGTGTCCGCGGTTGCTCTTACTTTTACAGGTACAGATGCCGAACACCGGTCTGTTGCATTCAGTTCGCAGTAGATCAGCGCTTCAGTTTGTGGTAGATCAGTGCTTCGTTGCGTGTTTGCATAATCCTCAATGCCTTTCTGTCTTCTCAGTTACCCAGCAGTATGTGACTTCCTGATGAATAACAACCTGTTGTCCATTATAAGGGCACACGAAGCCCAGGATGCCGGGTGAGTCTCGTCCTCGCTGGCTGATGTCCGAGCCCCGCGCTTTATTGACTTCATGTGCCATTGTGTCTGGGCTTGGCTGGGTTGATTGATGGCTTTATCTGTCTCATCCACCTCTCAGGTACCGAATGTACAGAAAAAGCCAGACGACAGGCTTCCCGTCATTAATCACAATCTTCTCCGCACCAAACTACTTAGATGTGTACAACAACAAAGGTGAGGGAGAGTTTCAGACAAGCATATCCTGTGTATTGTATACATCTCAAAGAAAACAGGTGAATGATATCCTGAACTGTCTCCAGTCATGCACCCTTATTAGCTTGAAATCTCTCTCCTCAGCTGCTGTGTTGAAATATGAGAACAACGTTATGAACATCCGACAGTTCAACTGCTCCCCGCATCCTTACTGGCTGCCTAACTTCATGGATGTGTTCACGTGGTCTCTGCCTTTTGTGGGAGAGAAAGGTGAGCTCTGATGTGCTTCACTATGTGTGATACCTTCTGAATCTACTCCCGTGTGTGTGTGTGTGTGTATTGATCTGTTGTGTTGTGTGTCTGCAGTGACTGAGATGCTGGTGAACGTGCTGAACATTTGCTCGGACGACGAGCTCATGTCAGAGGGAGACGACACTTGTGAAGGTACGAGCCTGTCACATCACAACAGCATCAACACCAGTCTGACACATCCAGTCAAGTCAATGACCCCCACCCCCCCTCACCACATATCACAGCAGGGCCTGAATTCCAGTTTTCAAAATGGAGGGGGGGTCCCCTCTTATGTATGTTAATTTTGACGAATTATGTAAACGTGTCTATCGAGTCTATGGCATGACTTTTTAATGTGAAACAGAACATCGGGGAATTAACTTAAAACATCAAGTTGAGCATTCTTTTTGGATGCCTTACATTTCGTACCATTTTTATCCGGACTTATGAACTTAGTGACGGATCAGTTAAGTGCAAATTGCTGCTTCTTGCTGGCTGCTGCAAGAGGGTGAACGGTCACAGACATGGCTTATCGTCAGTATCCCACGGCTCTAGATGATTGCAAATAACGTAATTGAAAAATTTGGCATTGTGAATTGACAGCATTACCTAAGAAAGTTAACCGTTTTTAACAAATTTGCATTGGTCAACGGAAGCTAACCGAATTAAGTAGCAGTTTATGTTACAACAACAATTCTTGCACGTTTGTTTTTCTTTTTTTTTTTTTTCTGCTCACTCAGAGGGCAAAAGGGAAAGGGGGAGAGTGAGGAGGTAGGGAGAGCCTGTGCAAAGACGCACAGTTCTGGTTTACAGCGTAATTGGATTTAATCTATCAGAGAAATTGGAACGGTGATGTTCGTCCCCTAACAGGTTATTGCGTGGCAGCAATAACCAAAAGTCAAGGAATGGGAAAGGCTATGTTCCCTGAGTTCCCTGAATTATAAGTACTCAACTAGCAGGTTTTAGAAAAATTATGCTCAATACCCGCAATCCTGTGCCCAAATTCAGGCCCTGCACAGGATTACAGATTTTTTGACAGCTCTATAAATTTCTTTGGGATCGATCCATCCATCCAAGGCAAGGTGATGTTTGACCTTTTACAGCCATATGAAGGTCAGAGAAGGTCACAGCTTGCTTGAAAAAACCATAGGTCCATATTTAAAGAAAGATCTTCCAATATTATACTGCTGACCTATTTCGCCATGCCAAGTATATAAAAGAATTCTGCCACTGGGGTGTGTTATTTTTAAATCATTACATTCCATCCTCGGGCAGTTTTAATGTGTAGGCCATTCTGCAGATCTCGCTCAAAACGAAAGAATGATGGCAGCTGTACATCATCAACTATCATGTGCTGTCCAGGCCACTGCTTTGCAGGCTCATTTTATCATGCAAGACTGGGAAACCTTTTACTAGAAATATCTCTAAAAATCCTGTGTGTTTTAGACCTTTAGTTTTTCATTGATTTCTTCTTGCCAATTCTAATGAATAGATTTACTTTCCCTGTACCCGAGACTTCCCTGCAAAGAATCATTCTTGCATGCAGGCAGCGTGCTCCAGATTGAGTTGGAATCAGTGCATGGCTTTGAGTTTTGTACCCGCCACTGCCCATCTGATGGGAGATGCAGGAGAGCGAGGCAGCTTAGCAGCACCAGCAGCAGGAGACACAAGGGATTCTCTCAAGCCCTGCGAGTCTCTGTCTGCACGCTCCTTGTCTGCCTGCGCCTGTGTAGGTGGCCTTCATCACGCTCTCTGGCTGCCGCTCTGAGCCGCTGTCCCTTCAC